>WOXC01002545.1:0-32960 GCA_011680675.1 Gymnobelideus leadbeateri
GGCAATACAAGAGAAAAGAGGAATTTTAGAGTTAAGTATCTTGGATACAAAGTAGTTAGAAATAACATGGAGGTCTAATGTTTGACCCCTTCTGTGAATAGCCATGATACAAAGGAGATGATAGGAAGTGAAGAATGGAGAAATCCTTCTACATAATAAGCTCTATAAGAGTAAGACTTATGTCTTATTTATATTCCCATGGAGAAGAGTACATAGCAAATGATGAATAAATTTGAGTGAATGGGGGAGAGGAGGAACCAAGCATTAATTAAGCACTTATTACATGCTAGGCACTGTTCTAAGTGTTTTATAGATTGTTTTAGTAGATTCTCACAACAACTCTGAGAGATGGGTACCTCAATATCCTCCATTTTACAGTTGAGGCAGACAAATATTAAAGGACTTGCCCAGTGTCACATATCTGTGTGAGGTCACTTTTGAACTTGGGTCTTTCTAACTCTAGGTTCAATACTCTATCCACTACACCACCTCTTCACCTAATATGAACTATTTTTTAGGAACATTAATGAAAAATATGTGAATCATCAGAAAGTAATTAAACAGTACTGTGGCAATTTCGTACTTAATAAATGCCTTTTTGCTATTGTTGATAAAAACCTTTCAATTGATTATTGATTTTCTTTTAGGCGAATTACTAAAGGTCTGATTGGTAGTCCTAAATCATATACCAGGACCTCTGCTTATAATGAATGAATTTAGCATAAGAAACAGGATGTCCAATTAAGAAAAATCTATTCCAAATAAGTTCAGAAGTAATTCTATTCATCAGTGGACTTATTGTTATCTGTTCTGGGGCTCTACAATTAGATTTCTGTGTACTATCATAGATAGTGATACAAAGATTGTGAATGAAGATACTCATTTAAACTTTGCCAATATTTTAATTTTACTTACCTGAGAACAAATTGCTTTTCTTCAGCATAATGTAAACTCTTTGAGGGTAAAGGCTATTTTTTTTCTTCTTTGTATGCCCAGAGCTGAACAAAGTGTTTAATGCCTATTAGCTGCAAATTGCACTGACTTCCTTCTTCTTTGGAGAGTATGTGTGGTTTGCTTGGTTGAATTTTGACCAAACTAAATTAGACACTGCATTTTGTTTTTGTGCATGAGTTTTGTTGTTGTTGTTGTTTTTAATGATTTTAGCTATAACTTTTAGCCAATGAAAACAGAGTACACAGTAAATCTACATGGGATGGAGGATAGATTGAGGGGGGTGGCAGGGTCAAAGGAAGGACTGTTTAGGTTGAGGAGACCTAAGCATTTTTTCAGGTTGAAGGGAAGGACTGTCTCTAGAGGGAAAGATTGAAGATGCACAGCACAGGGAAAGATTAATGAAGCAACAGGTTGCAGGAATGGAGGCTACAGCTGGTAGATACTAGCTCCTCTGTTTACTCTGTGCCTAGAAGGAAGAAGAGGATGAAAAAGGCTATTATGGAAAGGAAGGGAGGGAGTTCATTTCTAATGGCCTCAACCTTCTCAGCAAAATAAGAGGTGAAGTCATTTGCTGAGAATAGGCAGGGGTGGGGTGGAGAATGAGTGGTGTGCCCATTGTGGGGAGTATGGGAGTTTATAATAATAAGTAATATTTATATAATATTTTATGGTTTACAAAGCACTTTACAAATAATCTCTCATTTCTTCCTCACAATTTTGTGAGATAGGTACTATTATCATTATTTTACAGATGAGGAAACTGAGGCAGGCAGAGGTCACAACCTACCCAGGGTCACACAGCTAGTGTGTATCTGAAGCAGGATTTGAATGTGGGTCTTCCTGGCTCTGGTTCAACTCTCTATCCACTGCACTACCTTACATGCCTCACAGAAGAGTGAAAGCATTACCATATACTAGTGAGGGCCCTGTTTTTCTTAACATAATCTTGTAGTTGACCCAATCAATATATCTTCACAGTTTTATCCAGCAGTGTTTGACAGCTTGAGAAGCAGAAAGGAAGAGGCAGATGGCAAGAGTTATTCAGAATTTCTTACAGAGATGAATGACAGATTTTTATCAGCTATATTTAGGACAAATATTTTTTTTCCCAATATGTTTCTTTTCTTTCTGAGATGTTGTTTTTGGTTATATATGATTCTCTTTGTATAATAAATATGTATAAAAATTGATTGTTTCCAGTAGTTTCTTTGATTTGTTTTATAAACATTTTTCTCCTCTTCATATCTGAAACAAATATACTGATTCTTTTTCTTTGAATTTTCTTTATTTTAAATGTTTGTTGGTCTGTATGGAATTTGTCATAGTATATGGCTTGAAGAGTTTTTCACAAGTAAGCTATCAATTTTCCCAAGTAATGATTCCTTTCCATAGTACTTAGTAAATGTTTGTAAAAATGTTTATCTTATATATATTTTAGGGGTTACCTTTAAGTTCTCACTGTTTCAATGATTTTTTAAAAATCAGTTATCACTTTCTATAATGGCCCTGTTATATGATAATAATTATCTGATGTTTATAAAATGCTTTAAAACTCTTTACATATTTCTTGCCCTCACGACAAATATATATGTAATATTCACTTATTTATTTAGAAATATGATAATCTTTCATGATCTCTTTCATCAATAAATGTTTTCTTTTGATATTTTTGCTTCTTTCTCCATGAGTTTTGTTGTGACTTTATCTAATTCTATGAAGTAGTCCATATTTTGGCATTTTGTTAAATCAAGAAATTAATTTTAAAGTATCGATATTTTTACTGTCTTTGATTGACCTAGCCTTTTGCAATGACTATCCCTCATTTGTCTAGTTTTTCCTTTATTTCTGCTAAAAAAAGAGACATTTAAATTATATTTACATGGTTATTTTGTGTGTCTTGGTATAATAATGTCCTCAAATTTCAACCATTACAAATGGTATTTCTCTTCTCAAAGATAATGTTGCATAGTGGATAGAGGGTCAACCCTCTATAGTTGGGAAGGCCTGGCTATGTTCAAATCAGCCCTTATATATACTAGCTATTCTGGGCAAGTCACAAGTTTTTAAGCTACAGAAATTCTCTGCCCCAGTGAAATCTAGATATACAAACTTACCCTTACCCAAACTTTATATTAGTTTTTTTCCTGAATTTTTAAAGTTTGTATGCTTAATATCGGACATTGAATTGCTAAGATCAGTTATTATCTCGACTTTTTTGTGGAGTGTTATATTTTCTAGCTATACATGCATACCATTAATAAGTAAAGTTAGTTTAACTTCATTATCTGAGCTTATTAAGTTTCTTTCTCATACCTTATATCTCACTAATTAACATTTCTAAAACTTGAAGTTCTCACAGTGAAGAGTCCCATTACATACCTGTTTGTAATGGAGAAGATGCTGAATTTTTTTTAATGTTAAATATAATATTAGCTTAAGGTACCCAAAAAATCTGTATCACATTAAGTAATGTTTCTGTTCTTTTCTTATTTTAACAGAGATTTATGTTGTAGGGTTTTATCGTAGGTCTTTGAATTGAAAAGGAGAGGATAGAGAGAAAACTCCCCTCCCCTTCCTCCCCTTGCTTTCCCTCCCATCCCCTTGCCTTCCCTCCCATCCCCTCCCCTTGCCTTCCCTCCCATCCCCTCCCCTTGTCTTTCCTCCCCTCCCATCCCCTCCCCTTGCCTTCCCTCCCCTCCCTCCCCCTTTCCTTCCCTCCCATCCCCTTCCCTCCTCCCCTCTCCTCTACTCTCCTCCCCTCCCTCTCCTCCTCTCCCCTTTCTCTTCTCCTCTCCCCTTTCTTCTGTTCTTTCTCCCCCCATACACACACACACACACACACACACACACACACACACACACACACACAATTACATGCTATAGTAAACAGCTACAATGTAGGGAGAGGAGTAGCACTTGCTATTCCTCTCCCTACATTGTAGCTGTTTACTATAGCATGTAATAATGAAGTTTTCTTGACAAAAAAATTCAACAAAAGAGCCACTAATAAAGTCTATGTCTTTAAATGTTTATATTAAAAATTATAGCTTACAAATAAGATGAAGGAATGACAAAGCATTTTTTACTCACTATGCCCAAAGGATTATGCTAATAAACATTGCAGATACAGATAGAAAAAACAGTCCCCACCCTCAAAGAGCCTGCATTCTGAAGGGGGAGACAGTAGGAGGCAAGTCAGATAGAAAGACGTAGTCATCCTTGGGGTACAACAGCAAAACTCGCAAAGAATATTCTTTAATGTCATTTCTATTAATAAAAAGATGTCCATTTCTGATATTGAGCCATTTGCCAGTGCTGATGATCTAGGTGCTGACGCCTTTCTTTTTGGGTCTTCACTCATATACTTTCAGAGAAATCCAAGTTTCATCTCTACAAGTGCTGATTCCCTGAAATAGAGCTGAGAGACCATGCTGGAAAACTGGCAGTGGCATCAAACTGAAACAGAAACAGGTGTCATTAAGCCATAAGGATCTCTGATGGGTGCATATTGACTTAGAAAAGAACATACTGACATCATCTATGATTTGTTGTATTATTAAATATTTCTTGGCTACTTTTTAATCAAGTTCAGGCCACATGCAGGAGTGTTGTGGCCCATCGTGTTTGACATTTCTGGTCTACGGGGTTGTTGCTGTTCCCAGAACGAACATGCCCATAAGTGGCAGTTAGTTGTTGATGGCAGGGATAGTAGACCTTTTCTCCACAATCTTGCACAAGGATGAGTCTAGAAGCACATCTGTTTGGGTGGGGAATACTGCTAATTGCAGGGTTTTTTGAGCACAGGGATTTGGGTAGTCTCAAACTCTAGAGTCTGGGGGGAGGTGGTAGTTTGATCTGCCTGACTATAGTTCCCAGAAGGGTAGCTTGCTGTTTCAGTTAAGCTGGCTTCCCTGCCCTGCTGGTAGGAGTTATATAAAGCAGTTAGTTGATGGTTGGTGATGATAGGGATTGCAGATATCTTCTCCTTAGGGGTTGCTCCACTGGATAATGGCTACTGGGGCTAGTCTGGAAGTAGAGCTAGTGGTTTGGTGGTCACTGATTTTACCATGACTCTTGGGCTAACCTGTTTAATATGTACTTGGCAGTTGGTAAGTGGTTGGCATTAGTTGTGTGTAGTGATGGGGGTGATAAGTCCCTTCTTCACAAGGGTTGCTCCCCTCAATGAATCTATACAGTCCTTTAGGAGAATTTAGCCAAAGAAGAATGATACACTCTCAAGAATGAAATTCTGAATACAGAATCCCAATGCAAAAGAAAAGGGGTAGTTGTCTAAGAGAGCAATGCAGATACATAGGGAACTCACCACAAACAAGTAACATACAGAAAATAAAAATAAAGATATGTGAACATCAATATGAAGGTAATAGTATGGTCCTTTTAAAGCTTCCAGGAATGCTAATACTTAGCGAATCTTAATTAAATAATCTCACCTTAGATTACTGAAGAAAGCCAAGCCCCACAAAGTATTTTTGAACATATTTGAGGTAAAGATGATCAGGGATAGGGCTGTAATTTGGGATGGGTGATGATTGACCACAGGGAGAAGGCAGAACTGCTCAGTTTTCACTTCGGTTTTGTTAGGCAGAAGGATCTTAGGATTGGAAAAGACAGAACGAAAATGGCTGATAAGACACTAAAACTCAGAATAAATAAAGGATAAGGGAGCACATGACTGCCCATGATAAGTTCAGATCACCAGACCCAGATGAACCACCCCTTCAGGTATAAAAAGATTTAGCAGATTGTTGAGCCACTTTAAGCAACCTTTGAAGGTCATGTATAATAGGAGACAGAGAGCAGGGTGGAGAAATGCCCGGATTTTCTATAAAAAGGGAAAAGAATGTAGTCTGCAGTCTGTAGGTGAGTGAATTTGACTCCCATTTCCTGGCAAAATTCTAGAATGTGTTATAGAAAGGATAATTAGCGAATATTTAGAAAAGAAAGTCAAAGAACCCAGAAGGCTTCAGCAAAAAGAGTCTCTAACAGTATAATCTTATGTCACCTGCACTTGTGTGTGTATGTGAATACACACACTTTTTTTCCAATGGTAGTAAGCTGCCAAACCAGGATACTACAGGCCAGGGCTATATAGGCCCAGGTGGTACATCAGATTTGAAATGATAATGATATCAAACACATACAAAATCAGAGGTAACAAAGGGGAATTTATTTAGGATGACAACATGTCTTTATACAGTCACCTCCATCTTTTAGAATTCTTAGCTTCCTTCAAAGCTCTACTCAAGTGCCATTTCATACCATCTGTGTCTACCTTCAGGTAATTCCCCTCTACCTTTCTCAGTTCTAGAACCATAATCAAATCCATACTATTATTGATACTGGAAGGGCTGTCTGTCAGTCTACTCCACTGTGACTCCACTCACTGTCCTTGTAACTTTGCAAACCAGAATACCCTTCCCTGGCCATTATTCCTATATGTGTTGGTTCCCTCTGTTAGACTATAAGCTTCAGGCCAGGAATGCACTTTTGTATTCCCAGAGCTTAGCAAAATGTTTGGTACATGACAAGAACTTAGTAAGTGATATTTTTCATTGATTCATTCAACTTTCATTCTATAGCTCTCGTTCCTTCACAATCAAGCTTCCAGAAAAAAACTTCTTCCCTTCATTTAAATCTCTTCTCAAACCCATCCAATCTCACTGAAATCTAGTTTCTAATCCCATCCCCTCCCCTGCCCTCCCCTCGCGCGCGCGCACACACACACACACACACACACACACACACACACACACACACACACACACACACACACACACACACACACACACAGTTTGCCCAGTGGGCTAGTTAGGGATCATATTATTTCAAATGTTAGTGTTTTCCAGCATCTCAGGCACCTAGAGCTTGCAGAAGTTTTCTCTCTTCTTCATTCCCATCACATGTAATTTCATGATTTCCAGGTCTATTTTCTGTTGACTTGTTTTCTGAGTTTTGTTGTTCTACTTCCAATCTTGTCTGTAGATTTCCATCTTCAACATATTTAATTCTGCTTCTTATCTATACTTGATATTTTCGGACCTTTTGTCATATTCGTTATTTCAAAATGATTTCCTTTTAGTTTTGTTAGTGTCATTGAGTTCTAGCTTAAATTCTTCCTGTCATTTTCTTGATCATTTTAACTCTTCCTTGAGATCTTTAAGACATTCTGAGAGATATCCTAAAGCTAATAAATAACACATTAGTATTGTTTCTTTTCCTACTTATACGATCTTTGGTACTTTGGCTTTTGCTTCAGTTGCTTTATGATACTTTAAAAACTGTATTGGAGCTCTTCCTCATTTTCCTCTTTTTTGTAATTAAAATGTCTTATATGGATTTCTAAGAGTTCTACTTTACTTTTGGAATTTCTATTGTTACATAGAAAAACAATTGTTTCCTTACAACCTCTCACTTCCCCATCTTCTCAGATCCTCCCTTCCACCAGTTCTTTTCGTTATTTATAAAATCTGTGCAGAAAGAAATATTTTTTAAAAGTTAAAGCATCATTAAACCAGTGGAATTTCCTTAACTTTGATAGTAGAGATTATCTCATAACTATTAATTTTACATAGTATATTTACTGCTACAATAAATAAAATTACTAATTTAATTATATAGAGTGGCCCCAAAGTTGTAAGACAGACTAAAGCTTTGATAGTGCACCTTAAAACTATTAAAACTTTAAGCTAAGATTTTTGGGACACATAAAAATGAACACAGTAGACTTTATATAGTGTTCAGTAATTGTGAGAATAGAACTTTTTCCCCCTTTCTTTATGTCACCAGTACTTAGAACTATGCCTTGGACATAGTTGGTACTTAATAAAGGCTTGTGGATTTGACTCGAGAATATCATAAAGAAGGAGCAGAAAGTCACCTCCTTTAAATCAACCCCACATGTACTCCATAGGGGGGCAACCTCTCATACATTAGTGTTAATAAAGTATTATAAAGAGGTCAGGATAGGGAAGAATTATTCCTGGCTTTAGAGGAGGCAGGGAAGAAGCAAGAATCAGAGATGGCTTCATGGAAAAAACTGATATTTTTGAATGTTGGATAAGGTTCTAACACATAAGGATAGATGAAGGCCATTTATTGTGGAGGGAACAACGTGAACCAAAGCATGAAAATGGGAAGGAGTCAGGAATGTTCAGGGAATGAGGAGCATCCCAGCTTAACTGTGGTGCAAAGAGCATGAAGATGTGTAGTGAGAAATAAGACTGAAGGGGTAAATTGAGGACCAGACCAGGAGAAGAGGGTTCATAGACTGGATTTTGTTCCGAAGGAATCTTCTGCCCATTTTATGTAGGGTCTCATGGGGTCTCAGACAAAAATCATTTTATAGGCAAGGGAGGGCAATGGTTCAATTATAATCAGCCACTTAAGATTCTTCAAAAAATAACAAAGACTCTCAGGAGCCTCTGGATTTATAATGGGTAAGAAGTTAGATGAGTATGGAGAGATGGAGCCATTAAAATTGCATGCAGGATGTTTAAATATATTTTGTTGTATCTGCAAAAGTGATAAGGACTGTACATGTATATAAATAAACATGTATGTTATGGCTAAAGATCCCATCAGGGTTAATGACCAAAGCAGGGAAGAATTAAAAACTTCATTAATCAGAATCCTGTGCTAAAAACAGCCCCTATTTTAAAATTTTGTCTTTGTATCCTCAGTACTTTGCCAGGCATCTTACGTGTAGTAGCCAGTTAATAAATCGTTATTGGATTGATTCTATTTATCCTCTCTAGAAAGGTAGTGATTCCTCACCTTGAGCAATACTCCTTTCTTTGATTTAAACAATATATCGAAATGAAGGTGGAGTGCCTTCCATAAATGTCATCCATCTGTTACATTATCATTTACTTATAGGTACTAAGGAAACCTAATGGAGGCAGAAGTGCTCAGTTTAAACAAATACATGATTCTATCTGACAAAAGAAACATAAATAGAACTGTAGGGGATGCTATGATGGGTTCCAGTTGGATATTAGCTTAAATTGTATCTTCATGTGTTATATACATCAACATAAATTTCCAATTTCTTTTCCCCATAATATTGGACAAGTAGTTAGTTTTAAAGTATAGAATCATTGTCATTTAAAAACATGGGTTCTTGGAAATTGGAGGAATCTTAAGCATCGGCTAATCCAACCTCCGTATTTTAGACATCAGGAAACTGGAGTCCAGAAATAACACCTTGACCACAGATGCATAGCCAATTAGTGGGAGGGAACCCAGATCTAGATCTCAGATCTTTTGGCTTCTAGTCCATTTTACTTTCCCACACTATGCTTGGCAAATCAAATCTTTTATAAAATCATGGAATTTCAAAATAATTTATTAAATATCATTGGTAATAATAGCAAGCATTTATATAGTGCTTTGTTGTTTGTGAAGTGCTATACATGTTAATTCATTTGATTTTCACAATATAATCTATTCTGTCCTGTCAGGTAGGTGATATTATTGGCCATGAGGTGGTATAGTGGATAGTGTGTCGGACCTAGAGACAGGAAGACTCATCTTCCTGAGTTCAAATATGGCCTCAGACACTAGATGAGTGACCTTGAGCAAGTCACTTAATCCTCTTTGCCTTAGTTTGCTCATCTGCAAAATGATCTGGAGAAGGAAATGGCAAACCCCTCCAGTATCTTTGCCAAGAAAACCCCAGATGGGTTTTCAGTTGGATGTGACTAAAAACAATTAAACAACAAGTGCCATTATTATTCCCACTTTACTGATGAGGGGACTGAGGCGAAAAGAGGTTAAGTGAATTGCCAGCATTACAGGACTAGTGAACATCTAAGGCAGGATTTGAGCTCAGGTCTTCAGAAGCTCCAAGTTGAGCACTCCATCCACTTGCACTACCTAATTGCTATGTCTATTCAAGGCAAAGCACAATGCTAGACTGAGAGAGATAGACATAAATTAGACGTGGTTCCTGCATTCAAGGTGTTCATAGATTAAGTACTGGCATTCACAATTTGACATGTCTTGTTAATAGCTTAAAAAGAATAAGAGATTAGGAGGGGGCTCAAAATGGAGTGAAACTATTCCCTTCCACAAGGAGGAAGGGGATTGATAGCTTTAACATCTGTATTCAAAACATACCTTTCCCTAGTGACATGTTATGTTTTAATATGCCTCTGAAATGTCCTAAATAGTAGAATGTTGCTTATCACCTTCAATAATCTGGAAGCACTATCATTTGTTCCATCCATAAGAGACAAAACACAAGTGCCAATTTGTTTTTGTAAATTTCCCACACTGCTGGCATGTCTCTAGTACGTATACCTTTTTTGGGCAGTTTCATGTCCAGAAATTTTGTTGTTAGATTCTCTTTAGGGAGAATGGAATGACAGACTCACTCAAGTCTCCCCCTCTTGTTGCTTTCACTGCCTAAAAAATTTCTGTCCCGGTACCCAAGAAACCCATTCCACAGAGAAAGAGATCTAGGGAAATTGCAGCTTCCCCTGGGATTGATTATCTAGCTGAGTATGGTGTAGGGGAGAAGGCTGATCACATTAATTCCAGCAAAGCCAGGAAATAATATGGATTATGTAGCTATGATCAGGACTTTCAGGAGGCCCTGGGCCATTACAGGATGTGCAGAGGAAAATAGCAAGACAGGGAGGGTATTTATTAACTGTTTATTCCTAGTGCTTATGAAATAATAGGTGGGGGTATACATAGTGCTGTCCAGGTGAGTCGTTATCCCTAGAGGTGCACCAGCAGAGGGGATCAAATTCAGGTCTGTATGATAAAGCAATATTGGCCCCAAGAAATACAGCCCTCTCTGAGGAAGGGTTAGCTTCAGAGCCTCCTGTCCCACATTTCATATGTTCTAATTCAGTTTGGAAGAAACTATGGTTAGAAGGCATAATCTGAGAAAGATTCTTCATCTCTAGCTTCTCCTGGATATTAACCATAGAGGGAGATATCCCAAGGTTCCCCTTCTTCCTGCAATCAGTCAGAAAATTTAGCTATAAATTTTCAACAAAAAATAAGTATAGATTCCTCCTTCCTTCCAAGTACTGCATTATTGACGTTCTAAGTCATTATCCCTCTCTGTTAAAGGCCTGCTCCTGTGCCTTATTGTGCTGTAATAGTGATCCTGAGTGTGGGAAATACTTGCTGGTGTAATTGCATCCCTGGTGGGTCCCTTCCAGCTCAAAAGATTCAGTAATGGACTGTGTGCTGGTTCTTCAATAACCAATCTGACTAATTGTGGGAAGGTTCTCTTAAAGGAAGGGCATCACCAATGGACTTTTTTTCATACTGTAGCAACTCACTAAAACAATCTATTAAGACATGGGATGGATTGCTTGTGATCTGTGTTAGGGAGAATGAAGAAGAGGAAGGGAAGGGGGAAAAGCATTAATTCAATACCTTCTATGTGCCAAGCACTGTGCAAATTGTGTTACTAGTATTGTCTCATTTGATCAACCCTGGGAGGTAGGTGCTATTATCATTCACGTTTTACAGTTAAAGAAATTAAGGCATTAAGAGGTTACTAGTGACTTCCCCAGGGTCACCCAGCTAGTAAATATCGAAGGTCAATTTAGAGCTCAAAAACTCTATCCATGGTACCACCTAGATGCCTCAAAGACCTGCATCCCTTGAATTATAGTTATTCAGTGACACTGGAAGGCAGAGGCAGCAAATCTAGAGAGGGCATTATTAGCTTGGAATCTCGAGTTTTTCTGAAGATGGGCACCATACGTTTTTCTGGAGATAATTTGGAATGGAATTCACTAGTGTTAGTGAGGATAGTAAAATGTTGACTTTATTAATTGTTCAGTGCTGCCAAACTTGGCATCAGAACAAAATATATTGTGTAAAATGAACCAACCACAGCACACACAGAGCACAGAGGAAAGAATTCAAATGCCAGATCCCAGAAGCATTTTCTGCATAAAGCAGTTATATTAAGCATCCTCACAACCCAATGTTTGCTTGACCACTCCAGACAACTCATGTTATTTCTCCCACCTGGACTTTCCCCTCTGTGGATCTTTTCTTTCTCCCTATCACATTCTACCTTTATGTTTTTCTATAGATTTGTTCTATCTCCTTCCTCCCTCCTACCCTCCACTGGAAGGCACATTCCTCAAGGGCAGATATACTGCTATTTTTATCTTTATTTTTTCTATTGCTTAGCCTAGTTCCTAGAACATAGACTTACAGGATCCTGGATCTAGAGTTGGAGAGGAACCTCAGGAGTTATCTAGTCCAACCTTCTCATTTTGTGGATGAGAAAAACAAGAGTTTTTCAGGGAGTTTAGATGACTTTCTAGAAGTCACACAAGTGGTAAGTATCAGGTGGGTTTTGAATCAGGTTCTCTTACCACTGGACACCTCAAGACAGAAAGAATTAAAACTGGAGAGAGGTCAGAGAAGGGTAAGAAGAATAATCTAAGACAGAGGTTCCCAAACTTATTTGACCTACCATCCCCTTTTCAAAAAAATATTACTCAGTGCCCCCCTGGAAATCTACTTTCTTTAACTTTTTGATGGTTTTTTGAAATTTGCATCATTTCAAAAAATGTATAAAATATATTTTTTAAAAATGACACATCTTAAATTTAACAATTCATTGTAAATTTGTGGGGTTTTAAATTGAAATTGAAATTTTAATATTGAAATTAAAATTTGGATAATGCAATATTACATCCCATAACCATATAGTATCATATTGTAAACAAGTCATTATCTGCACGTATTCCTGCTAATGCGTGCTAAATTTCAGAACAATATGCAGTTTCCTCACCTGCCAACACTTACTTGTTAAGACCTATTGGTGGACTTGACCATTGATTGGTCATAACTTTCATTTTATGTGTTTATTTGGAAAACAGTGTGATTATTACATCTTTAACCATGTTAAACAATAGATGAAACATGTATGAACAGTTTTACAAACTTTCTTCTCTTCTTTCCTTATGTTTCCATTGCCCTCTTATTTTTCTTTAAAGCCTCTCCCCTTTCCCCCTGCAATTGTACCAAGGCTACTACTGTCCCCTGCCCCAGATCATTCTGCCCCCACTGCACCCCTCAGTGGGCAATATCACCCACTTTGGGAGCCTATGAATTGAGGTAAGGGCCAAGAACTGAAAGGTGAAGGTTGAGAGGAGATATAGTCAAGAGAGACTGACAGGTATGAAAATAGTTTTTACCATGAATTTGTAGAATTTGATTATCCTGAAGAAGGGGGAATCTACTAATGCTTGAGAGAAATGGGCTCATAGGTTCATATACACAATTAGGGTAAGTAAAAGGTAACAGCAGATAGCAAACTTTTAGAATCACTCATCAGAGGGGCGGCTAGCTGGCACAGTGAACAGAGCACTGGCATTGGAGTCAGGAGGACCTGAGTTCAAATTTGACCTGAGACACTTAACACTAACTAGCCATGAGATCTTGGGCAAGTCACTTAACCCCAAAAGCAAAGAAAAAAAAAAGGGCTGGTACAAACTGAAAATAGGTTCCCAGAGGTTTAGATAAATTAATAGATGATGGAAGGACAATGATTTCAAAAGGACAGATGGGCTAATAAGGGAAAATAGAGTTGTTTGAGGTGTATCCTCGAATATCTTAAACTTTTGAAAGAGACAGTAAGGAAGATAATCATGACCTTTTGTAAACACAGACCCAGAATATTGAGTTGGATGTTTGGAGTGGAAGAAATTATCAAAGGACGGGAGAGGTAGCATGGCCGGTGGGTAGAGTGCTGACTTTAAATCCAAAAGATCTTAATTAAAATCCTGCCTCTAACACATACTGGCTAGGTGACCTTGGGTTAGTCATCGATATTCTCAGTGCTCTAGGTAGCTTTTTAAGACTCTTAAATTACAGAGAATGTATTGACCTGTATTGATAAAGACAGTTTCCTCACCTGAAAATTCCCTAAACCAATGAAATTACATGTCTAGTCTCTATCAATCTATAGGATAAACTTCATTTATCCCACCCTTTCGTTGTTATTTGGTCGTTCAGTAGTTTCAGTCTTGTCTGACTCTTCATGGCCCCATTTGGAGTTTTCTTGGCAAAGATACTGGAATGGTTTGCTATTTCCTTCTCCAGCTCATTTTACAGATCAGGAAACTGAGGCCAACAGGGTTAAGTGACTTACCCAGGGTCACATAGCTAGCAAGTATCTGAGGCTACCAATTTTGGACTCATGAACATAAATGAGTCTTCCTGTTTCTAAGCCCAGTGCTTTGTCCACTGCACAACCTCATTCCCCCTCCCTCCCCAACACACCTTATTTTACAGAAGAAGGAACAGAGACCAAGGGAAGTACAGTAATTTGCCCAACATACTATAAGTTGTATCAAAGATAGGATTTGAATCCAGGTTCACTGACTTAAGAATCAGTGTTATTTTTACTGGGCCGCAAAAATAAGTACTCAATAAAGGTTCATTGAATTGAATTGATAGAAAACTTGTCATTTATATTCTCTGTCCATTACTGGGTCTGAAGTAGAGCCAAATACGAGTGGGATAAAGGTACAGGTGAATCGGTTAAGATTCAGGGTTTTCCATTATTTTAGAGAGTGAGGTTGTTTTGTTTTGTTTTTGTTTTTACAGTTTTAGCCAACACAAATGTCTTACAGTCATATTCCAAGTTTTGTTGTGCTACATGAAAACTTTTCTTTTAGGCAAAACTCACCATAGCTTTACAAACAGAGGAAATAATATAATGGTGAGGCATCATTTGCCAAAGAGGGAAAAAGGTAATTCCTAACCTGTTCCTTCCTCTCAAGGGTACAATAAAAAAATGCTTTACCAATTTAGTTTATTCTTCCTAAGAAGTTTGTGATCTAAAGGGTCATGTGGACATGGTTCATCATTGCCTTGGGAGTCCTTGTTTGCAAAATAAATCTCACAGTATCAAAATGTATCTTGAAGATAAAGCAAATTCCATATTTATTCCATTACACCCTCAAAAAAAATAAAAGAAAAAAGGTAGCCCAAACTGGAAAACATAAACTAGTTTTTACTTCTTGCTACAGAGATAGGAAGTTCCTTCAAGGTCAGTATTTACTCTACCTTCAGGCAGGACCAAAGCTTTATTCTAGAAATGAGTAAGTTTTATGGGGGAAAGAGCACCACATATGGCTCCAGAAGGCCTATGTTCAAATCTTACCTTTCACATTTAATACCTTTGTCACCATGGCAAGTCACTGAACCTCCCTGGGCCTCAGTTTCCTCATTTATGTTAAAAAAAAAAAAGCCCCACATAACAGGATTAGACTAAATAACCTTTATGATCTCTTATAGGTCTAGATCTGTGATCTCATGGGATTCTATCTAATTTTAAGTAGTCTAGAAAAAGGAATTTGCATAACACCTAGAAGAAGCAGATATTCCAATGTTTTCCAACCTTCTGGATCAGACAGTTCCTTCTTCTGTCTTAACTTAAATTTCCTCATTCTATAGCTTAGGCTAGGTTCCTTTTGTTCTGTTATCAGTGAAGGCTGAGAACTACTAATTAGTACCAATATCTTTTGTAAAAAACAAAACAAAAACAAAATCCCCATATTATAAATGAAAGCCTTTTTTTTCTTCTCTCAGCTTTCCCTTTTCAAAACTGAATGCCCTCGTTTTCTTTCATTATTCCTTACAGACATGGAATCCTAACTCCTTAATTGTTTTTATCTTTTCCCTTAATTCTCACCAAATCCTTTTAAAATAGTGGAACCTCAAACTAGACAGAGGGAAGGTGATATTTTCTACTGCTCTGTTAACTAGAACAGGTAAGCATCTCAAAGCCCTAAGGTCACTACATGATGCAAAAGTGCCTTCTAAATCCTCAAAGAAAAAGGAATTATTCCATGGTCCTTTTACAAGGAGAAGCAGTTTCGTACAGTGAATAAAAAGCTGACCTAAGGGTCAGGAAGACCTTGGTTCAAGTCTTGCTTCACATCCTTGGTTTATGATTCTTGGCAAACTACTTGACCTTTCCAAGCCCTAGGCAACTCTCTAAGACTAAACTGCAGAATATACTCTCATCTGCCCATTCTGGGAGGAGTCTTCACATGCTTGGAGTAGACACCCTGCTAATTCACCCCTGTGGGTTGCCCTCAGCCTGGTTTAACCCAGATGGTTTTATCCAGGGTGTGGCTGTGTGGCCACTGCACATGCTGCAGCTTCGAAGCACAAACAACAACATCCCAAATTATAGAATAGTTGTCCCTCTTCATTGGTTGAAGGAATTTCTTTTCTGTGCCACTGAAATGGCAAGTCTGGACCAAAATAAAACACAAACTTTAACAGGAAAATCATCTTGTAAAAGGAGCCTCTTAAACTGACCCTGAAAAGGAATTAGGAATTCCAAGAGGCAGAGGTCAAGCAGGAGAGAATTTGTACAGCTCGTGCAAAGACAAGGAGACAGGAGATAGTATCCCATACAAGGAATGCCAAGTTTGGCAGGACAAGTTTGTCCAGAGCATGAGTATGTGAAGGGGGGGAGTGACATGCCATTGCCCCAGAAAGGTAAACCAAAACTAGATTGGGGGGGGGGGGGCTTTGAATGCTATGCAGTGGATTTTATCCTAGAAATAATGTGGTTTTTGAAGTTTGCTCAGCAGAGGAGTGATGTGGCCAAATTTTTCCTGTGGGAATATTAATTTGGCATCTGTGTGGAAGCTTAGACTAGTTGGTCAACAAGAATTTATTAAGTGCCAAACCCTGAAAAAACACTTTTACCTCCCAAAGAACTCACACTCTAATGAGGGAGATGACATTCAAAGTGTTTTGTACAAACAAGATATATATATATATATATATGTATGTATAAACACACACACATACACGTGTATATATACATATATATACACATATATACATATACACATATACAAACAAGATATATACACATATACACATACATACATTGTGTATTGTATATGTGTGTGTATGTATATATATGTATGTGTATGTATATTTATAATTGGAGATAATCATCAGAGGGAAAGCACTAGCATTAATGGGAAATCATGAAAGACTTCTTGTAGAGGGTGGGATTTCATTTGGGACTTAAGGGAAGCCATAGAAGTTGGGTAGTGAAGATTAGGAGAGTTCCAAGTATAGGGGACAGAGAGTAGAGAGACTATATTTAGAGACTAATCAGCAAAAAGTAATGAAGGGAGCTGATGCTGAGTCAAGTGAGCAGAGTCAGGAGGACATTGTACACAGCAACAGCCACAGTGTGTGATGACTGATTTTGATAGACTTAGCTCTTCTCAGCAGTGCAAGGATCTAAGACAGCTCCAAAAAACTCATGATGGAAAGTGCCATCCACATCAAGAGAAAAATTATATAGAGTCTAAAAAAGATCAAAGCATAGTATTTGTGCTCTCTCTCTTTTTCTTTTTCTTTTTTTTTGGTTCTTTCTTATGGTTTCTCCCATTGATTATAATTCTTCTTTACATCATGACTAATGTGAAAATAGGTTTAATATTAATGTATATGTAGAGCCTACATCAGATTGCACGTCATCTTGGGGAGTTAGGAAGGAAGGGAGTTGGAGAAAATTTAGAACTCAATCTTATAGAATTAAATGTTAAAAAAAAAACCTAAAAATAAATAAGTAAAAAATTTTTTAAAAAATCAACAAAGACTAGGCCGGGATGGTATAACAGCAAGCACCACAACATACCCAAGGTGGCTGCCAACACAGGTTCTTAGATCTGCTTTTCTAAAGGAAAGCAACTTAAAATGGGTTAACAGTCTTGCTTTAATCAATCAAACACATATCATTTACCTAGTTCAAGGGGAAAAGTCAGCACCCCAAATTTCAGAGTATACAGAGAGAAGTTATAAGCAGAAGTTACAAGAAGACAGAGAAACATTTTAGCAGACAGACCTCCAACTGTCTGACTAGTCATAGTTACCAGAGAGGGAAGCATCAACATCTGGGTTTTCAAAGCCCCAGGGGCTCAACGGCTGTCCAGAATCTCATCTGGTCAAATTACACAACACTTCTCAAAGTGAGCCCCAAAGCAAAGCCTCACATCAGGGTGTGTATATAGCCTTCTCCTGGATCAGATAATGTCACAGCCCTCTTGACCCACTGCCCAATCACAGAGCACCAAGGTGTGGGCATTCCTGAAAAGCAAGCCTCCCACCACAGGTTCCAGATGTACTTAAGCCTATCAATGGGCCTAAGGGCAGGGAAGATCTTAAATTCTCATTCCTATAACAGATGGTTAGAGAGAACAATGTAAGAGGTGTTAATGAAGTATAATGGACAAGAGTTTGAAACTGATTGGTATTGTTATTCAATACATATTTTTAAGCTCCTAGCATGAGCCAGGTACTGTGCAAAGTGCTAGGGATACAAAAAGAGGCAAAATACATTCCCTTTCCTAAAGGAGCTCACAGACTAATGGGGGAGGCAACAAGCAAACAAATATACATAATCTATAAACAGGAAAAACAGAAAAATTTTTTTTTATTTTGCTTTTTGGAGGGGGAAGGTAGGGTGATTGGGGTTAACTGACTTGCCCAAGGCCACATGGCTAGTTTTTTTTGTGTTAAGTGTCTGAGGCCGGATTTGAACTCAGGTCCTCCTGACTCCAGGCCAATGCTCTATTCACTGCACCACCTAACCACCCTGACAGAAAATAATTTTTAAAAGGAAGACACATGAATTAAGAGGGATTGGTAAATGCTTGCTGTAGAAGATGGGATTTTAGTTGAGACTTTAAGAATGCCAGGAAAACTAGAACACCATGATGAGGAGGGAGAGCACTCTGGTCATGGGGGAGCACAAGAGAAAATGCCCATAGCCAAGAGAGAATGCTGTGTTGGGGAAGAGTAGAGAGGGCAATGTCAGTTGATCAAAGGAAAAAAAAATATATATGTATTTATATATGTGTGTATGTATATACATGCATACATGTATGTATGTATATACATACATGTATGTGTATATATGTGTGTATGTGTGTATATATATATATATATATATAGATGTATATAAAAGTTCTGTGATTAGATAAAGTTGCCACAAACCAGATCTACTAGAAAATAACCGGTCTTATTCATCTTTGTACTGAATGCTTTCTTTGTACCCAATAAGTGCTTAATAAATATTTGTTGAATAAAACAATGAACAGTAAAAGAAACCAGAGGAATAAAGGCTCTAGAATCATAGATCTGGAGCTGGAAGGGCCCTCAGACTCCATTTAGTCCAATGCGTTCATTTTACTGATAATAAAACAGAGATTGAGGGCATGTAAGTGATTTGATCAAGAGCATACTAGCAATACACACACATATACATATATACACACATGTATATATGTGTTTATGTGTGTATATATACATATATAGTACACACACACAGAGTGAGAGAAAGAGGATGAGTGAGTGTATTTGATCCAGGGAGGCAATAGGAGTTTATTGAGTAGAGATGTGACGTTGATTGGACATTTGCTTTAGGAAAATCACTTTGGGGCCTGAATGGAAGTTGGATTGGAGTGGAGAAAGAGTGAAGGAGGGTAGACCCACCAGCAGGCTATTGCAAAAGTATAAGCGTGAGTTAATAAAGTGCCTGCCTCAGGGTTTTTGCAGTATTAGAGGAGAATAGGGGGTATATTTGAGAGATGTTGTACTCTACAAACCCTGGCAACAGATTGCATTGCAGGGGGTGGTGATATAGTGAGGAGCTGAAAATGCCACCTAGGCTCCAGCTTCAGGGTTTGGTAAGATGGTATTACCCTCAACATGAATGGGAGAGGGAGTAGGGCTTAAGAGGGAAGGATGATGAGTTCAGTATTGAAAGCTAAGCTTAAACTAGACATCAAGTTGGACACATCTGAAAGGCAGCTGGAGATGTGAGACTGGAGATCAGAGGTGTTAGGGCAGAAAAGATAGATCTGAGAATCATCAACATAGAAATGATAATCAAATACATGAGAGCTGATGGGATCACAAAGTGAAGTAGCATAGGAAGAGAGGATGGGAGGGGAGGGGAGGGGGAGGAGAAGAAAGGAGGGAAAAAGGGGAGAGGAGAGGAGGGAAGGAGGGGAGAGGAGGGGAAGAGAAGAGAAGGACTCAGGACAGAAACCTGAAAGGCACCTATAGTTAGAGGGAGTGTCCTGGATGAGAATCCAGCAAAGGAGACTGAGAAGGAGCAGTCTGATAGAACCAAAGGAGAATGATCTCCACCCCCCAAAAAAGACCCTAGAATAAAGAGAGTACCCAAAAGGAAAGAGTGATCAGAGGCTGCAGAGAGGTGAAGGAGAATGAGGACTGAGGAAATCCCAGTGGCTTTGGCAGCTAAGAGGACACTGATAACTTTGGAGAAAGCAGTGTCCGTGGAATGGCGAGGTCAGAGGTCAGATTACAAAGTGTCTGGTGAGAGAAGAGATAAAGTGAAGGGACATATTGTAGAGAACTTTTCTAAGGCATTTGGCTACAAAATGAGGGAGATAAATAGGAGGGTAGCATGTGGATCTAGACAATGGTGATGGAAGAGCAGCTAGGTGGCACCATGGCTAGAAGCCAGGCCTGGTATCAGGAAGACCTGAGCTCAAATCCAGCCTTTGGTAGCTTAGCTACTGTACTTCATTTACCACTTAGTTTGCTATACTTAGCACACAATATCTGTGTGACCCTGAGCAAGTCACTTAAACCTGTTTGCTTCAGTTTCCTCATCTGTAAAATGAGCTGGAGAAATAAATGCAAAGAACTCCAGTATCTTTACCAAGAAAAGCCCAAATGGGATCACAAAGAGTCAGACATAACTGAAGACAAGTCAACAAGAACTTGGAGATAAAAGGATTAAGTGAGAATTTTTTGAAGATGGGGAAGACATGGGCATATTTGTAGGCAGTAGGGGAAGGAGCCTGTAGAGAGAGATTGAAAATTAATGCTAGAGAGGGGGTGGCAGAGAGGTCAGTCTATTGGAGGTGACAGGATAAAGTGTGATTGCTTGTGCGGGTAGAGGGCTTGGTCTTGGTAAGCAGTTAGACCACCTCTTCTTGTGAGACAGGTGAAGGAGGAGACAGTAGCAGAAGGCATCTGAGGGATATGAGACAAGGAAGAGGGTTCAATGTTTTTCTGTAAAATAGCCAAGATTCTCAACTCAGAGAGTTGGCGAGGAGGAGCCATGGGAGGTTTGGGCAGGGATGAAAAAGTTTGGAAAAGCTGCTATGGAGAGTGGCACAGTGAGTTGATAAGGGATATATCGAAGGCTTTCCTAGTGAAACGGAGGGCCTCTTGGAGATTGTGTAACAAATTTGTAGTGGACCTAGTTAGAACAGAATAAAAGGAAATGGCAGAGGATAACTCCTAGATTAGAAACTTGGGTGATTAGAAGAATGTCAGTGCCCTTGACAGAAATCGGGATGAGGAGGGGGAGGAAGTGAATTGTGTTCCGTTTTAGTTATGTTTGGTTGAAGATGATGCTGGGACATGCAGGCAGAGACAGCATTCAGTTGAGTATGTTTGTCACTTAGGAAACAGACCAGGGCTGGGGAAGGTAGATTGGAAATTCATCCACAGAAAGGTTATAGCTGAATCCATGAGAGGTTGGTTGGAGAAAGAGGAGGAATGAACGTTAACGTGCTGCCTGGTTACCAGATACTTCAGTGCCATATTGATAAGACGCTGGCAGAGATCTCAGAAGGAGGACACACGTGGAAAACAATTAGCAGCCAAGAGCCTGGTCTTGTATAAACTTCGGCTAAGTGTTCCATGTTTGTCTTTAGTAAAATAGACAAAGTAAGTTTGAAGCTGAGACATCAATGCAAACACATCTACTAGTGAGGATACTGGAAAATTGTGGAAACAGGGAAGTGCTGCCCTTTGCGGTTTGTCCATTGCTTCCAAAGAGCAATATTCTATCTCTTGAAGATCTATACGAGAAGATTTGTACTGGAGATTATCCAGAAGTGGTTTTTAGGATTTTTGTACATGGTCTTTTCAATGTCTACATCCTTGATCTTAAGAGTATCTCATGTAGAAAGAAGTGGGTAAACAGGGTTCAATTGGGGTGAATTTTCCTGGATTCTGGGATTCTTTTTTGAGGGGGAGATGGGTAATAATATTTATTATTTATTAATAGATGCCAATCTCTTTGCTCTCGGGTAATTTGAGAGTTCCCCTTCTTTGATAATATTGGTATTATTTATCAGGGAAGGGGATCTCTCAGATTACTGAGAAGAGATTGCCAACTCCTTTATCTTTAATCAATCCAATAGACATACAAATTTGCATAGGCTTTGCTACATTTACCACTGTTGGACCCTCCTAATTATTTCTGTGCACTTGTGTGCGATTCTGTGTATGACGTATCCTAGAGTGTGGGGTATATGGGCTGTTCAGGGAGGACTAGCACCTCTTCTGTGAGGGTTTGCTGAGCCCTTTTTAGGGCTGTTCATCCACCTTTGGTGTCTACCTGTCACCCAGCTCTAACTTGTGGCTCCAGGAAGCTGTAGTATGCCCAACAGCCACACCCCCAAAACTGAGGTGTCTCAAACCCTTTGGTGAGTCAGGGAGGTGTCTACCCCAAGCACATAAAGACTTTCCCTGGTGGAATACGTAGGTGAGAAGAGTTTATTCCAGTGACCATGAAGGTGACTGAAGCAGTCAGACATCAGATGCCAAGGTCATCCACTGCAGCCCAAGCCATTGTCAGTCATCTTGACTTTTCTATTGCCACTGGATGGCAAGACAAATGACTCTGGAAGATGACTTTGGAAAAGAGAGTGAAGTTGATGATTTTGTGCAATTCTGTCCCACTTAAATCCAATACAGGGACAACTTAAAGCATCACTTGTGACGACATTGACCCTTTTTGCAAACTAAAGACAAACAACAACATCCTAGTAAAGAGGGAATTCTTAATGTTTTCTGTGTCATGGACTCATTTGGCAGTCTTTCTTGGAGTAATGATGTTTTTTAAAAGCAGACAGTACTTAGGATTACTAAAGAAAACAGTTTTGTTGAAATATAGTTATCAAAACGTAACAAAAAAATAAAGAATTCACTGAACCCAGGTAAAGAACCCCTGCAAATTGAGGTGACTGTTAATTCCTTTTGGAAATTTATTCAAGCCACTTGGCTAAAATTTAGCTTTTGCAACTGTAAAATATCAAATTTGCATGTGGCAGTGGCCCACTTTAAAATAGATCTACAAGAAACTTAATTTACAAGCTCAAACTCTGTAAACAGAATAAAAGAAAAAGGAAAGAGACAAACTCCATGAATTTTCTCTTGAGTGTATTCTTATTTTTCTACATAAAATTCAGAAACTCAGACTTTGAGCTAGAATGTGAAACTCATCCCATCATTTCATAGATGAAGAAAGTGAGTCCCTACAAAGAAATAATTTACTCAAAAATACACAGTTAATGGTGGAGCCATGTGAATTTGCTTATTTTCCTGACTGATGACCTTATTGTTATTTACAGTCATTAAGCACTCTAAAAAATTATCATGTTTATTTTTAATTTTCAACATTCACTTCCATAAGTTTTAAATTTTTTCCTCCTCCTTTTCCTCCTCCCTCCCTAAGATGGCATGCAATCTGGTATAGGCTCTATATATACATTCCTATTAAACATTTTCACATTAGTCATGTTGTATAGAAGAATTAGAATGAATGGGAGGAACCATGAGAAAGAAAAAACAAAACAAAAAAGAAGATAGTTTG
This sequence comes from Gymnobelideus leadbeateri, assembly GCA_011680675.1. Taxonomy (NCBI): domain Eukaryota; kingdom Metazoa; phylum Chordata; class Mammalia; order Diprotodontia; family Petauridae; genus Gymnobelideus; species Gymnobelideus leadbeateri. The sequence goes on from WOXC01002545.1 coordinate 23,651, forward strand.
CTTCACTCTGCATTTGGACTCCATAGCTCTTTCTCTGGATATGGATGGCATTTTCCATCATGAGTTCTTTGGAATTGTTCTAGGTCTTTCCATTGCTGAGAATGGCTAAGTCTTTCAAAGCCAATTATTGCATTCTGTGGCTGTTACCATGTATAATGTTCTCTTGGTTCTGCTCACGTCACTCAGCATCAGTTCATATAAGTCTTTCCAGGTTTTTCTGAAGTCTGCCTGGTCATCATTTCTTATAGCACAATAGTATTCTATTATATATACTTGTTCAGTCATTTCCCAATTGATGGGCATCCCCCCAATTTCCATTTCTTGGTCACCACAAAAAGAGCTACCACAAATAATTTTGTACATGTGGGTCCTTTTTGCATTTGTATGATCTCTTTGGGTTACAGCCCTATAGAAGTATATTGCTGGGTCAAAGGGTTTGCACATTTTTATAGCCCTTTGGGCATAGTTCCAAATTACTCTCCAGAATTGTTGGATCAACTCAGAAGTCATAAAGTACTCTTACATGTATTTTCTCATTTAAATGAAGTAAGCTGAAGTGAGATAGGTTGCTGCATTATGCACATTTTACAGATGAGGAAACTAAGGTTCAGAAAGGTTAAATGACTCACCCAAGGTCACATGACTGATTAAAAAATGGAGCACAGACTCAGACCTGTATCATAAAAGCATAGATTTAGAACTGGAAGGAAGGGACAGACCTTGAAGGTCATTTAGTCCAACCTTCACAGTTTATAGATGAAGAAATTGATGCCTGGAGAGTTTGAAGGTCACAAAGAACTGGAGTCCAGAGCTGGGATTTGAACAGAGGTCTTCTGACTCTGCATCCAGTGTTCTTTTAACTGTACCATGTTCTCTGTGGTTTTATTTTTTACTCTCAATCAACGAAGCAATATTGCCTCCCTGATAACTTTCCATTAGACATTTTATACTACTTTTGCTATAGAATGGTTCTTTACCTCTATACCTGTTGGTTGAGAGGTTCAAGAACCTACTTGTCTTCCCATCTTCATGAATACTTCACATCATCATTTTGAAACAGACCTTCAGTGTTTTTATTCCTTATTCCACAAAAAATTTCCATTATTGTTATTTTTTTAGTATGGTGACATCAGCCTTTTCATTCATGTCTGAAAAGCTGTGTCTTCATGACCCCATTGGGGATTTTCTTGGCAAAGATATTTGCGTGATTTGCCATTTCCTTCCCCATCTCTTTTTATAGATGAGGAACTGAGGCAAACAGGGTTAAATGACTTGCCCAGGATCACATAGCTAGTACATGTCTAAGGCCAGATTTGAACCCATGAAGATGAGTCTTTCTGATTCCAAGCCCATTGCTCTATTCATTGTGTCACCTACCTGCCCAACACCAATCTTTACATATCCTGTGTTATTGTTTTTTTATCTCTTTTCAGTACTTCTTTTCAATGGTGGTAAAGTTCTGAAGCCAGAAGACTCAGTTTTTTAAACCAGGCTCTCTTACTAATTTGCTCTTTGATGATGGGCAAGTCACTAAGTAATATCTATAAAACATCAGAGTTGAACCAGCTTATTTCCAATGTCTCTTTTAGTCCTGAAATTCCACTATTACATAAATCTCTATGATTCTAAATTCTGGAAAAAAATTTGGGATTGGTGGAAAGATGGAAGTTAACATGGATTCAGACTTTTTTTTTAGCCAAATAACCTAAACTACCCCTAATTAAAATGACTTGAATAGAGGGTAGAGGGTCAATTGTGTAATCTTAGAGCAGAGTGAGATTCAAGGCGTCAATTGGTCCAAGCCTCTAGGTAGGGCTACTCCTAAAACATCTTAAATAAATGGCTTTCTATTCTATTTTGAGAGATAGGTAGACTTTAAAATTCTCTAATTTTCCTCAGCAGACCATTGGAGTATTTTTTTTTGTCCTTTGGGAGGAGGAATTTTCCCTTCTGTATAGCTAAAATCTTTCTTCATATACTGTAAACTGCTTCCCTCTCTTTCTGTCCTCTGCTCATGATAAACAGCCTCATCCTAGAAATAATATTTAATAAACTTTTTTTAAAAAGAGTTTAATTGTACTACAGTCTTACCTTCTGCATTTTAAACAGTAATACCTCCCTGAAAGAGACAAAATAAAAAATCGGTCACTTGAATTTACACTCTAGGATTCAGTGTTTAGCCAGTGAAACATTCAGTCTCAAAAGTGGCTCATGAAGCTTGCATAGTCTGAATTGTGAGTTTAGTATCAAGCTCCAGCCATTAAACTACTTTGCCTGCCTCTAATTCCATTTCATAGGTATTTGTGTGATGCATATAGGAGATGAGGGCTCTATGGGATATGATTGTCTCATTTAAATCCAATTTACACTCAAATCAAGATTATCACCCTATGATGTCATTTGTCTTCTTAGAAAATGAAGGGTGAACAACAACACCATATGAGGCATATCCCTTGCTATATTTTCAGTATTTTCCTCATAAACATACACATATGTATATGCTGTGTATGTATGTACATACATATGTACAAAATCTATGAGAGCTGTTAGAGCATTTATAGAAATGTATTAAAGCTATTGGTTACTATTTAGTATCATAGTTTTAAAATAGCAAGTGTGTACATTTTAAAGCAGATTTGTAAAAATTTTAACTTGCACAACAGATATATTAGCATATAATTAATCCCATTTCCAAATGAGTTTGTTTTGTAGAAGTCCCAGAAATATTCCATTACACTTAAAATATGATCTAGTTTGTAAATTTATACTTCTACATAGCCTTTTGAGGAGGGCATTGATTGGATGAAGTGAATTGCTGATACTAGAAAGTGTCCTGATTTCCTTCTTTTTGTAGAGAAAGGCTCAGCCTCCCAATTAGCTTACTGGTTTTTCATTCTTTCTTGTAAGATTTTGCGAATCCTTAAAACCTAGATTGTTTTTCTGAGTTTTGTGCTTGAAACAAGTTAGACCTTTGGCCATCCATGCTGCTTGTTCATCACACTGCATGTACAAGAAAATGAGTTTCGAATTATTTTCAGGTTCAGAATCTGTATAATGTTAGCCTTCAAATAGAATAGTAGTCGTGACTTAAAATAGTTTACATTTCAATCTGCTTCCACCTGTGTCCTTTCTCCTAGGATGCTCTGTGTTACATACGGTATCTAGTTTGTAGCTTGTAAGTAGGCAAGACAAAATGGAAAGAGAATGGTACATAATTAAATTTACAAAATGAAGTGTCACTTGATATGAATAATTTCTGCACAAATTCTGCCCACTTTACCTCCACATGCATACATTTAAAATGGCTTTTTCATTACTGGTCTCTCAGTCGTTGAGACCAGATCAAATCAAGAAGTTTTGCTAGATTAACCCTACCATACTTCAATTCTTTACCTCCATTCTTCCTTAGGTCCAAAGTATTTTTAGCATAAGAATGTGAACTCAGACTCTGTTGGAGTTGGAAGAGACTCTGTAGTCAAAGCCCCTTATTTAACAGCTAAGGAAACTAGCCCAAGGAATTTAAATAACACTTAACTTCACAAAGCAAAGTAGTGGAATGAGGTCTGAAATCTTAGGCTGTGATTCCTAAGCCCCAGCCTCCATATTCTCATGAGTTGATACCCTGTGGCATCTACTTGTACTTAGTTGTATTGATGTTGCTTTATGTGCATGATATAATGGAAAGATAAATAGATTTGGTGTTTGAGAAACAAAGTTCAGTCAGTGATAAAGCTTCCTGAATTCTGGGAATATAAATATGAGTCCAAAGAAAGACAGTCACTACTCTCAAGGAGATTAAATTCTAACAGAGGAGAGGAGGAACAGTACATAAAAGAAGCTGAAAAGGAGAAGCAAGGGATGGTAGAGGAAATCCAGAGTATGACCTGCTGAGGAATCAGCTTAAATGCTATCTCTGATAACTTACAATTTGTGTGACCTTGAGTAAGTCACTTAGCCACAATGAAATTCAGTTTCTGTATGTATTAAATGAGGAGACTGAGCAAAATGACCTCCAAGATCTTTGACCACTGTATTGTTTTTATATCAAAAGCTAATTTTTTCCCCTTTTTTCTTGCATCTTGGTGCTTGCCACACAATTGCAATCCAGTTTGTTGATTTAAATAGTGTTTTCTTTGGGGGGGGGGGGCGGTGTTTATCTAATTCAAAGCTAATATGAATTAGATAGCAGGACATTTAATGAGATGTATTTTTGTCCCAAATTTCTCATTAAATGTCATGCCAATTGGGTAGCTCTTAAGACTAAACAATTACTCAGAAGAGTAGAGACAAACTCTTCCCTGTCTTTATGGCAAGATCTCCTTTTTTTTATTAATCTTATTGATATACTTTCAAAGGTAATCTTTTTATCACTTTCCTTTCCAAATATGGGTTATTCCAAAAGTCTTTGGGGAGTTTTAAGCTTTATTACAAGCTTTATTACTTAAATGAAAACACCCTACTTTAAGGTGCTAAAGTTTAAAACTGTCCTAAGACTTTTGGAACACTATGCCTATCTCTCCTTTCTCTCCTGTAGTAAGCCATCTCTCTTAACAAAGAATTTAAGAGAGAAAAAATGTAGTTCATTAAACCTAATGAACACACTGACTTTGACTGTATATGTAGTAGCCCATATCCAAAGAGCCCCACCTCTGCATAGAAAAGGAATCTTCTGTTTTCTGACCAGATTTGAGCAGGTGCTGCTCTCCCCTAATATCTCCTTGGAAGCACCCTAGTTCCCTGACTCTTGTCAGTGAAGGAAGTTAGTCTGTGGGAAAACAGAAGACATTTTTTGAAATGCATAAAGAATTTGGTGCAAAATCTGAGCGGATTCCGGAGTGACGGAGCCCAGTGGAAGACAGAGTGTGGCAGAATCCAGCCCAGGAGGTTGCCCAGAGTGTCCGCACAGGTCGAGCGCAGAGCGCGTGGGGTCTGCACAGCTCAGACCTAAGAGCAGGCAGGCAGACTACACCAGAGAGAGCAAAAGCCCCAGCCTGCAGACTTACCAATCGCAGTCATCTCACAGAGGGAACGGATCATTGGAGCCAGGTAGCAGAGTCAGGCCCCCAGTGGAGAGAGTGGCTTCTCAGGCTGCATTCAGCCCCCAGCCTGGAAGTTTAGAAACTGCCTGCCTGTGTAATACAGGGGCTGGAATGGCAAAGTAAATTCTAGCTGCTCCGATCCTCCCATCCCTCCTTCATGAATCAGAAAACCCAAAGATAAGTCTCCCACCCAGATTGAAATCCCAAGTTAATGGAAATAGCCTCAGGCTTGAGAATCTCCAAGAAAGGGTGTAACTGAGACAGCCAGGAATCTGAAGAGAAGAGAGGGAGGGGACCCAACAAGCCCCACCTCACCTCACCAACAAAAGCCTACTTATAGCCCAGGGGTATAGAGGCAGAAATCTGAAGTGGTCAGACTCATCCCCACCTACACATCTACATTCCTCACTGACTTCCCTGACTTAGCCATAAACTAGCCACCCAGAGGTATTCAAAGTCAAGGATCAGGCCCCAAACTCATAGCCTGAGACACTAAGAAACAGGAAGTCACAATGGGAAGGAAGGAAGCTGAAAAGGAGAAGGGGAAGGCAAGAAAGTCTATTCGAGCATACTATGCAGGGCAAGAACAACAAAACACACAGGACAATATAGACTCTCTGCCCACACCAGAGACCACAGAAGGAAACATGATCTGGTCTCAAGCCCAAATAGCATTCCTGGAGGAGCTTAAGAAAAATTTTAAAGACCAAATCAGGGAGGCAATGACCAACTTGGAAAAAGAAATACCTCCCTAAAAAAGGAACTTCAAAAACTCACTGAAGACCATAATTCACTAAAAATTAGATACAATCAAACTGAAACTCAGAACTCTATGATGCAGCAGGAGTCAATCGAAAAAAACAAGATGATCAAAAAATTGCAAGAAAATGTAAAATATCTCACTGGAAAAATAACTGACCTAGAGAACAGATCCAGGAGAGACAACCTAAGAATTATTGGTCTACCAGAAAGCCATGATGAGAAAAGCAGTCTAGACAACATCCTCCAAGAGATTGTCAAAGAAAACTGTCCTGAGGTCCTGGAATCAGAAGATAAAATAGCTATTGATAGAATTCACCGGACTCCTCCTGAAAGAGATCCCAAACTGAAAACTCCAAGAAATATAGTAGCCAAATTCCAGAATTATAAGATTAAAGAAAAAATTCTACAAGCAGCCAAAAAGAAACAATTCAAATATCGAGGAACTACAGTTAGGATCACACAGGACCTAGCAGCTTCTACATTAAAAGAGCGGAGGGACTGGAATTTGATATTTCGTAGGGCAATAGAGCTAGGACTACAACCAAGGATTAACTACCCGGCAAAACTGAGCATAATCTTTCAGGCAAGGAGATGGACATTTAATGAAGTAAGGGACTTCCAGACTTTCCTAATGAAAAAGCCAGAGCTCAATGGAAAATTTGATCTCCAATTACAAGACTCCAGAAGAACATAAAAAGGTAAACAAGGGTAACATAGACTCACACATGCAGAAGTGCACACACCCACACCCACAAACACAAGCTCATTACCTGGGATGCAACAAGAGCAAAATGTTCACATCCCTATATGTGGAGCTGATAACTGTCAATATTTGAAATCTCTATGATTATCATGACCTGCAAAAGGGTTATACTTAGAGGGTGTGGGTATGAATGCATTAACATGGAGTCTAAAAAAAAAAAAGACTATTAAGGGGATCAATGGTACTGTAATGGGAAAAAGGAAAGGATGAGCTAGGAAAAGGTAAAATATGCCATCTGAAGAGGCATCAAAACACACTATAGAAGAAGGGAAAGTAAGAGGGAGAGGAACGTCATTTAAACACTATTCTCACTGGTTCTGGTTCAAAGAAGGATCAAATTAATCAGTGAAGTTTAAGAATCTAATGTGAATAGACACATAAATTCATTAAATAGAGGAATTGGAGGGAGGGAGAGGAGCACTGTTTGAAATTTACTCTCATTGGTTTAGAACCAAACGGGGAGTAATTTACTCTGATAAGTATAAAAATTTATTGTGTCCTATAGATAGTGGGAGGGTAAGGGGGGGTGAAAAGGAGGAGACTAAAGGGAGGGATTATAAGGGAGGGAAATAGTAGTAAGGGGAGAGGGTAGGTTAAGAAGGGGGTCACTGGGTGGGAACACTGAGGGAGGGGGCAGTCAAAAGGGAAAACTTCAAGGAGGGGAAGGGAGAAGGAATAAACAAAAATATAAACAGGGGAGGGAATAGGATGGAAGGGAAGAGACAGATAGTCATCATTACTGTGAATGTGAATGGGATGAACTCTCCCATAAAACAGAGGCGGATAGCAGAATGGATTAAAAACCATAATCCTACAATATGCTGTCTTCAAGAAACACATTTGAAACAAAGGGATACCCACAGGGTAAAGGTAAAAGGTTGGAGTAAAATTTATTATGCCTCAGCTAAAGTAAAAAAAGCAGGGGTAGCAATACTTATCTCAGATAAAGCAAAAGCAAAAATAGATCTAATTAAAAGAGATAAGGAAGGAAACTATATCCTACTAAAAGGCACCATTGAGAATGAAGCAATATCACTACTTAATATATATGCACCAAGTGGTGTAGCATCCAAATTCCTAGAGGAGAAGTTAAAGGAATTAGAGGAAGAAATAGATAGCAAAACTATACTAGTGGGGGACCTTAATCTCCCCCTCTCTGAACTCGATAAATCTAACCTCAAAATAAACAAGAAAGAAGTTAAGGAGGTGAATAGAATCTTAGAGAGACTAGATATGATGGATCTTTGGAGAAAACTGAATGGGGATAAAAAGGAATTTACTTTCTTCTCAGCAGTGCATGGTACATACTCAAAAATAGACCATGTACTAGGGCATAAAAACCTCACAATCCAGTGCAGAAAGGCAGAAATAGTAAGCGCATCATTCTCAGATCATGATGCAATAAAAATTATATGCAATAAAGGGCCATGGAAAGATAGACTAAAAACTAATTGGAAACTAAACAATTTAATCCTAAAAAATTGGTGGGTCAAAGAAGAAATTATAGAAACAATCAATAATTTCATTCAAGAGAATGATAATAATGAAACAACATACCAAAATTTGTGGGATGCACTAAAGGCAGTTCTCAGGGGAAGTTTTATATCCCTGAGTGCATACTTAATTAAAGCAGAGAGAAGGGAGGTCAGTGAATTGGACATGCAATTGAAAAAGCTAGAAAAAGAACAAATTGAAAATCCCCAATTTAGTACTAAATTAGAAATATTGAAAACCAAAGGTGAGATTAATAAAATTGAAATTAAGAAAACCATTGAATTAATAAATAAAACTAAGAGCTGGTTTTATGAAAAAATCAACAAAATTGATAGACCCTTAGTCAATATGATAAAAAAAAAGAAAGAAGAAAACCAAATTATGAGTATCAAAAATAAAAAGGGTGAATCTACCTCCAATGAAGAGGAAATCAAAAAAATAATGAGGAATTATTTTTCCCAATTGTATGCACATAAATATGACAATCTTAGTGAAATGGATGAATATTTACAAAATCACAAATTGCCCAGATTAACTGAAGAGGAAGTGAATTACCTAAATAACCCCATCTCAGAAAAAGAAATCAAACGAGCCATCAATGAACTCCCTAGGAAAAATCTCCAGGGCCAGATGGGTTCACTAGTGAATTCTATCAAACATTTAAAGAACAATTGATTCCAATACTCTACAAACTATTTGGGAAAATTAGTGAAGGGAGTCCTACCAAACTCTTTCTATGATACAAATATGGTACTGATTCCTAAATCAGGAAGAGATAAAACAGAGAAAGAAAATTATAGACCAATCTCCCTCATGAATTTAGACGCAAAAGTTCTAAATAAAAGCCAAAAGACTCCAATAACTTATCACAAAAATAATACAGCCTGATCAGGTAGGATTCATTCCAGGAATGCAAGGATGGTTTAATATTGGGAAAACCATCAGTATAATTGAGCATATCAACAACAAAACTAGCAAAAACCACATGGTCATCTCAATAGATGCAGAAAAGGCTTTTGACAAAGTACAACATCCATTCCTTATTAAAAACACTAGAAAGTATAGGAATAAATGGAGCCTTCCTTAAAATAGTTGCTAGCATCTATCTAAAACCATCAGCAAGTATTATATGCAATGGGGATAAACTAGAAGCCTTTCCAATAAGATCAGGAGTGAAACAAGGGTGTTCACTATCACCCCTCTTATTCAATCTGGTACTTGAAACGTTAGCAGTAGAAATTAGAGAAGAAAA
>WOXC01002546.1:0-70604 GCA_011680675.1 Gymnobelideus leadbeateri
CTCAAAAATAAAAACTGACACAGAAATACTGATGACTTACATACTTAAGCAAAGGCGAATGACTACAGGGTATTTGCCTTCCCAAAAGTAATTTTCTTATTTTAACCTTGTGGCCTCTGAATAAGTAGGAATTAGACGCAAATGCTCAGAACAATAAATTAAATCTTTATTGAGCACTTACTATACACAAGGCACTCCACTTAGGTATTCAGTAAAATTCATATTTGTTCCTTTGAACTTTTAAATAATAAAATCCTTTTAGATTAAAGCACTTCAATTAAGAAATGAATAAGATATGTTAACGTTTATTTCAGTTGTAAGGAAAAGACTTTTTTGGGGGGGTAAATATCTGTCTCCCAAAAACCTGCACGTTTAAAATTAAATGGAAATAATAGTAAAATTATAAGAGGATACTAAAGAGATTGTTTTCCCCTCCCTCTGGGAGTAAGCCTATTTCTTCAACCAATAATAGGTTCTCTTCTACTCCTCTATCACCTACCTTACAAATATATTAAGAGCTTGGCTGATGGCTAATATGGAAATGTCTTGCATGACTGCACATGTATAGTCTGTATCAAACTGCTTGACTACTTGGAGGGGGGAAGGAGAAGGGAGGAGATAATTTGAACTCAATTTTTTAAAATGAATGTTAAAAATTTTTGTTTACATGTTAACTGAGGAAAAAAATAAAATCAAAATTAAATGTTTAACAAAATAATAGAACTCAGTTGGTCCATGGACAATAAACATGCAATCTGCTCCTAGGTCCACACTCAAAGTCTTTTTAAACTGTGAAGGGAGTGCTGGAGCTTGTGCTCAGTCAGCACAGTCTTTGAAAAGCCAGGGTCACCTTTGGTGGAGGAATTCCTGAGTATCAGTTAGAAGAGACAGGCACTTCATGTTATTTAACTATTCATAGTGTGTCTGACCAAGGTTTTATGTGCAGGAGGGAGGGACACAATTAATAGACACATCTCATCAAGTTCAAGAAATGTTTATAGTGGTCTGGACCTACGATTCCATCATGGTAGGGAGCACCTTGCTGAGGACACTTCCTGTACCAACAACTATTCTGCAGCCTGGGACACAGAGATTTAAAAAGTGACTTGACCAGGGTCACAAAACCAATATGTACCAGAGGCAGGACATGAGGCTCTTTCTTGAATCAGGTAATACACACTTTTCATTTGGTTCAAGATATATTTATATTAAAAGCAAAAAAATTAACATATCCTAGGAATTAAAAACTCAAGCCATTCACAGGAAATAAAGTTTACTTACAGTAGGCAATTTCAAGAAACAAATATCAAGTTCACAACAGCTGAAAGACGTGGGGGGGGGGGGTTTGCGGGGACGATGAAAAAAAAGCCAGACCAAACAAAACTGAAGCTTCACATATCAACTAAAGGGAACATGGGTTGTCTTCAACCTCTTCTACTATCTATATTTGTCAGATAGTAGCAACTCAGTGTTTTATGGAAACTTGCATTTTTTCAGCATGAAAAAATATAACCCACTCTTTTTTTTCCCCTGAGTATTAGAGAAAAGATTCAACTATTGAAATACAATATAATGCAATGCAATGTATATACTATATATGTAAATAAATATACATGCGTATATTTATATATAATATATACACTACATATTTGTGTGTAAACATACATGTGCATATTTATACATATAAATATAATATATACTTTATATTTGTATGTAATATGTATATTACATATTATATACAATTATACATATGTATATTATATGTATGTTTATATATACATATGTAAATAAGCAATTATTAAAGTCTTGCTACACTATGTGGCAGGCAGTGTGCTAAAGACAAAAAAAAACAGTTCCAACAATTAAGGATCTTGTAACTGAAAAGTGGAAATAATATGCATATGCTATTTGCACATACATGCACACATTTTTGTATATTTATACGAAACAGATACAAGGTAACATTGAGAGGGAAGGTACTTACAACTGGGATAAACAAGAAGAGCCTTGTGTATGAAGTGACATGAAGCTGTATCTTAAAGGAAACTAGGGATTCCCAAGGGTAGAAGTAAAATGTATTCCAAGGGGAAAATACAGAGATGATAGATGACATGTTGTGTTTGTGGAATAACAAGGGCAATATGTCTGACTGTGAAAGATGGAAAGGAAAAAACCTAGCCGTGTGACCTTGGGCAAGTTACTTAACCCCAATTGCCCTAAAAGGGTGGCGTAGTGAGTAAGAGCGCCGGCCTCAGAGTTGGGATGACCCGAGATCAGATCCGGCCTCAGAAAATGAGCACCCACACATAAATAATGACTAGCCGTGTAACCTTGAGCAAGTTACTTAACCCCAATTGCTCAAAAAAAAAAAAAAAAAGATGGAAAGGGCAGTAATATATACAAAATCTAGAAAGGAAGCATGGGGCCAAGGAGTGAAGGACTTTAAATACCAAAAGCAAGTTAATATTTCATTCTAGAGGCAAAAGAGCAGGAGTTCTAAATCTGTGGCCCATGAACTTTTATTAGTTTGTATTTTGTTAAGTATTTCAACACAATTAGCTTCCTTTGTAATCTTATGTATTTTATTCTATGCACTGAAAAACATTAACCTGAAAAGGGATTCACAGGCTTTACCAGATTGTTAAAGGAGTCCATGACACAAAAAAAGATAACCCCTACAACAGAAAGTGTCAGTCAGACCTGCACTTTAGGAAAGACCACTTGTCAGTTGTTGTAGAGGACACATTAAAATGGGAAGCGACAAAAGAAGTATATAAGCTTTACATCTAATATAGCCAACTAAGGCTTTAAGAATTTAGAAGACAAATATCATGTATTAGACTTTATTGTGTATTTCTCAGTGCCTAGTATAGTGCCCCTTTCTATCCCCACAGTAAGCCAGACCCAGGCATTAACATATCAATATTGATGCTCCTCAAAAAAAAAAGCTACCTCATGGTCAAGGGTTTAAGGGTATTCTCTGGTAAACAAAGAAAACAGACGGTGGGTAACAGAAGTTACTTAGAAAGCTAAGGAAACTTTTGAAAACCAAGCTGTACTTTACAATTTCATAAATTCAACTAAATTCCATTCTTCAATTCAATGGATATATGGATCTTGTTAACTTTTTCTAATGGTAAAGAACACAATCTAACCATTCATGATACTTTTCTCATGTTGTGTGAGTCTTAAAGGTCCAACATATTTGTATTTTAACTCGATTTCTTAAACTCAATAAAACTCAAAATGTTTTTCAAAGGACAAGTTACCAAATATTTTATAATAAAGCAAACTTTAGAAATGGAAATAGGGAATTTTCACTCAACAGAAACTTAAATTCTTAATGTAACACATAAGAACGCCTGAGAAACAGGAAGTCCATTTTTACTTCATATTATTTGGTAAAACTGTCAGCAGTGTAGGCTGAATAATTGCCATGAAAGGATGAAATAGGGGTTTTCCCAAATTTCCTTCTGGGAATTTTGTCCTTTTGTCATGTAAGCAGCCCAGTTTACAATTTAGCAGGATGCCATACATGCCATTTGTTCAGAGAACTGCCATCTCAATTTTATAAACAGTCTAAGCAAAAAGTTTCAGAATTCATGTAAAATAATTTTGCTGATACCTGAACTATTGAAACATTTTACTATAACACCTATGTTTTTGTTTCTATAACAACCAGGTAGGAAAAAAGAAATGGAAGTCTTGGGACGTAAGCAAACAAAAAAATCATAAGTCAAAATAATGAAAATGTTGCAAACCTTCTTCCTTAGTAGAGCTAAGGATTCTTTAATTTTATCTCCCAGGTCCTCTCCCTTTCCATCAAATTTCAGTCCAAGCTTCCACTGCTTGATCCAGTTATATCTGCTTATTAGTTCCTCTGGCAACTACAATATCAAGGAAACAGAAAAATAAAGGCATTAACATTACAGAAACCCACAACTACCTACCACAGAAAGAAAAAAGAAAAATTCACAGTACCTTCATTTGTCTCTTTAATCAATTCAAATTCAGCATAAATCTCTATACCAAGATATGCCACCCTTTCTTGGGACCCTGAACTAAAATTTTGGGAAGGGATATTACAAAGGTTTTTGATAAAACACAAATGTGAAATTCTGTGTGACTATTCTAATAATCATCTGGGAAATTCAATAGCAATTGGCAGGAATAAATCAACACCTGGGTCAACATTCTTTCAATAAGATTATCTTAATAGAGATCATCCAAAGACTTTGGGGGTTCATTTGTAGGTAGAATACTAATGACTGACTAAGGCAAGTGTTTCAGAATAAGTGGTGTGTTAAATATTTTTTTTTAATGAGGTCCTTTCTATGGAGAAATAAACAACCCTACTATTCCTAACCAAGAAATTCTATTTTTTAGGGCGGCTAGGTAGCACAGTGTAAGGGTTATGGGATTTAAAGATCTTCCATGCCCCATTGGACTTGCTGACATAGCAGGAAGGGGCGGGGCAAGAGGAAGAGGAAAAAAAGCTAGAGTTCCATTGGGGACTGTTGGGGACTGTTGGTGGTCGCAGCAACAGCAGCAGCAGTAACTGCCAAGGTAGAGGTGGAGGCGCAAACCCTTTTTTGAGCTAGCCAGAATTTCTGCTAAGGACTCTTGTTGGGGACTGCCAGGGACTGGAACTGCCGGGGGGACGGAGCTGTTGTGAGCACGCTTCCTGGATGCTGAGCAGTTGCTGTGAGTGGGGAGAGAAGGACCTTTGCCTGAGGTAGCCTGTTCTGTTTTGAAGGCTTAAGAATGTGGTTGGTTACACATTAACTACTTGTGCCAATTTCATAACTACTCTGATGGCTTTGACTTTCTGGTTTTGGGACTCAGTTATTTGGTATTTTAATAAATCCTCTGGCTTTATCCCCCATATAGAGAGCCTGATATATTTTGTGATTAATAACCACGTAAGCCTATTTATAATTGCCATAGGCATAGTGAATGTTGCATTGTTAATACACACAGTAAATAGAGCACAGGCCTTGGGATCAGGATGACCTGAGTTCAAATCCAGCCTCAGACACTTAACACTCACCAGTCATGTGACCTTGGGCAAGTCACTTAACCCCAATTGCCCTGCCTTCCCCCTCCAAAAAAAAAATTCTATTTTTTCTTACTAACTGGAAAAATGTTTTGCTATATTATATTAACACAGATACCCTGGCCTTCAATACCCTAGTACCTACAAAATTTTATCTCTATGAACCTCAGACCAATCAATCCAACAATTATTTTAAAAGCACCTATTATGCTTCAGGCATATAAAGACAAAAATTATACAGTCTCTGACCACAAGAAACTTACATTCTATCAGCAGACGTAACATGTACATGAATATATACAATATGCATGCAAAATAAATACAATGAAAATATACTAGGGGAGAGAAAGGTCAAGAAAGATTTCACATAAAAGTTGGCCCTTGAACAAAGTCTGTATATATCTTAAATATTATATTATACCTACATACATTATATATATGCAATGTCATATCATATTAATATATGTTATGCTATATATTATATACAATGTAATATATTATACCTACATTATCCCTATACCTATCTACATTATAGGATACCTAATGACACATTAAATATGTGTCATTTCCCTTGCTACGACAATAGATGAGACTCTTGAGCAGGATTTACTCTGCCTTTCTCTGTATCCAGGGCACCATGCAAAATGTCTGACACATAGTAAGCAGTTTAATACTTAGTTGATAACTGATAAAAAAAGATGAAATTATCATAGTATGAAAATATATGAAAAATGCAAAGATGGTACACAAAATTAAAAAATATGTCCAATAACTGAAAGATTAAAAGCCGAAATATGTTATCCCTTGCATTTTTTTTCTGCCTCCGCTCACCAATCAATGGAATGAGAGTTTGCAGAATCTAGCTCCTGATAACAAGAAAAATGTGGATATGCCAGAAACCCTAAGGATCTTCAGTGAAAAATCATGTCATTAGGTTTGGGGGCAAATGTGTTAATTCATAACCACAAAATATAGAAAATAAACTTTGTATCAAAATGAAAGATGTTGAACAAAAATCTGGAGCATATATATCAAGTCACTAATGAAAGAAATCTATAACCATTTTAAAGGAGAGGAAGAAATGAGCATTCACACAGTGCCGACCTGTGCTAAGTACCTGTGCTAAGTACTTGTACAAATACTACCTCATTGATACTCACAACAACTCTCAGAGTAGGTCTATTATTTAATATCTACATTTTACAACTCAGGGAACTGAAGTTGGGGGAGATGAAGTGACTTGCCCAAAATCACACAGCTAAGTAAATGTCCAAGGCCAGATCTGAAATCTTGTCTTCCTGACTCTAGGCTAAACACTCTATTCACTGCACCAACTGCTTCTAAAAAAAAAATGCAACATTTATTTTTAAAATGGGACCCCCTCCCTCAACTCTTTAGTTTTTGAGGAATTCATTTAAATATCTCAAGTTCATTTTTTAAAACTATATTCTGGTTTTACCTTTTAGTATGTAACAATGCTAAAGAGATTTAATACGTCCATAAAAACAAAACATAGGGATGTAAATGACATTTCATTCTTTTCCAAAATAATCACACAAGTCGAACAAATCAAACATATAAAGTGTTTCTGAAATGTCCACAAAAAATTCTATTAAAAAAGTGATCATTAAATGAAAAAAAAAATCCAACTTTTCCATTTCATTTAAAAAATTAAACATTTAAACCACAGAAATGTTTAACAGGTTTTAAGACCAAAAGAATCAATTTATCACAATAGGCAGACTTCTGTCTTTCTATATCTTTATAATGTTTTAATAGTTTTATTATAAAAATCTTACCATTTTATTTTTTAATCTTAAATTCTGAATAGTTACAGTCATCAAGTGGCAACAATCTGAAATCACAAGTGAAATAAATGCATACAAACCTTTGAGAATGAACCTATTAGAATAGGCACAAAAATGAGAAGAAATTATTCTGAATCCAAAGTTGAATATAAACCTGAAGGCAATGCGAAAAGGAGCAGGAAGAGAATCATGTAGTGCTATTACTTAAAAAACAAACATGATTATCAGAAAAGTGGAAATAGCCCCATTATCCCTAACAACAATGAAACTCTTGCTAAATGGTGATTAATTAAAAGGCTACTACAGTAGTCCAGGTGAGAGCCTGAATAAGGATTAGGGCTGTATGAAGGGAAAGAAGGGGATAGATAGGAGAGATGTCATAAGGATAGAAATAATAAGACATAGCAACGAATTGAATACGTAGAGTGAGAAGTCAAGGTTTTAAGACTGGAAGGATATATCCTCAACAGGAATTGGGCAATTCAGAATAGGGATAGGTTTCAGGGAAAAGATATTAAGTTCAGTTTTGGACCTGCTGAGTTTGAGATGCCTACCCAGCATCCATTTAAAATGTCCAATAGACAGGTGATGATAAGAGAACTTTAACTCAGGATTGGGAGAGAAGCTAGGGCTGGATACATACACATCTTTGAACCAAATAACTGCATAAACAGAGATTACTGAATTTCATGAGTGCTGATGAGCTCACCTAATGATAGAATATAAAGTATAGAAGATGAATCATGATATATCAAGATACAAACCCAACAGTTATTAGACATGATTTAGCCAGCAAAGGAGACAGAGGAATGGTCAGTTAAGAGTACCAAAAGAAAGTATCGTCACAAAATACCAGAGTATTCAAATGTGTCAAATGCTATGGAGTAGAAATGAATGTTGAGAACTGAGAGGAAAAAGGTCATTAAGTCAGGCAATTAAGAAATCACTATTAACTCTGGAGAGAGAAATTTTGATTAGGTAGAAAGTCTGGGTACAGAAGGTTTAAAACAGTGGTGTTAAAACTCAAATAGAAACAAGAATCATTAAACCATATATAAAGATCCCTGTGGACTGCATATTGACTTAGAAAACCATATTAACATATGTTCTACTGTATTTTAATTTATTTCATTAAATATTTCCCAGCTACATTTTATTCTGGTTATTTCTGAGTGCTGCCAATAAACTTCTATGTATATGAACACGAAATTCAGAAGTTGCAAAAGTGGAGGCACCAAACAGTTTAGTTAAGTGTATGGAATTTCATTAAGAAGTAGAGAAGAGACATAGGATGGTAGCTAGTGACAGAATTTGGAGAGGGAGTTTTTAAGGAACAGGAGAACTGGGCTGTGTGCAGGTGGCCACAACAGAACAGAGAGTGAAGATTAGAGAAAGGAACCTTAATAGAGGAGGCAATCTCCTGGACAAGACAGGAGAGGATGAGATTAAAGGTTTTTAAAACCCATGTACTTCTACATAAAAACAACTAAATCCATTAGAAGACATGAACTCACAAAGAGAAGATAAAAAAAAGAGAGAGACAACATCTTAGAAGAGAATCCTAGGGTAGCCCCAACACAGAGGGGACAATACCAGCATGACACAGCAATATCACAAAAAATGAACAAAAACAAAGGCTGATGTGTCAAATGACAGATAAAAGACAAGAAGTGAGAAAAAGGCCACTGGATTTGACAATTAAGAGATCCTTGGTAACCTCAGAAATAATCATTTCAGTCAAGAGGTAAAGAAACGAAACCCTGTCCCTCCTCTGAACTCACTCAGCATTATTAATCTTTTGACTGAAATTGTGGGGAAGGGTCTTGCTGATGTTTTCAGGGGTCCTGAGACTGTTCTGCAAGCAGAAGAGTGAACTGATGAGGATGTTGGTTTCCTATATTGTGGCTTTGTTAAGCTTTGTCTTCCAAGGAACAGATTGCTGAGAACTTGCCTTGGGTCAAGATAACGAAAAGACCTCCCCTTGGGTATAGAATGCTGTGATGACATTGTAACCATGTTGTGGCTTAGGGGTAGATGGCCTTTGTGCTCTCCATTGCCCCCTTTAAGAAGGTGCTTGGTGGTAACTGATGATAACTCTAGTTCAGTTGTGATGGAGGGGTGGATTTTTGTGCTTTGTGACTGACCAAAAGAATGTACTTTGTTTATAATTAGAAACTAATCTCCACTTGAGAAGAGAGACTTTGTCATTGACTAAATGAATGTACTAGTCAGGGATGGAGTACTTTTACTTTATACTTTGTGACTGAATTGATTTTTCTCTTCTCTGTGAATGTTTTGTCTTAATTTGTTACTGAATATATGGGGAGTTACTATGGTGGTAATTCTGAACCTGGAAGTTGCTTTTGCTTGGTGTTACAGGTATATATACTCGAGTCAAAAATGACAAATCAAACTTTCAAGTCAGGGAGTAAGCAAGATCAAGTTATGAGGCTGGGGCCTGAAACACACTGATTAGAGTAACATAATATCAGATGAAGAAGGCACAGTAGCAAATAGGAACCAAGGTCAGGACAAGGTAAAGAATTCAAAGAAATCGAGTCAAGATGGCGCAGTAGAAACAAGACTTCCTCAGAGCTCCAGCCCACACAACTTCAAAATTATGTAAAAGGGGGACTATGAACGACTTCTGGAGCTCCAGAACCCACAGAATGACACAGAGAAGCTAACTTCCCGCTGAGGACAGCCCAGCAGCCCGGCAGGGAACGGCCAGCGCAGAGCTCTAGGAGCCGAGTCCAGGCCTGCTTGAGTCACAGTTTTAGCCCGAGGGCAGCCAGACCAACAGCCGGCTGGAGGGACCCCAGAACACCAGGAGCTATGGCATTTCCAGAATTATCAACACATATGTGCCTAGGACAAAGTGAGTGGTTAGTGCCCTATGGACTTTGGGACTGGCTGGGAGAATGTGTCAGCTTCTTTCCCTGGGGGCGAGAAGCTGCTGAGGAGCTGGCACAGCTTACATCACGTTGCCACATTGCAGCTTCAGCTCTAGGCCTGCGAACTGTAGGGAGATCCGGCGATCAGTCTGGGGGGTAAGGGCTCTTGCTTTACCCTTCTTGGGTCTGGATTGTGGTCTGGGGTAGAGGTCCTGAGGTGTGTGACCAGCTTGCCAGAGTGTATAGAGGATTCACAGAGAGCACCCAACTAATACCTCCAGCAGCTGAGAAAACCCTGTTTGGGAAGGAAGTTGCCTTGGCTGGTGGCGAAGTCCTACTGAGGCAACAAGGCCAAAAGTCAAGTAATTGAGTGGCAACATGCCTAGGCAAAGGAAACAAAATAAACAGAAAAATGCAACTTTAGACTCCTATTTTGGGGGCAAAGAGGATCAAAGCATGGAACAGGAGGAGGACTGTGAGATCAGAACTCCTGCACCAAAAGCCCCAAATGAAAATACAAGCTGGCTACAGGCCATAGAGGACCTTAAGAAGCAGATAAGAGAAGTGGGGGGAAAATTGGGAAGAGAAACGAAAAAGATGCAAGAAAAGTATGAAATGAGAGTCAACAGCCTGACTGAGGAAAATAACACCTTAAAAAAATATACTAACTCAAATGGCAAAAGAGGCTCAAAAGGGCAATGAGGAGGAGAATGCCTTAAAAAGCCAAATTTGCCAGATGGAAAAAAGAATCTCAAAAGCTCAATGAGGAGATTCATTCCTTCAGAATTAGACTGGAGCAAATGGAAGCTAGTGACTTTATGAGAAATCAAGATGCTATTAAGCAGATCCAAACAAATGAAAGAATAGAAGGCAATGTGAAAAATCTCATGGGAAAAACCACTGACCTGGAAAATAGATCCAGGAGAGACAATCTGAAATTCATTGGATTACCTGAAAACCATGATCAAAGAAAGAATCTAGAAACCATCTTTCAAGAAATTCTCAAGGAAAATTGCCCAGATGTTTTAGAATGAGAGGGCAAAACAGAGGTTGAAAGAATTCACCAATCACCTCCTGAAAAAGATCCCAAAAAGAAAACTCCTAGGAATATTGTAGCCAGGTTCCAGAATTCCCAGATTAAGGAGAAAATACTACAAGCAGCCAGGAAGAAACAATTCCAATATTGTGGAAACACAATCAGAATAGCACAGGACCTGGCAGCTTCTACAATGAGGGATGGAAGGGCATGGAATATGATATTCTGGAGGGCTAAGGAGCTAGGATTAAAACCAAGAATTACCTACCCAGCAAAACTGAGTATCTTGTTTCAGGGGCAAATATTCAGTGGAATAGAGGATTTTTCAAGTATTCTTGAGGAAAAAACCAGAGTTGAATAGAAAATCTGACATTCAGACACAAGAAGCGAGAGATACTTGAGAAGGTAAACAGGGAAAAGAATTCACTATGAACTTAATCAAAGTTGAACTATTTATATTCCTACAGGGAAAAACAACAACTGTAACTGATGAAACTTTTCTCAGTATGAAAATAGTTGAAAAATGGTATATGGGCATATGAATACATATGTGAATGTGTGTATATATGTTTTCAGTTATACATAGATAGAGGGCACAAGTCGAATTTAATAGGAAGGGATGATATTTAAAAGGTGAGGTTAAGAGGTGAGAAAGTAATGTGGTGAGGGGGAATGGGAAGAGACAATGGGGTGAACT
Organism: Gymnobelideus leadbeateri; assembly: GCA_011680675.1. Lineage (NCBI taxonomy): Eukaryota > Metazoa > Chordata > Mammalia > Diprotodontia > Petauridae > Gymnobelideus > Gymnobelideus leadbeateri. The sequence goes on from WOXC01002546.1 coordinate 11,492, forward strand.
GTCTCTTGTAGAGGAGGCAGGGGAAGGTGGTTGCAGGGGAGGGGAAAAACAGGAAGGCAAAGAGGCAAAACCTTATTCTCATTGAATTTGGGGCATGACATGCATACTAAATATGGTGTATCACCCTATAGGAGCCTGGGGGGGGGGGGCAGGTGGAATGTGGGATGGGAGGGAAGGAAATATAGTCAGTCTTTTACAATATATCTACTACGGTAATATTTTGCATACCTACACATGTACAGCATATACTGAGTTGCTTATCTTCCTTTTAAAATCAAATTTTTAAAAAATATATAAATACTATGATTAATACTATTTTGCATATAATTGGGAAATAAGGTGCAGGCAATGGGGCCTGGGGATTTACCTCACCCTATTGTAAAAGCCGAAGGGGGTATGGGAGGAGAGATGGGAGAGAGCAGACTGGTTGAGGGGATATCCTGTATGACTGTTATTCTGGGGTAGTGGATAGGGGAAAAATGGGGGAAAAAACTGTAACTCAAAACCTGGCAGAAATGAATGATGTAAACCAGAAGTCAATAAAGCATTTGGGGGGAAAAAAAAGAATTCAAAAAAATAAATAAGGTTAATTCCAGATCACCTTAAAAGACAACAATAACCTTAAAAGGTTCCAGAGAGGCATACAATCAACAGTCAAAAGTACATTAAAGATTTTGAAGTCCTACTTATGCTAACTCATGGTGTTAACTTTTAACAATCCCTGTCTACCTTCTTCCCAAGAGGATCTTGACAAATATGAATGCACTGTAAGAGGTACAGCCAGGCAGAATGCTGTACAGATCACACACTTTGACTTTACAAAATTAGGTTGATACATCTAAAAAAGGGGAATAACACAGTGATCAGAGGGAATTATTTACTATCTACTGTAGTTCTCTCCAGAAAAAGCAGAGCAATTAAAATTTCTTAATGACCTTTTCATTATTCAGAAAGTGAGGAAAGTAATGAGGGTAACTGCCAATCAGGACTCAATTTTGACAAAGAGGAATTTGTTGCTGGAGTAGAAACAACAGGAACCTTAGGAAGAGAGAGTCATCCCATCTAGGAATTTGTGACAGTAAATGGCTCAGTTAGGATTTCAATTCAAGGTAGGTCTTCCTGACTCCAAGCTTAGTTTCCTAGACACTATGCTACAACCTAGCTACCTCAAGTGAAGGACAGTCAAAGAGACAGTGCCAAGAATGGACCTGCTGAAAGGACAACATGGATCAGATCACCAATGGAGCAGACATGGAAATGATGAGTCATGAAGCTCTGCCTGGAGCCTCTGTTGGTCCTCCACTTACCCACATAGATTCAGTCTTAAAATGCAACAATCATATCACCAGGTACAAGCACCAATACTTCAGGGAGTACACCACTATTATTCCAGGATCGTCACATTAATAGAACAGTTCTATCACCACCATTGTAGAAAGTCCCCAGAGTCAACTTTCAGGAGCTTCATCCTCACTCCTCACCTGCATTTCTACTATTAAAAGAATAGTAGAAAACAGTCAGGTCAACAGATATGCTTCCATACCCATTTTGGGATGTTTAGGGATGGCTATATCTCCAAGACTAGTGCGGTAAGAACAAATCAAAACGATAAATGTCTTTACCAAATCCACTCAGTTCTGTCCCTTTAATTCAGACATATATAATTAAAAGGATTTTCAAGTGGACTTTGCAAATTTGAATAATATGAAGGTGATCTAAAGTATCTTACCAGTGGTAAATGATGTTTATTAGAGTTTAAATCAAGTAGAATTTTAATCACAAAACTGAAAAGAGAAAAATTGCATCCCAAATTACAGTTCAAGATACAAATTAACTAAATGTAGGCTGGCAAATTATGAGCTTAAACAGAACTCAAAAACTTGAAAATAAAAGGGTAGATTTTATCTTTGACCTGGAAAAGGTAAAAAATGTTAAATTAATAGTTCCAATTTTTCACTCTGGTTCACTGAACATCCATGGCCATAAAATGATTCAACGATAGAAACAGGTTTTATGTTTTCATTTTTTATATATACAACTAAAGGAGCAAAGTTTTGTAGTATTTACTCCATGAATTTCAGCAATACTAATAATTTAATGCCTATAAATCTAGTTAAGTTTTTAAAAGCTAAATTCTCAGTGTTCTCCTAAAATCTAAATTATTTACTCTGGGCTTTGGATTAGATGTAGCATTTAAATTAAAATAAGTGATATGTGCCCAAAAAAGGATCAAATGGAACCTACCCAAAATACAAACCTGGCCTACATAACATCAAGTTAAAAATGAACATTCTCTTTACTCTCCATCAGCTACCTTCTTTTCCTTAATTCCAAAAATGTTCTTAAGTACATCTTAATAACTTCCAAACGTTATATTTTAACTCTGAACATGCTGAATCTTTCAAAGTCTGAAGATGATCTGCTGTGAAGATTAACTTCAAAATCTCAAATTATCAGGCAACTGTGCAGAAGACAATTACAAAGAGTTAAGAGAAACTTGACAATGTGTGTATAAACTGATGAAAAATGAAATTTTAAAAAAAAAGAGAGAACAGTATCTATTAATTACTAACAATTATGATAAAAATGTAAATGAAGGGGCGGCTAGGTGGCGCAGTGAGTAAGAGCGCCGGCCTCGGAGTTGGGATGACCCGAGATCAAATCCGGCCTCAGAAAATGAGCACCCACACATAAATAATGACTAGCCGTGTAACCTTGAGCAAGTTACTTACCCCCAATTGCTTAAAAAAAAAAAAATGTAAATGAAAAGACTACCAAAAAAAAAAAGAAGGAAAAAGTCATAAAGGTCTTGGAGAAGAGATAACAAAACATACTTTTCTTTCCTCATACCAGACAAATAAGGCACTATTAAGGCAGAATATTTTTACCTTGTCACATGTTTTGTGCACTGAGCTTATTTTTTTCTTTGTCATAAGAAAGGTGTAATCAGAAGACAAGCAGGATATGATTGTCATATAAAGACATAAAAAATATTTTTTAGTTAAGAGGCAAATGTGAAAAGTCAAGCAACAAGGTAAAATCATTCTGACTGTGAGGACTAGGAATTTAATTGTATCATTTTAAGTTTACAAGACTTTGTTTACACTAGTTATGTGCATACAATAGAGAAAGAAAGAAATTTCAATTATTACTACCACAAGTAAGAGAACATCATTCAATACTTTTAAGGGAACCTGGTACTAATACTCTCACTAAGAAAAGCAGATATTTTACAACTGCCTCCATGCTGAAAACAAAAAAAAAAATTACACATACATTTTGGTTCCCAAAGTCATACATTACTACTTAGCTCTGTAGTATGCAATGATGCTATTACCTTAAATTCATAACAATATGAAAAATTTCTGTTCAACTTTAGTTGAACCTTCTGATGCAGTGTCTCAAGGTACCACATGTGATAATGGATGCTACCAACTGCTTTATTTTGCATGCTATGTTATTTGAATTCTAGTCTGTTATGTTTATATCACTGGGTGTTGATTCACAATACACTAAAGTAATGGAATAGATTTACACTGAAGACAAATTAAAAAAAAAGAAATAAGAAAAAGAAAATGGAAACAACAATTTTTAACATTTGGAATGAATAAGAAAGGTTCCATAAAACTAAAGAAGGACAAAAATGTTGTCACAATCTTCAAAAATGTAAAGAGTGGAATCTACAAACTATAAGCCAGTAAATTTGGCTCTGGTTGTGGTAAAATTCTAGACCAAGCAGTCAAAGGGATGATGACGCAAAAGACCTAGAAAAGGAAGTGGTGATCACACAAAGCCAGCATAGCTTCACCAAGAAAACAATACCAGATAAACTTCATTTCCTTTTTTGAAAGGTATTAGAGATCAATCAGCAGAATAGGGGAATGACACAAATATAGTTTAGCTAGATTTGAACAAAGCATTTGAAAGTCTCTAATGATATTTCTGGGGAAAAGAAAGAGAAATGTGGGCTAGATTAACAGTACAATTAGGTTAATCTGAAACTAACTGAATGACTGGACCCAAAAAGAAGTTATTAATATACCAATGTCAACACAGAAGGAATTATCTAGTCTTCTATACCCAGAATCTGTGAGTTGGGATAATGCTGTTTAGTATTTATCATCAGAAACTTAGTTAAAGGTATAATGACATACTTATTAAATGTGTATACAACAAAGCTATGAGGAATATGTTAATATGCAGGAAGGTATAAATTAAAAAAAAAAAAAAGCCTAACCAGATAGAATGTTGGACCAAATCCAAAGAGATGATATTTAGCAGGTACAAATGTAAAACATTAGGCATGTTAAAAAAAATGAACTTCATAAGTACAAGATAGAGAAGACATGGATAGATTATAGTTCTTTAAAAATATATTAAAGGGTTTTAATGGAATTCAAGTTCAATCAGTCAATAGTTTGATATGACACTACACAAGCTTTTGCTATCTTAGGCTGCATTGGATGATGAGCAATGTTCAGAAGCAAAGTGATAGTCAAACCACTGTACTCTACCCTAGTCACACCAAGGTTACTGTTTTGTTCTGAATTTCATATTGTAAGGAAGAAGAATGATGAGTTGGTGAGCATCAGAGGAGAGAATGAACAGAATAGTGCAAAGTAACACAAAACATTACAAATGAGGATCAGCTGAAGAAACCTGGGGTGTTCAGCATTTAAAGGAAACTTAAGGAAGGCATAATAACTTTCTTTGTGTATCTGAACCGTCAGTATGTGGAAGTGGATTTATCCTGGGCCCAGAGGATAGAACTAGCAAAGAAGCAAACCATCCTCCTTGTGGCTCCACTTGTGACACTCCCATCTCCCATTTTTCTGCCTTTGTAATAGCTAGTGCTCATGTCGGGAATGTACTCACTCTTCACTTCTACCTCTGAGAGTCACTAATTTCCTTCAAAGCTCAGCTTGGATACTGACCTCATCTCCAACCCCTCATTGCTAATGCCTTCCTCTGAAGTTATTCTGTGTATGTGTCTGTTTGTATAATTCCCCAGCATCTCAAGTACTTAAATGTTTATTTTTACATTTGCTTAATGAGGAAGTTGATACAGAGTAGCATTATTCCATTTGGATGTAAGTCTTGTGAACGCTCAGACCATTTACTGGCCTCTACTGGAATACTAATTCCTGAGCACACTGAATCTTTAGCTTTTTTCTGGAAACCCTAGGCAGTAACGAAGTGATGTATGAATACCAAGGCTGGACAGGTAAACTAGCTATGAAAAAGCTTGTTTAGGCTGTGAAAACCTTTAAAATGTTCATCAAGCTCGCACATGACTCTAAAAGTTAACAGAGAGGCATTGGAGTTCATTGAGCAAAGGAGTAACGTAGTCAGACAAGCAGAAATTATTTGGGCTGCTGCATGGACAGAGACAAAAGAAAATTAGGGCAGAGAGTCCAACCAGGAGACTAATGTAACTGAAGTCGAGGCAAGAGGGAATAAGAACTTGAACTAAGATACAGGCCATGTGAGTGAATAATTTTATTTAGAGAGCACTTAAAGATTTGTAAAGGATATGGAAACAAGAGTGGAGGTGGATCTGAGAAAACTCCACAACCGACAGCATATAAGAAGAAGGAGAGTAAGACATTAAGAATTATTCTGAGGTTTTGAACCTGGGTGACTGGAAGACAGTGGTATCCTCAAAAGAAATAGGGAAGTTCAGAAAAGAGGCAGATTTTGGGGAAAAGATCATGAGTTCTATTTTGGACAAATTGAGTTTGAGATGCGGATGTGGTATCTACAAAACAATGAAGACTGATCTGTTACAATCATCAATATTTAACATGTACTGCCAACAGAAAAGAGAAAAAGCATACATATTTTTTTCAGAACTATAATGGCTTCAAAATTTGGTATGTTATATTACATTAAATATTTCCATCCACCCTCCTTTTTTCCCTTAAAAAAAAAAAAAGGAAAGAAAGCACAGAGCAATCCAATACTAGATCAGTTCTTGCTGTCTCCCTTCACCCTTTCCTCCGTGGGCCATGCCAGAAACTATCTGCTTTTCCTACTTAAATTCTCAGCACTTAACACAGTGCTTGACATATAGTAAGCACTAAATAAGTGTTTTTCCATACATTCAAAAATGTATAGTTATTCTCAGATGGCAAAAATTTACCTTTTGAAGGGATGTTATTCCTATACAATTAAAGAGATTAGTAATAGAATGAGATTTTCAAAACAACATACTGTGATTTCTATACCACATATAAGACTTGTAACTTGGGGGGGGGGCGGAGCCAAGATGGCGGAGTAGAAACAGCTTGTCCAAGCCTCTCTGCCCCCAGATTCCCCCCAAACTATGTAAAAGGGGACTCTGAACAACTTCTGGAGCCCCAGCACCCACAGAACGACACAGAGAAGCTAACCTCCCACTGAGGACAGCCCAGCAGCCCTGCAGGAAGGACCAGCCCAGAGGTCTGGGACCTGGCAGCGCGTAGAGCGCAGGAGCTGAGCAGAGCCGAGCCCAGGTCCGCGTGAGCTGAGGTTTTAGCCCCAGGGCAGCAGGGCCAGCAGCCGGCTGGAGAAACTCCAGAAGACCAGGAGCTGTGGCGACTCCATAAATATCAACATAGACATGCCTAGGACAAAGTAAGAGGTTAGTGTCCTATGGACTTTGGGACCTGTATTTGGGGAATGCGTCATCTCCCTCCCCTGGGGGATAGAAGCCGCTGAGGAGACACGCCATTTTGTAGTTTTCAGAGGCAGCTCCGGCTCCCAGCCTACAAATCGTGGGGAGATCCAGCGATCAGTCTTGGGGGGTAATCGCTCTTGCCTTAACCTCCCTGGATCTGGATTGTGATCTAGGGTGGAAGTTGTGGGTGGGTTTACAGCTTGCCAGAAACGGAAGTTGCCCCCCACACGTTCGGGACGAAAATTCCTCTAGCTGGCCTTAAAGCCATAGTGTGGCAACAAGCCCAAAAGTCAAGCAATTAAGTGGCAACATGCCAAGGCAAAGGAAACAGAAAAATGCAACCCTAGACTCCTATTTTGGGGGCATAGAGCGGGAAAAGGACTGTGAGGTCAGAAGTCCTGCTCCAAAAGCCCCAGGGGAAAACATGAGCGGGTTGCAGGCCATAGAGGACCTTAAGAAGGACTTTAAAAATCAAATAAGAGAAGTGGAGGAAAAATTGGAAAGAGAAATGAGAAGGATGCAGGAAAAGTATGAAATGAGGGTCAACAGCCTGACTGAGGAAAACAACACCTTAAAAAATAGACTAACTCAAATGGCAAAGGAGGCCCAAAAGGGCAATGAGGAGAAGAATGCCTTAAAAAGTCGAATTTGCCAGATGGAAAAGAATCTCAAAAGTTCACTGAGGAGATTCATTCCTTCAGAGTTAGACTGGAGCAAATGGAAGCTAATGACTTTATGAGAAATCAAGATGCTGTTAAGCAGATCCAAACAAATGAAAGATTAGAAGGCAATGTGAAATCTCTCATGGGAAAAACCACTGACCTGGAAAATAGATCCAGGAGAGACAATTTAAAAATTATTGGACTACCTGAAAGCCATGATCAAGGAAAGAACCTAGAAATCACCCTTCAAGAAATTCTCAAGAAAAACTGCCCTGATGTTTTAAATCCAGAGGGCAAAACAGAGGCTGAAAGAATCCACAGATCACCTCCTGAAAAAGATCCCAAAAAGAAAACTCCCAGAAATATTATAGCCAGGTTCCAGAATCCCCAGATCAAGGAGAAAATACTACAAGCAACCAGGAAGAAACAATTTCAATATTGTGGAAACACAATCAGAATAGCCCAGGACCTGGCAGCTTCTACACTGAGGGATCGAAGGGCATGGAATATGATATTCCAGAGGGCAAAAGAACTGGGAATGAACCCAAGGGTCACCTACCCAGCAAAACTGAGTATTTTGTTTCAGGGGAAAATATGGTCATTCAGTGGAATAGAGGACTTTCAAGCATTCTTGAGGAAAAAACCAGAATTGAATAGAAAATTTGACATCCAGACACAAGAAGGAAGAGATGCCTGAGAAGGTAATCAGGGAAAAGAAATCAAAAGGAACTTATCAAAGTTGAACTATTTACATTCCTATATGGAAAAGCAATAACTGTGACTGATGATATCTTTCTCACTATGAAAATAATGGAAGAAGGGGGTGTGGTCATATGAATACATATGTGAATGTGTGTGTATATGGTTACAGTTATATAAGGATAGAGGGCATAGGTTGAATTTGTTGGGAAGGGAGAATACTCAAGGGATGAAATTATGAGGTGAGAGAGGAAAGTGGCAAGAGGAGATGGGGAGAGACATGGTAGGGTAAACTATCCCATGTAGGGGAAGTGGTTGCAAAGGAGGGGGAGAATAAGGAAGGCTAAAAAGGCAAAACCACATTCACATTGAATTTGGTTCAGGGAGAAAATGACATACATACTAAATGGGATATCTCAACCTGCAGCAGGATAAGGGGAAGGGGGATGAGAGGAGGGATGATGGATGGGAGGGCATCCTTGGGGTGAGGGGAGGTTGGAAGTACCCACTATAGAAGAGGGACAGGATCATGTAGGGAATGGACCAGGTGGGGGTGGGATGAGTGGGAGGGAATTATAAGCAGCCTTGTACAATATATCTACTATGATAATGTTTTGCATAGCTAGACATGTACAACATATACTGAATTACTTATCTCCCAAGAAGGAATGGGTGACAAGGGAGGAAGGAAATGGATCTGAAATTCAAGGTCATAACATTAAATGTTTCAAATATATATAAATACTATTATTAATACTCTTTTGCTTGTAATAGGGAGATAAGATGTGCAGGCATTGGGACACAAAGATTCACCTTCCTGTAATGGAAAAGTCGATGGGGGTATGGGAGAAGGTATGGGAGAGAGCAGATTGGAGGAAGCGATATCTTGTGGGACTACTATTCTGGGAGGTTGGGCAGGGGAATAATGGGGGGAAAATGATTGTAACTCAAAATCTGGTGGAAATGAATGATGTAAAACAGAAGTTAATAAAGCATTAAAAAAAAAGACTTGTAACTCACTCTCACAAACTTTTTTAAACAAATGTTCCTTTTAAACCACAGATGAAAATAGGACAACTGCAAATTACCCTAAAATATTAACTACATTAGGTTTGAGTAAATATAAAGTAATAAAAATAATTTACATAGTGTTTTAAAATATGCAAAATATTTTAAAGGTTACTATCTGAGTTGGGTCTTTTTTACCAATCCTCTGAGTTAGATGCTATATAAGTATTATCAACCTCATTTTGTAGATAAGGAAACTGAGGACCAAATAAGTCAAGTGATTTGCTCAACAAGGTAAGATTTAAACTCAAGTCTTCCTGACATCAAGGCCAGCATTCTCTTCATTTACACTGTGCTGTCTGTGATGTATGAATGGATAATATAAAAAAAAAAAAAATGCAATGTTAGTGGTCATATGCTATAGAATCTAAAGACTCCACTGAAAATAAGCAAAACAGCACACAGTCCCTTGTCTTCCTAAAACCAGGTGTCAATCTGAATGACCAGCTCCTTGAATCCGAGCCCATTCCCTTCTGCCAAACTTTATTCCTCATAGTCCCAACAAGACTCCCCACTAGAATGACAAGGGGACCTGGCTGGTTCTAGGGACTTGTTAGGGAATAAACTTTCTAGAGGAAAGGGATTCTGTAAAGGATAGAAGTGGTTAAGGGGTGAGAAATTTGAGATGGAATGAGGGGCTGACTGGTGACTAGAAAGTGTTACAAAAGAGTAAGTCAATAAAACTATTTGTAAGCTACTGTTTTCATTATTTTTCTATACAATTTTGCTTTGATTATATTCTGTGGCACACTTGTTTTCTAAACCCCCGAAAAAAAATTTAAAGAGAATATCCATAAGCCACACCATATCATTGTGAATGCCTTCATGAAGCAGGAAAATTCGAACAGAATGACACATCTTTCAGTCAACTGAGAGATATAAAAGGATGGTATGATTTCTTTAACCATCATTTAGCATAAAGTTTAAAAATTCTAGAGAAGAACAAATCTACAAGAAGGCACTATAATGTTTGTTCTCTTTCCTGATGCTCAATGAAGGGCTTAAGATACTAATAACATTAATCTACCAACTAATTAGATACTTTTCTAGGAGCCTTAATGAGACTTTTTGAGTCAATATATCCACATCAGGAGTATAAGTGGGACATTGAAAAAGATTTTCATTATATTGAAGTTAAGGCAGTGCCTATGCATGGTGCTCCCAAAGTCTTAGTGTGATTTTAAGCCATTATAACTTAAAACTGCATACCTTGGATATACGGATGTGCTTCAAATTCTTATGCCACAAATACTCCAAACTTTTCAACTCTTGTCACAAAATTAATGTAACCTCATCTGGAGCTATATAAAAGAACAGGTGTTGGACCAGATGACCACTAAAATACCTCCTAACCCTAGAATACTATGATTATTCTAATAAATTTTTTTAACCTATATTCTAGACTTTAAATTTGTCCCAATTAAATTATATCTTTTTATTTTCTGGCCTAATATTCCAACTTGTTAATACTTCTATTATTCACTATATCCCTCCCTAAAGAAGAAAGAGGAAGGAAACAAGAATTTGTTAAGTGCCTACCAGGCACTATGTTAAATGCTTTACAAATATTGTCTTAGCTGATCTTCATAACAATCCAGGGATGTAGGTGCTAATATTATCCCCATTTTATAGTTAAGAAAAGGATCACACAGGCTGACTCTGGCTTAGTACTGTTTATCCGTTAAATTATCTAATTGCCCCAAAGAGGAAGTTAAAGATGAAAAGAGAAATTCCATTTAAACTAACTACAGAACATAAAAAAACATCGGGGACTATATAAATACAACTACAAAATACCTTTTTACACAAATAAATATATCTAAATAACTGAAGAAATATTCGTTAGTCATGGATAGGATGAGCCAATAAAATAAAAATTCCATTACTACCTAAATTAAATTATTCATGCCAATACAAACTACCTAAGAAATACTTTGAGTGAGAAATTAAAAAAAAAAATCAACTAGAGGAACAAAAGGTCAAGAGTCTCAAGTAAAATAATGGAAAAAAAAAACTAGGAAAGAAATCTAGCACAACCTAGGAACTCATGCTTTGACAAAAACTGTTGGGAAATCTGGGACACAGTCTGGCAGAAAACTCCATGTGGGTACATAACTTGGACATAAAAAATGAAATAAAAAAATAAATTAGAAGATCAAGGAAGAGATTACTTGTAAAATTGTTGAATAGGAAAGAGAATTCATGACCCAACAAGGAACAGAGATGTTCACAAAAAGTAAAATGGATAATTTTGATTACACAGAATTAAAAAGTATTTGCACAAACAACCAATTTAGCTAAAATTAAAAGAGAAAAAGGAGAATGGGAAAAAGTCTTTCACCAAGTTTCTCTGATAAAGGTCTCATTTTTAAGATTTATAGGGAACTGATTCAAATTGATAAGAATAAGAGCTATCTCCTCAATTGATAAACAGTCAAGGAATATGAACAGGTAGTTTTCAGAGTAAGAAAGCCAAGCTATCTTGTATTCTTAAACCATTATCAGGTACTCTAAACCACTAACAATCAGGGAAATGCAAATTAGAAAAACCTTTCAGTACTATCTCATACCTATTAAATTCAAATCCAGCCTCAGACATTTACTAGCTATGTGATTTTGGGTAAGTCACTTAACACTGTTTGCCTCAGTTTCCTCATCTGCAAAATGAGCTGGAGAAGGAAATGGCAAACCATTCCAGTATCTTTGCCAAGAAAACCCCAAATGGAGTCATAAAGAGTCAGACATGACTGAAACAACTGAACAACTACTTTTATCCATCAGACTCGCTACGGCAACAGAAATGGAAAATGACAAAGGCTGGAGGGGCTGTGGGAAAACAAGCACTTTAATGCATTGCCATGGAACTGTGAACTTGGTACGGCCATTCTGGAAAGTAATTTGGAACTATGGCCAATAAGTTATTAAACTGTGCATCTATCATCTTGACCTAGCAATACTGCTACTAAGACAATACACCTAAAATTCATCAAAGAGGAAAGGATCCATATATACAAAGATTTTTATAGCAACTCTTACTTATAGTGGCAAAAAAAACCTGGAAATTATGGGGGTTCCCACCAATTGGGGAATGGATAATCAAATTATGGTCTATGAAGATAATGGAATCCTATTGTGCTTTAAGAAATAGCAAAAGGGATGGTTTTAGGAAAATCTGATGAACCAAGGGAGAGAAGTGAGCACAAGGAGAATAATTTATACAATAAAAACAATACCATAAAAACAAACAAGTTTTAAAGACTTAAGAAGGCTGATCATTGTGTTCAATGACCAACCAGGATTCTAGAAGACTCATGATAAAACAGGCTACCCAAATCCTGATGGGGAGTTGACAGACTCAAGATTGCAGACTGAAACATATATACATTTTTTTCTGGACATGGCCAATGAGGAATTTGTTTTTCTTGACTATAAATATTTATGTAGGGCTTTCTTTTTCTTTCTTTTTCAGTGGGGTCAAAGGGAGGAGAGAAAAAAGAAAGATTCTGGTTAATTGAAAAAAAATTTTTGATTTAAAAATAAGCATGAGACACCAGAAGAAAAAGATAATATTCCGAAAAGAAGCATCTTAAAATATTTAATCTTTTAAAGTATTTCAATTTTTAGATATGTAACATTTCTAAGTATGTTAAGTTTTAAGAGCAAATCTGAAACATACCAGCATTATATCCTGATTCTTGAGCCAGACAGGAAGATCAGTTGATTGGCTCATTGCCTGGAACAAGGTTGCCCTGAGAGCACAGTAATTATCACCTCGGACTCTCCTTATAGAGGTAAATTTCTGAGAAACTTCTTCATAGCCCTGTGTGAAATTGTCAAAGAAATTAACACAGCCATTACTAAGTTCAGGTGGCTTAGAAAGTTTTATTCATAAAGGAAAAATTCATCCCAGGTCTCAAAACTCACAGATGTTCATTACATAAACAAATCTCCTCCTCAAAAAGAGGGACGAGAAGAGGGAGGGACATTTGGTCTAATTCTCCCTATAGAGAATTCAAATGCTTTTATTAAAAAAATAAAATGTAATTTTTCCTCAATAAATATGTTTAAGTACTTCTCATGGTACAAAGAACTAGGTAGGTACTGGGAAGAAACAATCCTTTGTGAGGCTTACAGTCTAAAAGAAATAACACTGAAAACTACAATATGCACTATTATCGGATAACTATTAAGAAGTTTTCAAAACAAAAGTCAATGTATGTCAGGGCAGAGGAGGAGGGTTTTTTTGTTACAAGCATTAGGTGAGGGGATACAGGAGACTTCATAATATAGTGACATGATAAAGTGTACAGGATAAGCAGTGCTTTACCAGGCAAGAAGAACTGAGCTTCTTGCTGGATGACATGGTTTTCAATGTCTGATCAAAGAAAGCTCACAAATTCACCTATGGAAATCTGCTTTTTCCAAGAACTAAATTCAAGAGTTAATTTATTACATAATAAAGAAAATGGGGGAGTAGGGTAAAGAAAGTTTTCAACCATGTTTTATGAAAGACAAAGACCCATGTCCAAATGAACATTTTGGACATCAAGCAGCCAAATGAAAAAGAAATGGCATCTGACTAGGAGTCAGGAGACCCAAGTTCTAATCCAGGATTCACTAAGAAAAAATCTGGGTGACTTTGGGCAAGTCTCTAGACTTCATTTTCCTCCTCTGTGAGGTAAAGGTAGACAGACAGATGTTTGCTATTCTCTGGCCCTCTCCAAAGTCAGAGAGACATGACATCAAACCAGAAATCAGCAAAGTTATTTCTTCAGGGAGTTAAAACAATATGGACCAGATATCTCCTTTCTGATTATCTAAATTCATGCAGAGCTAGGGATCAGAAAATCTTTTTAAATGGCCATTTATAAGTCTATCAAATTGCCTTTCTCAAATATCAGTTTCTCAATTGCATCTCTGGCAGATCACAGTTTGCAAAGGACTCTATTCTCTAACAAGTCCCTTGGTGCAGAAATTTATGCTATTGATTAAACTTGGAGTCATGTGCTTTAAATATGCAGGTGTGCAGTAAGAAAAAAAAATTTCTCCATCTGCCCTGAAAGTTAAAGAGTTAGATTTGTATTCTTGCCCAGAGGGAAAAACCAATTCACTTTAACTGAGTGTGGACAGCAGGGGTGCATGCAGACAAAGCCAAAATTTTCCCTCATCAAAAAGGACTCTAAATCTTCCCAAGCACATATGTATGTATATTTGGATAAATTCCCAGAGTTCTAACATGGAAGAAACTATTTTAGCCAGGAAAAAAAATGTTGGAGCAGATGTTAGCAACTGACTACCATATCTGGAAGGGACTTTCACATGGCCCATGCAGAATGTCCAATTTAAAAAGAATAGAATCCTGCTGAATTAGTTCCAAAATACATTCTGCCCCCAAATCAAGCAGCTGAATGTACTGTCCTATCAAAAAGAGTCATTTAGAACTTCACTTGGATGGTGAAAGAAACCTGCCAAGCAGGACTAGTTTTGTTTTCATATAAGTGATGCTGAATTGTATCATCTTAACAGTGACAAGGGGAAAAGCGCCAAAAGTTTCTCAAGACAAATAGTAATTTGTGTCCAGCAGTCAATGGCTCATCTAATGACGTGATATGGAAGAGTCCCACAATATGGCGCCCAACCAGAAACTAAGCTCCTCTGAGGGCTTGTATAGAATACAGAACATAGTATATGTTCTATATTATTTTTGTATCCTGCACAGGACCTACTACTGGGCACACAAAAAATGTCCAACCAATACTTAATCAATCAGAAATAAAGAGGAACAACCCATCAAAACAGTACCAGGACACAAGGATTACCTGCCCATACCCTACAATCCCAGGTAACTTAAGGACTGTCCTACCTAAGAGGTAAGACCCATATGAATGACAGTCATAAGAGATCTACTTTTAAGCTTGAGCCACTACTTCTCTTTTAGGAGTAACTATTCTCCAAAAGAACACAGGAGGATCTGAGTTTCCCGTGATCCTCATTCCTAATTATTCTAAGAAAGGACCTGGGGTATCTAGTTCAGCCCATGTACCACTGGGCTCTTAATAATGACTAGATCCTTGAGGAGAAAAGCAAGTGCCTTATTCCTGGGATTTCCTAGGTTTGTAGGACCTGTAAGTGGTCCACTCAAAGCCTCCATAACCTTCTCAAGGTCCAGTAATACAAACCTGAAGCCGCCAAGACCCTTAATCATAATAGCAGGATGTCGTCCTCTTACTAAGTCCTGAACTGTGGAGAAAAGCAGTGTCCTCATACTGGTCTAATCTAAACCTAAAGTGGGAAATCAATCTTTCAATAAAATAATAATTAATATAAAAACTAGTAACCGTCTGATGAATTGGTACCAACCATATGTTCAGAATGCACCTAGAACCAAATTCCTTTTATATATATCCTTGGACTCTATTTCCTCACCCATAAAATCAAGTCAACAATATTCTCAGAAATAACCTAATAATGATTTATCTTAAAAGAACTTCTGAAAACAAGAAGAATTACATAACTATCAATGAAAGCATGCACTAAAGCACACACACAATAGCACATGCATGCATGTATACATGCATCAACACGTGCTTAGTTTATAATCACACCTTTTTCATCCGTTTTGCCATTTGGGTATTTCCTCTCCACTCTTTTTTGCAATAGTCCATGATGTCCATTTCAGGGGCCACACTTAACTTGGGTTCTGTTAAGGAACAAATACAAAACAATAATAAGCAAGAGAAAATAAAACAAAGTAGCAATCTCATAACAAAGGCAACAATCTACTCTTTCAATAAAATGAAGCTATTCTCCTTATCCTGGGAGAAAATTATGCCTGTAACAATGAAGTAAAGAAGGGGAAATCTTTCATGAGCATTTCTTGTATCCATTTCATAAAATAACGGATTTCTAAATAGCAGCATCATAAGATTAAAGCTATTAATAAAATTCTTAAAACTGCTTTCTAGAAAAGATGGACTCCAGATCTGGCAGTGATATCGTAAAGGATATTCCAAGTCTTTAACCTATTAAAGTTATGAGACTTTTGGAAAACCCTGTGTACACATACAGACTAGGGGGCACAGTGGATAGAGTTCCAGGCCTACAGTCAGGAAAACTCATTTCCCTCAGTTCAAATCTGGCCTCAGAAACTTAACTAGCTGTGTGACCCTGGGCAAGTCACTTAACCCTGATCACTTCAGTTTCCTTATCTGTAATATGAGCTGAAGAAGCAAACAGCAAACAACTCCAGTATCTTTGCCAAGAAAACTCCAAATGGGGTCACAAAAGAGTCAAACATGACTGAAAACAACTTAAAACAATGCACATATCAGTAGTACTTCCTTGCTTTATATTTACACTGAAACTGCTGATGGCTCCCAGAAGCAGTTAGGCCTGCATGGCCCCCTAACACTATCTCTGTGTACTTGAAGCCAATGAGTAGGACATGAACCATCTCATCCCAGTGACCACATAGCAGGTAGTGGTTTGAGGTCCCATGGTTGAGGGAACAAATCTGGATCCATATTTTAGAAATTAAGATTGGACCCATGGAAGAATTTATGACCAAACAAAAGATACAGAGCATTACAAAAATACAAAATGAATAATTTTGATTACATTAAATTGAAAAGGTTTTTGTATAAACAAAGCCAATGTAACCAAGATCAGGAGGTAAGCAGAAAACTGGAAAAGGATTTTTACAACCAGTGTCTCTGATAAATGGCCTCATTTCTAAAATATACAGAGAACTGAGTCATATCTATTAAGAATATAAGTCATTCCCCAATTTGATAAATGGTCAAAGGATATGAACAGGCAATTTTCAGAGGATGAAATTAAAGATATCTATAGTCATATAAAAAATGCTCTAAATCACTATTGATTAGAGAAATGCAAATCAAAACAATTCTGTGTTACCACATCTCACCAGTCAGATTGGCTAACACGACAAAACAGGAAAATGACAAATGCTGGAGGAGATGTGGGAAAATTGAACACTACTGCATTGTTGGTGGAGTTGTGAACTGATCTAACCCTTTCGGAGAGCAATCTGGAACTATGCCTAAGGGTTATAAAAATGTCCATATTCTTTGACCCAGCAATACCACTTCTAGGGCTGTATCCTAAAGAGATTATAAAAATGGGAAAAAGACCCACATGTACAAAAATTTATAGCAGCTCTTTTTGTGGTGGCAAAGAATTGAAAATCAAGAGAACGCCCATCAATTGAGGAATGGCTAAACAACCTGTAGTATATGAATGTAATAGAATAGTACTGTGCTATAGGAAATGAAGAGCAGGCAGACTTCATAATAACCTGGAAAGACTTAAATAAACTGATGTTGAGTGAGAGGAACAGAAACAGGAGAACATTGTAAACAATTACAGATATCTGTGTTACAGATTATTACAGAGATAATCTGTAACAATTACAGAAAACAATTACAGTTCTGTGATGACTGACTTTGATAGACTGGGCTCATCTCTGCAATGCAAGGTTATAAGACAACTCCAAAGGGCTCATGATGGAAAAGGCTATCCACATCCAGAGAAAGATTTATGGGGCCTGAATGCAGATTGAAGCAAACTACTTGCTCTCTTTTTTGTTTTGTTCCTTCTTTCTCTAAGTTCATTCCTTTGGTTATAATCATTCTTTATTACTTAATTCATGTTTAACATGAAGGCATTTGTACAATCTATATCAGATTGCATGCTGCCATGATGGGGAGGCGGGAGGAGAGGGAGAAGGAGAAAATCTGGAACTCAAAAGCCTGTGAATCCGAATGTGGTAAATTAAAAGTAAGTAAATAAATAAATTTTAAATTAAAAAAAAAAAAAGGGATTGGCCCCATGGTTTAAATAAAATCATGGAA
The DNA here is from genome assembly GCA_011680675.1 of Gymnobelideus leadbeateri. NCBI lineage: Eukaryota > Metazoa > Chordata > Mammalia > Diprotodontia > Petauridae > Gymnobelideus > Gymnobelideus leadbeateri. The sequence goes on from WOXC01002546.1 coordinate 29,452, forward strand.
CAATGAATGACAGATTCATACATTTCATGCACAAAAGATTTCCTTCTTGGAAATTCCTCAAATTTTTAAAATGAAAAGCGTATGTAAATAAATGTACTTAGCCAGTGTCACTCAAATGAAACATATATTTAAAACAATGTACTCTTCTGCTACTGAGAGATCAAATAAAATACATAATTGAGACAAAGTTGCTTTCAATTGATGATAAATGATGTGAATTGAGAAATTTCAAAAATTTACTTGCACCCAAACTAAACTTTCTTATGGAAGCGCTCTTTGCCCTGACACCCTTCAATTGCTTAAACTAATTCTAATGTCACAATAAATGCAAGATTAAAAAAGTATGTGTTACAACTGTTTAGAAGCTAGTAAATGGCAGAATCAATAAACTGCTTGATCTGAATTCAGGAAAATCTGGCTTCAAACATAACCTCAGACAACTAAGAGCTTTGTGACCCAGGGAAAGTCACAAGCTCTCTCAGCCTCAGTTTCCTTATCTTAAAATGGGGAGAATAATAGACCTACCCCCATCCCCCCCAAGTTGCTGTGGAGACAAAATGAGAAAATATTTGTGAAGCAGTGTAAACCTTAAAGCACTGTGAAAATGCTAGCTATTATTGTTGTTCATTCAAATCAGGCAATAAACATTTATTAAGCATCTATTATGTGCCAGGCATATATGAGTTCCTGTCCTCAAGGAACTCACAATCTAATGAAAATTTATACATATAAAGAAGTACTTTGTGAAACTAGATGTGAATTCTATAATCTGTCCTGTAAATATGAAGTGCTATATGTGAATAAAATCTCAAACATACCTGATAACCCTCTTTCACGTACCCGTAATTCTTTCTCCTTTTCTATTTCATCTTCAGCACGATACATGTCCTCCTCCCTGAAAGAATACCAAATAAGACATTTCAAGCACTTTTCCTTTTATGTCAAATACACTCGTATACACTTTTTAAAAAAATGAATTAAAAATTTTCTAGTTCTTGTATTTTAAGTGATAATGCTGAAGGCAGTTAAGAGTCTAAGTGTCATCCAGAACATTCTCTACTATAGCAGACGACACTTATACTCTAATACTACCTTGTAATCTCTTTTGGTGCCTTTCCCAATGGTTCAACAGACAACAACAGTAAACTTCTCGAGGGCAATATTGCTCTTCAGCTGTGTTCAGTGATGTTTGAGTCTTTACGACCCCACGTGGGGTTTTCCTGGCAAAGATACTAGAGTGGTTTTTCATTTCCTTCTCCAGCTCATTTTACAGATGAGGAAACTGAGGTAAACAGGGTTAAGTGATTTGTCCAGGGTCTCATAGCTAGTTAAGTGTCTGAAGCCAGATCTGAACTCAGGGAACTAAGTCTTCATGAATCCAGACCTAGCACTCTGCACCACCTATCTGCCCATAAGGTTAGTAATTACATATTATTAAAACTATACATCAAACTCTGCATACCTTTGATCCAGCAATAACACTACTAGGTCTATATCCCAAAGAGACCATAAAAAAGGGGAAATGACCCACATGTACAAAAATATTTATAGCAGCTCTTCTTGTGGTGGCAAAGAATTGGAAATTGAAGGGGTGTCCATCAATTTGGGAATGGCTGAACAAGTTGTGATATATGAATATAATGGAATACTATAGAGTACTATAAGAAATGATGAGCTGGCAGATTTCAGAAAAAGGAATTGATGCTGAGTGAAATGAGCAGAACCAGGAGAACATTATGCAATGATCAACTATGATAGACTTAGTTCTTCTCAGCAATACAATGATCTAAGACAATTCCAAAAGATTCATGACGGAAAATGTTATCCACATCCAGAGAAAGAAATTATGTAATCAATGTAGATTGAACATAGTATTTTCACTTTTTTTGTTGTTTTTTTTTCCTCATAGCTTTTCCCTTTTGTTCTGATTGCTCTTTCACAACATGACTAATGTGGAAATATGTTTAACATGACATGTATAACCTATATCAGATTGCTTGCAATCTTGGGAAGGGGGGAGGGAAGGAAGAAAAGTCTGGAACTCAAAATCTTACAAATATGAATGCTGAAAACTATCTTTACATGTAATTGGAAAAAAAATTAAATGTAAAAACAGCAACAAAAAAAACTATACTTCTTTCCCAGTGCCCAAATTTCTCCACACAGAATTTGCAATTCACTTCAACAATATTTTTTAAAGCGTCTATGTTCAAGACACTGAGGATATTAAGACAAACAGCCCCTGCCCTCAAGTTTATATTCTGCTGAGCAGAAGCAACATTTCACAGAAATAGATTCAAAATATACACACAAAACAAGTGGAATTTTTAGGGAAGGAGACAAGAGGGGAACACCACCAATTGAGGGGGAGATGATCAGAAAAGATTTACTGTAGGAAGTAGTATCTGAGCTAAGTCTTGAAGGGGTCTAGGGATTCCCAGAAGACAGAAGGGAAGGGAAAAAGAATTTCAGGTAGGATATACCACCTATACAAAGGCACCAAGACAAGAGATAAAAATTATTATAAAGGGAACAGCAAACCAAGCAGTTTGGCTAAATTACTGAGTATGTAAACATAAACTGTAACTAGATTGCGAAAGATTTTAAATGACTAACAGAGGAAAGTTTGCATTTTAGCACAGAGGGCACAGTGATGTTAAACAAATGCAAAGAACTACTGAAGCTTCTTTAGCAAGGTGACAATAATCATATCTGTGCTTTAGGTACCTTAATTTAGCAGTTTTATGAAAGACAGAGCAGAAAGAGGAAAGGAGAGAGAGAGAGAGAGAGAGAGAGAGAGAGAGAGAGAGAGAGAGAGAGAGGAAGAGAAGAGAGGAGAGGAAGAGAGAGAGAGAGAGAGAGAGAGAGAGATGGATACCAATTAGAAGACCACAGCACTAATCCAGGGAACAAGCAAGAGCATCTGAACTGGTGGCCATGGGAGTAAATAACCAGGTGTAGATAGGAAAGATATCGAGGAGGTAGAATTGATGGTACCTGATGTGGCAAAAGACTGGATGGCTATAGTATATGAAGGAGAGTAAAGAGCTAAGGATGACTCCAAAGTTGGAAACCTAGGTAACTAGGATAACAGTGGTCTAAATAATAACAGGAAAATTAGGAAAAGGAACAGACTGAAGAGGGTAGGAAAGAGGGACTGGAGAATAGATAAGTTCCATTTTGGACATACTGAATATGTAAAGCTTATGGGGGCATCATGGTGGAAATGTCCAGTAGGCAGTCGGTGACAAAGGACTGAAGCTGAGGAAACCGATGCATAGCTCAGATAAAGTAGAACTAGAAACAATAGGTAAAAGTTGCAGAGACACGGTTTTAGGCTCAATATAAGGGAAAAAATTGAAAACAGCAGCTTCCCTCTCACTGCAATGACTATTTGTTACTGAAGACATTCTTATTCTGAGTAGGATCAGAAGGCTTTCCAGGTCCCTTCCAACTCTGAAATCCTTAGATGTTAAACAAATGCAAAGACAAAGCCATGCAAATCAATAAGGTACACCTAGGAGCGGCTAGGTGGTGCAATGAATAGAGCACTGGAGTCAGGAAGACCTGAGTTCAAACCCAACCTCAGATATTTAACACAAAAAATAGCCATGTGACCTTGAGCAAGTCACTTAACCCCAACTGCCCTACCTTCCCCCCTCCAAAAAGCAAAAAGAAAAGTCTAAAAAAAAAAAAAAAGTACACCTAGAGATAAAGACACCAGGAAAAGGGACAGGGAAGAAAAAGTTTCCCTGATAAATGTTTGCTGTATTAGTAAGCCTTCTTTTACAATGATCTTTTTGGCTCCCTTCTTTTGCTTCATCCAGAATGAAACTGACTGGGGTCGCTCAAAGCCCTTGACAGTACAAGCTATATAGTAGGTCCTCAAAGCCCTTGACAGCAGAAGCTATATAGTAGGTCCTCCTAACCTAGTAAGTCTTTGAGTCAGACTCAGTATACCTGTCAGAGGACTAGACTAGCTAAATTAGGAGAAGCTCATTATCAGACTGGCTCTAAAGTGATCAGTTTTTGTTCAAAGTAACTCAAAAGGAGCACAGAATTTTAAGTGCTGTGATTTACATTAGAGGGGAGAATCCTATCCAGGTAAGATCCCTGATTACTGAAGTGTATGTTTAGGTCTTATCCATCTATCAAAGACCCTAGCATAGAGCCTTGAGCATATTAAGATGCTCAAGTAAATGTTACATGACAATTAATGAATCTGCCATTCATTGGTGCAAGTTGTCACATTCAGGGGGGGCAGAACAGAAGAGACCTTTTGCCACTCCACCCCTCCTTTTCTTAATCTGTCTCTAAGTAAAAGTCACTTTTCACTTTCATAACATAAGAGATATTAAAGAAAACCACTTATGTTGGGAAAGAGGCAAGGGGAAGAAGGGTACTTTCCAAGAACAATGGCTCTGGTAAGATTTTAAGTATAAGGTGTGATATTGCCTCCAGAGTCCATGCCAAAGTCAAAGCAAACAGAAACTAGATAGTCATAGGGGACTAGTGGATCAAAACTTAAAATAAAAGGTGACCTATGTGCTAGCCCCTCCCTTACAAGTGGCTCTCAGAAGGTACAATTCAGTTTTACCAAAAAAGAAAACAATTCTTATTATGAAAAACAGTCCTTTAAAATGTTTCATAAATATACAGAATACCACTGCAGAATCATCTTTCTCTCATATGATTAAAGATTCCATTCCAGGATAATTCTGTAGTTACCCTGGAAATGTGGTTCTTTAAAACTAGGAGCTAAGCAAAGTTCATTCATCAGGGTCACTATGCACTAAATGTAAACAAGTTCCTGCCGCTAAACATTCATATCTCCATGAAAACCTAATTAAGATAGAGTAAAGATAAATTGCATGGAATGATGGAAAGCTATCCATTTTCATGTGTATGGAAAATGAGAGAAGAGAGTATTAAAGATAAAGGGAGAGAAAAAAAAGAAAACAAAACTAATGGGTAGGAAAGGCTGAGTTCACTGAAAATTCTCTTAGCAATTGATGCATTTCTATTAGGTCTTGTGCATATGCTAATTTTCATGGCCACCAAATGGCATAAGAAAAAATGTTAATATGGTCTTTATTAGCCTGCACTTAAAATGACCCCCAAACTATATATTTACTAGGAGGTTATATCTTGAGTTGAATTACTGCTGAATGCCACAATCAATCAGCAAGTTGCATATCAGTAAAATCTTAGTATGTATAAACTTAGGAGGAAAAAAAGTAAAATTCTCTATTTCAAAACATACTCAACTAACAAAAAGAATAAGGGATAGGGCGGTTAGGTGGTGCAGTGAGTAAGAGTGCTGGCCTCGGAGTTGGGATGACCGGAGATCGAATCCAGCCTCAGAAAATGAGCACCCACACATAAATAATGACTAGCCGTGTAACCTTGAGCAAGTTACTTAACCCCAATTGCTTATTAAGAAAAAAAAAAAAGCATAGGGGAAGGAAGGGAGGGAGGAAGGAAATAAAAGTTCTACCAATGAAAATGGAGATAATCTTCTGAAATGAAAACATTTTCTTCACTTAGTATTGCTATCAATTTGAGTTTTGGGGGTTTAGGTTTTTTTGGTTTTTGGGTTTTTTTGGAGAGGCAGCATAACAAGGACAAACAATTTGAGTTGAAAACAAGGAAAAACTCGTATTACGCATAAGATAAAAACAGGTAGATAAAAAAACAAATTTAGGACCAGGAAATCTTGTACCAATTTGGAAAAGCTTTCTTGATCTTCATATAAACACATAGATTGTCTCCATAGTTCCTTGCTAACATACCTCCCAAACCCAACTCCTCTCTTTGAATAGTTTGGAAAGTAGACAAGTAAATGTCTACAAGACTAAGAAAGATAATAAACTCCATTTTGTGACTATCTTTAAGACTTAATAAGATGTGATTCAAGAATGGAATATGGAAACAAAAAGGCAAATCATATTCAAGAGGGATAAAAATTAGTAAAAGGAGTAGCAGAATAGCATTATATACCAAAAGAATACAATGAGAAAAGCCATGAATTGAAAGGATAAGTATGGTATGTAGCACTTGTGGAAAAGGGATAAACAAAAATTATGTTATGGTAAAATATACTATTGACCAAGCCAGAAGAAGAAAATGGATGACTTCATGAAATAGACTGCAAAATCTGCAAAGAGATATAGCAAGGATAGAAGACTTAGACTCGACTGGACATATAATGTAGTTTTCTTGCAGTTAAAAGAAAACCAGCAAAATTTTTACATGCTTTAATAATAATTTCATTTTTTTAAAAGGTAGAGGAAGTGATGCAGGGAACTACTATTCTAGACCTGACTTACCACAAAGAAGGAACTGTTTACTGAAGTAGAAATCACAGGAACCATGAGAGGAAGTAGGCATAACATCATAATTCATGACCCATTAGGAGAGGAACATTAGGCATACTTTTGTACACTCTAGATTTTGAGATAGATTTCAAAATATTCAAAGTAAGGATATATAAGATCCAATTACCTAAAAATTCCACAAGAGCCGTTGGTCTCAGGATTGGATACTCTTAATTTAATGCTAACAGCACAAACATAAATGATTGCATTGAGAAAAAAGATGATGCAGTAAACTGGGCAGTATGAGAACAACTTGTACTATAATTATGACACCAACACTGTAAAGATAATGGATTTTGAAATACTTAGGAAGTCTGATGGATGTAATGATCAACCACAATTCCCACAGGATAGATCATGGAAGAATGCTACCCATATCTTGACAGAGCAATGATGGGCTCAATATGTGGAACGAAACATATATTGATTTTAATTGTTACAAAGGTTTTGTTTTTCATGTTTTCTCCCCCACCTCTCCAGCCCCCAAGGTAGGGGGCAAGAGGAAAAGAGAAAAAAATGCTTAATTGAAAAAAAAATTTTTAATAAAAAAAAAAAACCTTAAGAGAATAATATGGAAGTACAGAGAACTCATTACCCAACATAAGATTCTTTTAAAAACCATATAAAGAAAAGGGAAGGGCTGGTAACTAATGATGAACTTGTAGCTGCTAGATCAGTGGAACGATAAACCACTAATCCAAAATAATGAAGCTGAAACACACCATTCACTTGCTGACAACTGATAGTGATGAACTTAAAATGCAGACACATGTTTTCGGACATGATCAATGTGAAAATTTGTTTTGCTGTACTATAGGGAACTACATATATTGAGGATTTTATTTTTCAGGGATTTTGGTGGGAGCAGGGTGTTAAAATTTATTGTAGGGGAATGGAGGATGGTTTTTAAACAGAATGAGTAGCACAGTTCCATTAACAATAGTTTCAAGAAGAAAAATAATAGCTCAAATCAGAATAAGTTTAAGTTATTAATGAATACAAAGAATTGCAATAAAGATAGGGACATTTTTTTTTGGTTCCTTTTGTTAAATTAAGCTATGTTGGGGGCAAGAAAAACAAAGAAAAGAGAGGATTCCTGTCTAGGATGGATAGGGGTGATATCCTGGAGGATAAAGACTAAGATACTCTACTAGATGCTAATTGTGCTTCTGAGTCCTCCTTCCAGGGAGAACAACCTTCAGACTGGAAAGGAACAACAGAAATAGATAAAAGGGAATTGAAACCTAAGGTAAATAAAAAGTTGGTAGGAGAACAAAGTTGTGAACTGCTCTCAACTCACCTAGCTCAGATAAAACATCAAGGGGACCTGAGACAACTGGAAGATATGATGGTTGAGCTGCTGTCAGTGATTTCTTTATAAACTTCAGAAAATAGGAAAGGTACAACTGATGATGAGCATTTAAATGTTCCAGTGTTCAAAAAGGGGAAGAAGATTCTTGAAACTAACGTTTCACTTCAATTCTTGGCAAAATACTGGAATGTTTTCTATCAAGGGGTACTTTGTAAGTACTTAAAAAGGGAAATGTCGATCACTAAGAATCACCAGAAGCTTCCCAAGAACAATCCAAACTAACTTTTTTTTTCATTTGTGACAAGATTAACAGATTGAGCCCTTAAGGGAAGGTTGTACACATAATTTAACTTGACTTTAGCAAAACTTTTGACAAAGTTGCCTGTGCTTTTGTTGTGGACAAAGGAGAGAGATAATGGCTAGATGACAGTATAGAAATAGGTTGAATGGTCAGATTCAACATGTATTCACTTTGATGGTCAGTAGGAGTGGAGTGCCCCAATGATCTGTGCTTTGTACATTATTCACTGTAACATTTTTCTCAATGACTTGGGTAAAGGTATGCATGGAATATTGGTCAAGTTTTAAAATGACACAAGGGCTAGGGACGGATCCTTACAAGCTACAAAGCTGAGCCAAATCTAATAAATGAAATTTAATATGGATAAATAATCTTGCATTTAGGTTCACAAAAATAGCTTTGCAATTCTAAGTTGGGTGAAGGGTGGCAGAGATCATGCTGGGGGAGTGGATAGTGGCTGGAGTAAGATAGGAGTAGTGGCTGGAGAATTCAATGAGTCGTTTTACCAGATCGGCACAATTAAGAGGAGCACAGCACCCCAAACAGCACCTATATCTAGAATATTTTATTCAGTTCTGGGGGCAATCACAGTTTAAGAAGATTACTGATAAACTGAGGCATATCTAGTGGAGAGTGGCCAGTGAGAGTGGTAGAAAGATAAGAAGATAAATTGAAGAAAATGGAAATAGTAACCTATAGCAGAGAATATCTAAGATGGCCAACACAGTTGCTTTCTACTATCTGAACATTTCTAATATACAAAAAAATATTAGATTTGCTCCTATTTAGTCTAGCTTAACCCAAAGGGAAGAGCTAGGAACAACAAACAGAAATTAATGGGAAGGCAAATTTCAGCTATGTGTAAGGAAATTCTAACAATAAAATCTGCGCCAAAGTTTAATGGGCTACCTTGTTAGGGAATGATCTCCTTATCAGAAATCTTCAAACAGAGGATGGATAACAAGTTTTAGAAGGAGTTCCAGCTAAAGTACCAGTTGAACTAAAAAACTCAAGGTTTTGTCACTGTATGATTCATTAGTTACCTACCAAAAAAATTCCAATGCCCAAACAATTTTTTTTTATGAAATAAAGTAAAGATTTAACCTGAGAGCCTTAACAAGAAACATAAAAAACTGAAAAAGTAAAAAAATAAATTAAATGTGAATTAACTTGGGGTATTTTAACATGGGACATGTTAATTTGCAAGTTTGAATTAAACAGTTTTTTTAAAATCATGAAACCAAAGAAATAATTCTTGAAGTAAAAATCCATAATTCATCCCTTCTAGAAAAAAGTGCTATTATTTTAAAATTTTTATTAATTTTTCAACATTATTTTAAAATCTAAATAAACTAGCTCTCATTAATATTTACATTTTTCCCTTAAGTTAGCAATGAAATTCATAATAAATTCATAATACAGAATAAGTTAATACATTCAGCTGTATAAATTATCTAAAAGGAGCAACAAGTATACACAAGGTTCTACCTCTGTCAAAAACAAGTGAAATGATAAAGGCTATCAGAATCATAAGAGAAGGGTTTTTCCTACCAAATAATATTAATTGTTGGGGGGAAATATGCCCAATTCTTTGCATTCTGGCTTCTGTTCCTACTATTCTAGTAATCCTATTCTTTCAAAAATAATCAATGGCCTTCTTATCCAATAACCATCATCATTCCTTATCCTCCCTGACCTTTCTTCAACATCTGGTACTCCAAAATCTATCTCTGGCTTTTTTATATTCTTCCTTAGACTAAGTTCTGAGGAAGAGACCATGTTTTATTACATTGTGATAGGTGCTGATGAAGACACAATTCACACTCTGCACCTTATAAATATTTATTGATTTAAATTCTTCAATTTCCCTAGGTAACCTTACACATGACCATGATAAAAATATCTCTGCAAATAACTCCCAAATCTGTATTTCTAACCCTGAGTTCCAGTCACATTATAACTGCATAATGGGTATCTCCACCTTGATGTCCTACTAATTCCCCCCAAAATAATCAACAAGCTTTAGTATCAAGGATCTAATATGGGTTAGGAACTATGGATACAAATACAAAGAATGAAACAAATTTGCAAATACCTTACATGGGACAGAAAATCAATACGTAAATACAAAATATAAAGAGGACTCAAACTCCAAGTTGTTAAATACAAGGTAGTTTAGAAGAAAGGGAACTAACAGTTGAAGGAATCGAGAAAGCCAACATGTAGATTCTTGAGATGCATCTTGAAAGAAGGGTTGGGGGGGGGGGCACGGCTAGGTGGCACAGTGAATAAAGCACCAGCCCTGGAGTCAGGAGAACCTGCGTTCAAATCCAGCCTCAGACACGTAACACAAAACTAGCCGTGTGATCTTGGGCAAGTCACTTAACCCCAATTGCCCTCCCCCTCCAAAAAAAAAAAAAAAAGATCGGGGGAGGAATTCTATGAGACAGAGGTGAGGAAGACATACATTTTCAGGCAAGGGAAAGTAGTCAGTACAAAAGCAGAGTGTTATTTGTGAAGAATATAAAGGCTAGTTTGTCTTATTTGAAAAGCACAAGAGGGCAAATAATGCCCAATGAGATTAGAAAGTTGAGTTCAGGCTGTTTTAAAAAACTAAACAGAAAAGTGTATATTTTAACTGTAATCAACAAGAAGTCCACTGGAGTTGATTGAGGACAGGAATGGTTTTGGTCCTATTTTTTCATTAAGGGAAATCACTTTGGCAACAGTACGATTAAATAAGTCAACAAGCATTTATTAAGCACTGCTATGTACCAACTGCTGTTCAGTCACGCCTGATTCTTTGTGACCCAGTGGACCAGAGCATGCTAATCAATGCTGTCCATGGGGTTTTCTTCACAAAGGTACTGGAATGATTTGCCATTTCCTTCTCCACTGGATTAAGGCAAAAAGAGGTTAACTGACTTGCCCAGAATCTCTATCCACTGAGATACTAGCTGCTCCTCTATGTGCCAGGCTAGTTGTGCTAAGCACCAAGGATACAAAGAAAGACAAAAACAAACAAAAAACAGTCTTTCTCTGGAGGAACCCACAGTCTGCTTGAGAAGACATGAAAATTATTCACAAAAAAACAATATATGGGATAAACTGGAAATAACCAACAGGCGAAAAGCACTAGCATTAAAGGTGCCTGGGACAGGCTTCTTGTAGAAGGTAGAATTTTATCTAGGAATTGAAGGAAATGAGGGAGATAAGGAGGGAGAAAATGACTAGAAAGGTAAGTTATGGAGAAAACCAAATTATGCAGGCCTTTGGACACCAGATGATTTTATAATTGGTTCTAAAAGTGATAGGGAGCCACTGGAGCTTATAGCAGGGAAAACAATTAGGAAGTTATTCCAATCACCTAGGTAAGAAGTGATAAGGGTTAGAACCAAGGTACTAGCTGTATGTGTTTATTTGGATGTGAATGAAAAGATAGCAAGATGTGGCAACTCATTTGAGTATCCTAATCCAAACTGATCTTTCCCCCTAAACTGACTCCTCCTGACTTTCCTATTTCTGTAAATGCTGAAACCATTTACATATGTAATATGTGGTCAAAGCTTTTCTTCTTTAACAGGTAACCAAGTCATATCCATTGAGCTTCCCACAGTGCCCTGCCCTGCATGTCACCACACTATTCCAGTACCTCATTACCCTGTCTAAACTAGAACCACAATTTAATTGGTCTAACTTCTAGTCTCTACCCACTTCAATCCCTCCTTCATAAAATGCCAGTTTATGTGCAGATCTGATCATACCATTCCTGTCCCCCAAATCCTTCAATAACTCCCTACTACTTACTTAATGAAGCCTGGATTCCTTAGCCTAGCATTCAAAGACTTCATAGCCTGGTGCCTCCCTACTTTTTTAGTCTTATCTGGAACTATTCCCTTTTACCTGTCCTGTAAGGGGCTGTGCCTCTTCTCGAATTCAAGCTTAAAATACCTCTCCCATACTTCATCTCCATCTGAGAAAATGCTACCCACCCTTTAAGACCTAACTCAAAAGTTCGTTGTCTATGAAAAGTTCCCTGAGCCCATCAGTTGGAAATGGTCTTTTCCCCCTCATGTCAAAGGGCAATTTCTGCATCATTATCTGTATAATGTGGCATATTTATTCATTACATTTCCTATTAGACAAGAGGCTACATAATAGGGACCAAATTTTAATAATCTTTTCTCCCTCAGTACCTATTACAATACTTTGTATATGGGTTGCTGTAAGAATGAACATCAGCAAAACAAAGTAACTTAAGCACAATATGGCTGTTGTGAGGTAAAGAAAGCTTCTTCTTTGTAGTTGACATTCAATTTCTGGCACAAATCAACATTTAGTATTTTAAAATATAAATTATATAGCCCATGTGAACATGATATACAGTATTTTAGTTTTTTACCATTATTAGATTTTAGGCCACATTTCCTTTAGCTGACTAATTAAGAGGCAAGGTGGAATGGTGAGAAAAGAACTGAAACCAAAAGACCTAAATTCTAATTCAGGCTTTCCTATTCATTAGCTGTGTGGCTATTGGCAATCAAAAACCATCTCTAAGCCTCAACTTCCTTATATGTAAAATGGGGTCTCAGATTCCAAAAAGTATAAAACTCTTTATAAAGGTGCACCGATCTTAATGTAGCTACTAGTAGCAAGAGCTCAGTAAGGTAACAGCAGTGAAATGATCAAAGAATAGTAAGGCATGAGACAGCCCAATGCCCAAGATGGGAGACTGTGTGAAGGAAGAAAGGATAGCTCCTGAATATCCTTTTTCTCCAGTCTCAGCTCCAGACTGGGTTGACACACTGCATATAGGCTACACTGGAGGACAGACAGATGGAGAGATATTCAAAATGCTGGAAAGTACCAAAATTCCTTTCATCCTTCTATAAAGTTTTATTTTATCCATAACCAGTTACTCATAAACCTTCAAATTAAGAAAAATCACAGAGAAATATAAGGAACAAGAAAACAACCTCAGAAAAACAGAAGTTATTCTTATAGCTCTGCTACAACGGGTCAACTTGATAATAATGTGGCATTCTCTGTAAAGGTTTCTTGGGTGCTAGGCCAAGTCTTCCTTCCCTTAGAGGGGATAGGGAGCTGAAAGTTCTCTTTCTCTCGAAGGAGAGAAAGGAGAGAGGAGAGAGGAAGAAGAGAGATGTGGCTGCCACAATGACATCATCCTCATCCCCTGGAAGCCAAAGCAGCACAAGATTCCTAGCTAAAAATCATCTGGCAGTTAGGATTATCCTGAACCTAATAAAAAAAAAAAACAAAAAAGAAACCAAAAAGGGAAGGGCTGCAGGTTCTTCCCTCATCCACATAAAATAAGCATCTCTCTTTAAACTAGCAACCATCATTACAAGGGGCAATTCATCCATCACTACCCATCCTCAAAAAAAAGAGGCAACCACACTACCTGACATTCCACCTTTATGACTTAATCCTTTCGGATCCAGGTTCCCCATCTTCAAGCTTCTCAAATCTTTTTTTTTTTTAAATTCAAATTAAACCTAACAAGAACAATAGCCAGTCATCAGCAATGAAAGAAAGAAAAAGACAGCCACGAAGTGGGGAAAGAACACCAACAAGGAGATAAAACAGGCATGGCATCCAAGACAAACTTCAACTTCTATCTCATCTGCTGAGGTTCAATTCTGGCAGTTCCCCTACCCTCCAAAATCATATCCTACATCATCCATAGCATAGGTTGTCAACTAGCTCCTGATATCAGGATGACCAAACTTGTCAAAATAATATCATAAAGTAGTTTCCCCCATTCGGTCCTTGATATACTCTTATCTAGTAAAACGTGATGTCAGACAATGGAAAAGTTTATAGAAAGAAACTTAAGAAGACCTTTCATTAAACTCTTATATGAATCCCCTCTACCTATTTATCAAAGAAATCAGGGTCGGATAAATCAGATGGCACAGTGAATAGAGCACTGGCCCTGGAATCAGGAGGACCTAAGTTCAAATCTGGCCTCAGAAACTTAACACTTACTAGCCCTGTGACCTTGGGCAACTCAATTAACCCCAATTGCCCTGCCCCCCCAAAGCCAAAAAAAAAAAAGAAAGAAAGAAAAGAAAAGAAACTGGAGAAGCTATGACACTGAAACTCCTAGTAAGCAAAATACCTTTAATCCTTACATAAACACAATTATATCTAACAATACAGAATTATGACACATAATTTGCATATATAGCTACATCCCTACCAATGCCAATTGTATAAATTAATGATGAAATTACAGGACACAACAAAACACTTAGCATTTACATGTTTTCTATTTTGAAAGCTTTGTAACTGCAAGTTTTTTTAACTGAATGTATAACACTAGGCCAATAAAATCAATTCTCATGGTGAAGGGAAAGGCCTTAGATCCAATTACAGACAACTGCACAGGATTAAAGGGCTTTATAAACAACTAATCTGGGCAGAAAACTTCAAATTTAAACTGCTAAGTTACATATATCTGCAAACATAAAACTGCTAAGTTACATATATCTGCAAATATAATAACTGACATGTGTCATTCACTTCAATAATATAATCCAGCAGAATAATACAATGTATACTAAAAAATAGTACCATCACAGGAAAGGGAAAAAGGGAACAGTCCAGTATACCTAAAATATGTCTTGATGTGATAATCAGAAATCAAGTTCTGAAAGTTCAACAATATATTCCTCTTTCTTCCTAAGAGTTACTGAGAAATAAAATGAGCAAAATTATTTTGAAGAAAAAAAATGAACCCAGCTACTAACCCACAAACTAAACCAGAAAAATAAGCACTAAGGAAAAAAAAATGGAATTTTTGCTACATCTCTAGATAACTTACCAAGGTCTCATCAAGCTCCAGATAGCTATTCATTCATTGTGGTGTGGAAAGGACATTGGGCTTAGAGTCTAAGTCAGTGTTCTAGCTCTAGTTTCTGATGCTAATTGACCATGTGATCTTCAGCAAGTCACTTCATTTTCCTGGTCTCATTTTCCTCATCTGCAAATCAAGGATGCTGGTCTAGATGACTAAAAATCTAAGAGATATTCTTGAATCAAGAAGCCCTAAGTTAGGAGTCAGAAAGCTTGAGTTCAAATGGTGGCTCTGCTGCTTACTATCCATGACACGGGATAAGTCACTTCAGCACTCAGTTTGTTCACTTACCTTACCTTTAAAAGAAAATGTATATATTATACAATCTCTAAGATGCTTAAAAATTCATTAGATTGGGAGCTTCTTGAGAGCAGGGCCCAGTTTAGAGTTTTTTTGTTTTTTGCCTTTCTTTGTATCCACAGTCATCAGCACAATGCCTAGTACATAGCAGATGTTTAGTAAGTGCTAGTTGACTAATGGTAATTTCTACCCTTGTACTGTGTAATACCATGGGATACTAGCCACTAGAAAGAAATAATGTAGCCTATATGCAAAGTGTTACTGAGGACTAAGGAATCTGCCTACCAGCTTATCTCAACCGATATTGTATTCGACAGGAAAGAAGCAAACACTAGCATCTAGACGCAACAACAGGAGGTAAGTGGCTGATGATGATTCACTCTTACCTGAGACAAAGATTTGGTTCACTGTGTAACAGATTCTCACTGTTCTCAAAGTAGATTCCCTCCCCTACCAAGGAAAACACTAGAAAAGACCACTATACAAAAGCTATGTCTGAAACTAAAATCAACTTCAACTTCACAGATTGCTTGGTTCAAGCAACTAATCAAATCTTTTTAACTAGCCTGGTTTGTTTAATACAAGTGTGTATGTATATGTATGTGTATGTGTATATATATATATATATATATATATATATACATACATACACATACACCTACATATAGTGAAAGAAACATACTTATTTATATACATATGTATTCATACACATATTCATACATATCTATATACACACAAACTAGCAACTGTATGAAGGTATAGGCATACCTGGATATACATATGCATGTACATCCTGAGAAAGTCTACCCTACATATAGAATGGGGTTGGGAGGGGTAATAAAGGGGGGAAATTAATCCATCCCAAAGCTAGATAAAGACCTTAGGAACTATTTATAGGATTACAGATTTTGAAAACAAGGGTCCTTTGAGATCAAATATCTAAATTCAATCCCTCATCCACCTGCCTAAGGTCACACAGCAATAAAAGCAGATTTTCTGTAGCTCTTTTAAATTAAACTAAATTTGCATGTTTTTACCATGGATCCAATCTTAGTTCATACATTCACAAATTTTTTGCATTGGAAGGAACCTTATGGGGTCATCATCTCAGGTCCCCAAAGTACAAATAAAGAAATGGTCCAAAGAGGTGAGATTTGTCCAAGGTAATAAGTAGTAGAGTCAGGGTTTGAACTTGATCCTTCTGTTCAACCATGGGGTGTCATACTTTACTCTTTCACTCACTAGCAATCGTCTAGTCTTGCTAATTCTACCTCTAAAATATCTCTCTCTTTCCACCTGGACCAGAGTTCAGTCCTCATCGATTCTCTCCTGGGCTAGCCTCAAATTAGTTTCTCTACATCAAGCCTCTCTATTCTAACTGATACTTCATAGAGGAACCAAAATGATAGTCCTAAAGCATATGTCTGATAAACCTTCTGCTCAATAAACTTTAAAGGCTCTCTATTTTCTCTTGTATCAAATGCAAACTCCTCTATTTGGCATCTGAAGCACTTCATAATTTGGCTCCAGACTACCCTTTCATTCACAGTACTTTCCCCCTTCCCAGGTTATATATAAAACCATCAAACTGACATACTTGTTCCTGTTCAAGCTAATCTACCCCTACCTTCCTTTTACAGAACATTCCATATCCAATTTCCATTCATTGCTCCTGCCCCAAGACTGCAATTCCTCCTCACCTCCACTTCTTAGTTCCCTTAGCTTCCTTCAAGTCTCAGTTCAATTGCCACCACTAGTTTCTATCTCCTTTAATGTGTAGTTTGTTGTTGTTCAGTCTTGTCCAACTCCTCCTGATCCCATTTGGAGTTTTCTTAGTGGAGATACTCCAGCTGATTTTACATTTGAAGAAACTGAGGCAAACAGGGTTAAGTCACTTGCTGGGGGTCACACAGCTAATGTCTGAACTCCAGAAGATGAAGTCTTCCGGACTCCAGATTTGACCTTCTCTCCACAGCTGCCCTGTATATGCAGTTAGCATTTATTTATTTGTGTATGTTATTTTCCTTCAAGTGAATGAGAGTAAGCCCCTTGAGGGTGAAGCATGTTCCTTGGCTTTGATTTACCAGTGCCGAGTACATAGTTCTGGAATAAGGTACAAACTCAATGTTTTTTGAATGAAGGTCTCCAAATCTTTTCCCTTCACCACACTGCCTCATCTCTCTAACACACAGTTTTCCACAGCAGGAAAATGATGACTACACAACCTGTTGGTGGATAAACTATCCAGACATTAGATCTCGAGGTGTCTGTCGCAGGTGGGGGGTGGGGGGGACTAATCACAAGGACTAACTAGACAACTAGACTTGCAGACGCATCCCACTGGCCCCGTTAGCTCCGACGTGGTGACTTCTGTGCCTCAGGCAGCTGCATGTGCATTTCAAGTTAGGAAAAACTTCTCCAAAAGGTTTTCCCCAAAGTCCGGGAGGTTTTCATCTTGTAATGCCGCGGCTGGTCCACAGCAATGTCTCCCCAGAAGTTTGCGAGTTTTTATCTTTTAACATTGCAGCTAGAAGAGCCCAGTTTGCCAGAATTTGCAGGAAGAGCCCTATGTTTTTAAGGAAACGTAACAAATGCTTTTCAGATTTATGTCTTAAAACTTTAAGACTGTTCGGATTTCTAAAGCAGCGAACACCACCTAGCTCTCGGCCCTGCCCCGGGAGTCACCTGACGGCGCCGTCCCCACCCCCGACCCTCTCCAGCTCCTTCCACGCCTGCCGGGGCAGGGGGAGCCCCGGGTGCCCGCCCCAGACCCCGAGAGCCGCCGCCCGAGGAGCCGCTCGGGGCCGTCTCCCCGTCTGGACCCCGAGGAGCCGCTACGAGGACGGGAGGCTCATCCCCAGCCCGAGCGAGGCACTTACTGCTCTCCCGAGTAGCCTCGGACGTGGCCCGAGCCCGGGTCCCCGGGGGCGGCCGGCCCCGCCGGCGAGTCCTCCCTCTCCGCTGCTTTCCCACGGCCTAGGGGGGCGGGCTCCGCCTCCAAGCTGGGCCCCTCGGAGCTGCCTGCCCCCGGCCACCCCCCGGGCTGGGGCATCGCTCCCTGACTCATAGGGAGCCCCGAAACGAGCCGAGAGCCTCCAACAGGGACGGAGACCGGGCTCCTGCGGCGCGAGCGGCTGCCCAGCTCCTAGGCGAAGCTGCCATAAGCGCCGCCCGCGCGGGCACGGCGCGGAAGGGGTTAAGCCCGCTCGGCCCGGACCCCTCCCGCCCCTGCAAGAGCTCCGGGACCTCGGCCGCCGCTCAGCTGAAGTGGCCAAGGCAGGCGGCTCCGCAGACGCTTCCGTGCGCCGCAGGAGCGTCACGGCACGTTGCGTCTCGGAGCGGAGCGATAGTCCCGCCCCGGAGCCTCTGACCCGGAGGGGGCGGTGGAGGGAAGGGGCACTGCGCCTGCGCTCGCCTCGGAGCACGCGCTTCCGGCTGGGATCCCCGAGCCGACTTCAGGACATTGAGCGCATGCTCAAGAAACTCCGCTGGAGTTTCCCCGGGCCTTGCTCCTTTCATTGGCTGCGGGAGAACGGGAGGGAGGGAGTGAGGGAGCTAGAAGTCGCAGAGCCTTGATGCTGTGAGCTGCGCACGTGTTATCTCCTCTGGGCGGGAGTTTAGCCAGGTGCAAAGTCACTGAGCTACTCTGACCAGAAAGTAAACCTGCTTTGATTGTGACTGAAAGATTCACAGGGAACAGAGTTTTTGGCTGAGGATCAAGCATACAATGCCCTTTACCTCTCTAGGACTGCCTATTCACTTTTACATCAATCAAATATTTATTGCACTTCTAGTGCTTAGGACTGGAGACAAGAGATGGGAACTCAATCCTTATCTGAGATGCTTAATTAGTGCTGGGATTTCCTATGTGAGCTTTGCAACATAACTATTTTGTAACTAAGTCACTTTTCCCCTATCATTAAACATTTACTAAGTTCCTAGTTACTATGTGCCTCATTTTTGTTATCTGTAAAAATGAGTGTTAGAGTTATTAAATATATAATCCTAAAATACAGCGTCTTTTCAAGATACAGAGAAAAGATATATTGGGTCTTAAAAATACCGGTATGCATTATTAATTGCCTACTGTGTGGCAAGCACAGTTCAGCGCTCTGGAGAGAAAGTACAAAATCAAGATGGTCTTTGCCCATAAGGGGAAACAAATGCTAAAAAAAAAAAAAAATTAAGGAGAAAATGTCTCGTTTTAAAAAAAAATGGAAAAGGACAAAAAATGAGGTTTTGTTGTTGAATGAATGTGAGAACCAGAAAAAAAATACACCATTCAACAAAAAACATAAGTAGAAGATGCTAATGTTAATAAACCGTCAGACACCTCAAATTTAGCACATTTTAAAAAAAACAGCCTGATTTTTATCTTAAACCCATTCCCTCCTCCAGGCTTTTCTATTTCTGTGGATTACTTCGCTATTATTCTGGTCAATAGATTGTGAGTTCCTTTAGGGCAAAGACAGTCTTTTGCCTTTCTTTGTTTCTCCGCTGTGTATTAGCACAGTGCCTGGACCACAGTAGGAGATTAATAAATGTTTATTGATAGTTGACTCTCCACTTACACAGCAACATCTCCTTTGGATCTTCTCTCCTATCGACTGAGCCATTGAATTAGGCTCCTAATTGGTCTCCCTGCCTCAAATCTCTCCCCATTTTAATCTATCTTTCATATGACTGCCAAAGTGATATGAGTTCAACTCTCATTTCTTGCACTTAGTTATGTGGTCAGGGCAAGTCACTCCAACCTTTCTGAGCTTCAGTTTCTTCACCCATTAATGATTGCTGTTCGGAACAAGATAGAAGACTTAGAGATGGGAAGTGAGGGAGATATATAAAAAGGGAGCTAGTAGATGTAGTGGGTTAAGGAGATCAGTTCTCACTCTTTTGTCTAGAGAACTAGACTTTAGGGTGGGAGCTTAAAAGGTTGAATTGCCTTCTCAAGAGCCTGGAGGCACCCATTCTGTAATTCCTGGCCTGCTGTGGAGGTCCTAGTCCAGTGTGGAGAGTGCAGGTCCAGATAGAAGCAGAATAACAGTAGCATACCTAAGGCAAAACTACTTGGGTGGGAAGGTTGGATGCTTGGGAAGTTTGGATGCATAGGGAGGCTATGAAGATGAAACATGGTCTAGCCAACTGGTGGCTAGAGTAGGGTTAAGTGAAGTAATCTGCACTCACCTATAAGATAGCTGGGCACTGTGGCCAAAGCTTCAAAAAGTGTTTTATAGTTATATTGTATGGATCTTTAATTTCTGTACATTTTTTTTAAATCAGGGAGAACAGAGCTTCCCAGAGCAACTTCAACCTAAAGAATGGTATTCTTCTGTTCTGAAGAAGTCTGTTACTGTATCTTTTATGTTTTCCTCTTCTTTACTTTTGTTTTGTTGGTCTTCAGCTTAGGAAAGGACTAGTAATATGGTACATAGAGGACCTGATCACTCCATTTAGGACTAACCCTTCCTTGAACCGAACAAATGTATATATGTGTGTGCATAAATATGAAGTTCCACAGCATACTTGCTGTGTTTGGACAGAGTAAACCTCCTTTGTCCAATGAATGATTCACAAGTGCCCTGTTTCTTTCCAACATGATCTTGTACTGAGGGTACTGTAGCTTTAGAGCTGTGCCTACAATGTTTGGTAGTCTTAGCAGTTTGGGATGAAGAGGAGGGTCATTTGATCAGATTTGGGTGGGGGAGGGGTGGTCTGCCTGGCTCCTTGTTGACAGGTCCCTCCTGATCTTGTATGAGTAATCTTCTCAGTGGAACAAGAAGCAGGCTCCTCCTGCTCAAACAGATGGATTAATTTGGTGGATGCTGAAGGAAACTTTGCCAGAGGATAAAGAAAGTGCCAAGGCCAGCATTTTCTAGATGTTTTTGACTACCCTGCAGGAGTTGGATTGCCAGGGTAGTTAGACTGAAAGTAAATTGGGCCCTTGCATTCAGCAGCTACAGAAAAGAAAAACAAAGGGGCAGCTAATGGAGATGGAGCTATGCAAATGAAGAGATTTCTCCTGTCAGGGAGTGAAAGGGAGGAATGAAGGGCCGGCCCCTAGCCAACTGGCTCTGGGCTGTTGTCTTCCAGAACCTGGGGAAAACTCTCTCTACTTTTATAGAGGCAACTCAATCTGTTAGAGCTTCCAGAAGGAATATTCTCTCTGCCCCTGTTTAGGTGACTGCTATTGCACCTGGCCTTGTAAAGAATTCCCTTTGAAATGAGGAGCAGATGGATTTCATAATAACCTGGAGAGACTTGTATAAACTGATGCTGAGTGAGGAGAGCAGAACCAGGAGAACTTTGTACACAATTACAGACACATTATATTGTGTGACGACTAACTTTGATAGACTAGGCTTCTCTCAGCAATACAAGGTTAGAAGACAATTCCAAAAGACTCATGATGGAAAGGGATATCCACATCCAGAGAAAGAACTACAGAGTCTGAATGCAGATTGAAAGCAAATTACTTGCTCTCTCTCTTTTGTGTTTTGTTTGGTTTGGTTTGGTTTGGTTTGGTTTGGTTTGGTTTGGTTTGGTCCCTTCTTTCTTATTGTTCACTCCATTGGTTATAATCCTTCTTTACAAATTTGACTAATGTTTAATGTGAAGGTATCTGTAGAACCTATATGAATTGCAAGCCACCATAGGGGGGAGGGGGAGGGGGAAGAGAAGGAGGGGGAGAAAATTTGAAACTCGGGATTGTGCAACTGAATGTTGTAAACTAAAAGTAAATAAATAAATTCTAAAAAAAAATAATTCCCTTTGTGATAAGCTATAAAATGGGGGTCTGCAAAGGACAAGGTGAAGTTCCTTATGGGAATGGATTTGATAGATTTATGCAACTCTCCCCTATGGCCTACCCAATCTGTCTTTGGAGCAAAAAGAGATGGGTGAAGCCCCACCAAAATGAAAGTAAATTAGGCCTGTATTCAACAGAATGGCTTCAGACTTTAGCTATGGGTCCCTATCACACAATTATAGAGGCAAGGACTGATCAATTGTTGACAATTGAGCAGGAAGCTGGGACACTTGGGATTTGGGCAAATACTATTGTCCATGCAAATAGACCCTCTGGAATGGGGAGAGAAGTCACAGAACCTGCCACTGCCCTGCCAGATAGACAAAAGGGAATGATACCATCCCCACCAAGTAGCTTTGGATATGGTATCTAGGACTTGGGATTGATAAGAAAACAATGCTGGACAGCCTATGAGGCTACTGTACCCAAAAATTAAGCACATGGGCACTAGGACACCTTCAGTTCCACCCAAGCCTGAGGTATCCTCCAAAACCCCTGCCCCATTTGGATCATTCATAAGAGGGCAAAGAGGGCATTCCATGGAGGGAAGAGAGGACTACTGGCTCAGTATTTTTGCATACCCTTTCAGCAACTTCTAAGTCTGTTACTGTGGGTAGAGCTAAATGGAAACCCTTAATTACCTGAACAATCCCATGTAGTTAACACCAAATAATATCAAGTGAGGAGTGGAGGAGTGGTAAAAGATATTTCTTTGCTAGTGATAGAGATGAAGGAAGCTAAAGCAATACCTTATGCCAGATCCCCTTACAACAACCTGTGAGGAAGGCAGAGATAGTACCTGACAGCTTACATAAGAGGGGCAGCTAGGTGGCACAGTGGATGGAGTGCCAGGCTTGGGGTAAGGAAGAGTCATCTTCCTGAGTTCAAATCTGGTCTCTGACACTTATTAGTTATGTGACCCTGGGCAAGTCACTTAACCCTCTTTGCCTCAGTTTCCTCATCTGTAAAATGAACTGGAAAAGGAAATGGCAAACCATTCTAGGATTTTTGCCAAGTAAACCTCAATTGGGGTCATGAAGGAAGAGTGGGACACAATTGAAAATGACTGAACAACAATGAAAATTTACAGTGGATGATAGAAAGCTAAACAAAGTCATCAGGCCTATTTTTTCAGCTGTTCCTCATCTTGACAATGCTGTAAACTAGGCAGTACAGACCCAGGGTAAATGATACAGGGTTATCAACCTAACTAATACTTTTTTTCCTCTATTCCTATGACCTAAGACTAGCCGGGAATGATTTGCTTTCACCTGAAAAAGAGTTTGAGACATCTTCACCATCCTTCCTCAGGGCCACCTGAGCTCTTCTTCATACTGCCAAATTACAGTGGGCAAAGACCAAAGAAACATTCCTTCCTAAGGGTGGTAGTGTATACCACTGGACTGATGGCATAAAACTGACCTAATTGCATGAGGCTTCAGTGGCAGTGACCTTAGATCAAATAGTACCCAATATGAGGAAGAAAAGGGAGGAAATTATCCCTAAGGAAATTGAGGGTCCAGGCTGGTCAGTCAAGTTTGAAGGCTTATAGGGGGTGGGGAAAACCCAGAGGATTCTAGGCATAGTTAAGAAGAAGCTATTAATACTTGTTTCTCCACAATCTAAGAAAGAAGCCCATGAAGTTACCATGGACTCTGTAAGTTTTAGAAAACCCACATTCCCCACCTGGATATCCTGACAGCCTCAATTTACTAAGTTATTCACAAGTCTGTTTCTCTCACTTGGGACCCAGAACAGGTTAAAGCCCTGGAATATATAAAGCAAGCTGTTTCTATTAGATTATAAACTCCTTGAGGGCAGGAACTATCTTTTGTCTCTTTTTGTAACTCTAGTTCTTAGCACAATGCCTGGCAAACAATAGGCACTTAATGAATGTTTCTTGATTGAATGAGTGATTAACTCTCTACCAGTCTCTCTCCTGGTACCCTTATGACCCTGCAAGGCCCAAGGTTTTTGGAGATCTTTGTCCATAAAGAAACAGGCTGGCTGGAGACTTTGACAGGTACCAACAAATGGACAGAATAAGTCACTATTAAGTATTTTGAATGCCAGTTGCTTGATTCTTACTGGGTACTAGTGATTACAGAACAGCTGACACAGGGTCATACTACCTTTTATCCAGAGTTGCCTATTATAGGTTGAGTTATGAAAGATGGTCCCTATAGCAAGATGGGGAGAACATAGGAGACTTCTACTGCTAGATAGAAATGGGTACATTAAAAAACACACTTGATGGGAACAGTTAGGTGGCACAGTGAATAGAGCACCGACCCTGTAGTCAGGAGGACCTGAGTTCAAATCCAGTCTCAGACACTTGACACATTTACTAACCATGTGACCTTGGGCAAGTCACTTAACCCCAATTGCCCTTCCTCGATGCCCCCTCCAAAAAGCCCCCCAAAAAATTTGCTTGGGTCCCTCTGGTGTTTGTGCCCTTCACAAATAGGTGGTGACTATGCCAGGGACTGAGGCCTCTAGTCCTGACTCTGGAACCCTGACTCCTCTGCTGGCCTTGTCAGCTCCTACCTATACTATAAAGACCTGGCTCCTAAGGAATGCCATTTTGCCTGGTTATCCAATGGTTCCATCTGCTACAAGAAAAGCATACACAATTGGACTTCAGCAGTCCCTATTCTGCCATGTTATTGCAGATGACCCTACTACAAGAATTGCTAACTATGCCAGAAATGTCTGGGCAGAGGCCCTGATGTTCAGGGAGGTACTCCTACCCATCACCATCCCACATCAGGAAAAGACATCTGCAACTACACTACAGTTCTCATCTGTGCTGTAGCTCCAATGCTCTTGGCTCTGTTCAGGCTCACCAACATCATTTTGCATTAGAAGACCCACTGTGAACTACAAAGATGTGGCATCACCTAACACATGGGCTAGACTATGAGACTTTGAGACAGTCTTTCCAAATGAGTAAGGAAAGGCATAGCAATGACCTTTGTCCTCATCCACATTTTTGTTTTGTTTATGTTTTTGTCATTATTTTCCTTCTTCCTTTTCTCTCCCTGAATAGTATGCCTGACAGGAAGACTGTATTGTCATTTAATGATGGAAGGTTTTCAGAAGATGATTAGGACCTTGCCACCAACAAATTGTATGCGATAGGACTAGTAGTATTCATAATGAAGCTTTCCTAGCATCCCTGACTCTTCCCTTGTAATTGTCCTCTGCTTCCCTGACAGGCAGTTTCTTGGCCTAGGAAGACAAAAGGTCCCAGCTATATGTGTAGTCATCAGACTTGGTGGATGCCAGAAACCACTGGAGTCACCAGACCCTGGTGATGTACTTACCAGACAAATTTCCAGATGGATGGAGACCGAGTTCAGAGCAGCTCAATGCTGCTCTATCCCTATGCCACATAGTCTTCTGTGTTTAAACAAAGCAAATCTCCTTTGTTCTATAGCTCAGGAGTGCCTTATTTCATCCTAACATCAAACTTGAATTAAGAGGGTGTTGGGGTTAAAGCATGCCTACAAGATATACATATATATGTATGTGTATAGATATATATGTGTGTATGCATACATACACGAACATGTATGTATATGCATACAGGATACATACACAATTAATAGAAGTTAATTTGGAAGGAGAGGATGGCAGCAGTAGCTGGTACAGTTGGGGATGCCTCAAGAAAGGCCTAACATAGAAGATGGCATTTGTGTTGAGTTTGAAGGAAACTAGCTATTTTAAAGGACAAACGTGAGAAGGAGGAGGCATATCCCATGCATGGGGGCCAACCAGAGCAAAGGCACAGAAATGAAAGGTAGAATGTTGTGTATTTGAGGAATAGCAGGAAAGCCCATTTGACATAAAGGACATTAAAGGGAGTAATGTATAATAAGTCTAGAAAGATAGGTTGAAGCCAGTTTATGAAGTTATATCAAGTGGAGGTGTTTCTATTTAACCTGAGAAGTAATATATTAAGCAGGGAAATGACACAGTTAGACCTGTGCTTTACTGCTGTCATTACTATAATCATTCATGTTAGTTATATTAAAAAAAAATTTAGGGGCAGCTAGGCAGCACAGTGAATAAAGCATGGGCCCTGGAGACAGGGGGACCTGAGTTCAAATCAGGGCTCAGACACTTAATATTTATTAGCCATGTGACCTTGGGCAAGTCACTTAACCCCAGTTGCCCTGCCTTCCCCCCTCCAAAAAACACAGTTAAAAAAAAATCTAAAACATGTATATGAGTTTGAGGATATTTTTAATATTGGAAGAGGTTAACACTTGTAGATGACTATTTTTTGATATCAGATCTATCCCTTACAGTGAAATGAATAATGTAGTGGGGTTTAGGAAAGAGAGGTCAGGCCTCAAAGCCAAAAAGGCCTGGTTTTAAGTCTTGCTCTTAACTCATACTGACTCTGGGACCCCGGACAAATCACTTGACCTCTCTACACTTTAGGCAGCTCTAGAGTAAGACTAAGCCACAGAAAAGATGTTGACCTGTTTGGTAAAGCAAGTTTCCTCACCTGGAAGTTCCCTTTAATCAATGAAATCACAGGTCAAGTCACTCTTCCTAACTATATGTTAAAAAGTAAAAATCCCTCTTTAATTGAATCTGGTGATATTTATGAAAGACTGAGGCCTAAAATAAGCAGTTGGAATGAAAACAGACAGTACTAAGCATGGCATCCCTACTATGTTTTCGAAGGGTTTAACCAAGTGAAGAGATTGCAGAAGTGCTCTTAGTAGGGTATTTGAGGGTTTTGTAATTTTTTTGGCAATTTTTTTCCTTTTTAAACATCCTTACTACATCATTAAAGATGGTTCAAATCTCATGTAATTTCAGAAAGATCTAGAAAATATCTACAGGAAGCAAAAACAGATAAGTAATCTTTCACATGCCACTGAGAACTTGATTAAGTTCTTTTTAAAATAGACCTTTTTTACATCACAATATAAGATGATACTTTTCACATTTAATTCTCATTTAGAGTCCCTAAATAACTCTTAGTGCTTTATAATTACCTTCATTGTTAGTTACCTTTTTTAATCCAATTACAGCCCTGAAGGTGTTTTCCCCTGTATGTACTCATTAAATAGGAACTAATTCAGAAAACTTTTCTGGAGTCTTAAGAGGTTGTTTGTATTTTCTTTCCAAAAATGAAAGTGTTTTCTGAGGTAGCTGCCTTTGGGGAATGCCACTGAGGAAGTAGGTGAGTAAGTGTATTTGCTGTGAGTTACTTGCTACTTCTGCAAAGAATGCTGTATGTCATTTCACACAGAATTGTTGTGACCACTGGCATCTCTATTCCTTACTCAACATAGATCCTAATCTCTTATAACCAATGCATACAGTTACATACAGTGTTTAAGTTCCTCCCTGTGAATTCTGGTCTAACCAGTAATGGAAAGATTATTTCTAAATGGCTGAGAAATTGAATTCATTTTCTATCATTTACTGACCTTTCATCCTAGATAAATGTTCCTATCCAAACTGTGAATTATTCATTATACTTTCTTTTCTCTGCCTTCAGGCACTTGCTTACACTGTTCCTTACACCTAGAACACCCTCTCTTCACATTTCCCTCCCTTCTTTTAAAACCCCAGTTGAATTGCCATCTCTCCTAGGAAGTTTTCCTGACCTCCCCAGCTGAAAATAGTTTCTCATTCACTTGGCATTGTGGCATTTTATTTTCCTCTGTAAAGGTGTATGAATCTATTGATTGGATTCTTCAATCACCCCACCCCCCATTTAAAGTCCTGACCTTTGTCAGGGTAGAATACTTCCATTCAGTCTATCATCAACCAGAAGTATGAATTAGGTGGGAACAAGGGCTAGAAATCTTTATTCAGTTATTCAACCAAAGGCATTCACTAGGTGTCTGAGGTCCATGGAAGTTATCAGAATGAAATGGAATGACAGACATTGTAGAACTATACAAAAGGTGTATTTAGATGGGCTAAAGAAACTTCGTCCTTCCCCTTTTGTTTTTGTTTAGAATAGCAGACCAGTTTGGAACCAAGATATTTGACTGGCAAGCTAAGGAAGAGAAGTTCCATCCAAGGACCTAAGAGGGAATTTGTTCCTTGAAGGGGTGAGGTAAGGGAAAAGAAGAACCTCTGCTTCCTTTGCTCTCCCCACCCTGACCAGAGGCAGACCTTGTGAACTTTAGAGTCTATGAAGATCTAGAGCTCTTATCTTAGCCCTAGCAGTGGTACAGTAGAAGAAGTAGTAGCAACACTCTGTGCATCAGATTTGCCAGAGAGAGTGGGAGTTGGGATAGTAACCCCAGAATAAGTGCTACACATATTTTACACTTATAATTTTCTAACTTATGTTGTATTTATCTATATACGTATCTTATCTCCCTTTATTATATATAAGTTCCTTGAGGGCAGGGTCTGTCTTTATGTTTCGCCTAACAACTAGCATCATGTCTTCCTTGTGTAGTAGGCACTTTAAAATGTAGAATACGGACAATGTTACTTTGTGTTTATTCTGGTTTAAGGAATATAGTGGCAATTAGGTACGTGTTTGTTTTTTTCCCTTTTATATATCATAAACTTATACTTCTTAACAAAGATAAAAAGGTCTATGTCTTTCCCCTTTTGGGATTCCCCACTGCTACAATAATAGATTGCAAGTGTATTCTGTATATTAATTTCTAAAGCAAAATCTTCACAATCTTCTCAGAAAATGTACTTCCTTGTCATGCATTACTCATTCCACAGAAGTGTCCAAAGATTATGACACATGGAAGGGGAATAGTTCTGAGTGATATTTAAGAATTAACAGCTTTACGAAGATCCAAGTGCTACCAGGTATGAAATTCTTCAACTTCAATGTTCATTATTCTTCCCCAAATAGAATGACATGAAACTTCCCCAATGGGATTCTGAGGTTAAGAGGAACGATTTAGCACAGGATGATTAGGTCAAATCAAACAGAAAGGAAATTTTGGCTCATGGCAGCCATCCGTTAGTTATACCGGAAATCCCCCCAAAACTGCCCCCAAAATTTAGTCTTATTAAAATAGGCTATAGGTCATAATGAAACCTGTTAGTATGAAAATGAAACCATTTGGTTTCATGAAATAAAGGATAATATAAAAAAATTAATGGGTCTGAGGATTGTTACCTAGTTCCTCCTTAAAAGGTTACCTACCTAGTTCTTCTGCTCCTAGCTATGGAGGATTAGATGTAATAAAACCATCCATGACAAATGACTTATTTAATTATCTTCAGAAAAGAAAGTTGTAATCACTTTAATCACTCATTCCATATGTCTTCAGTGGTTTCCTGATGCAATGGAAAGAGCAATGACTCTGGTTTCTGAGAACCTGGGTTCAAATCCTGAATCTAATACTTAATACTTATATGACTGGAAGCAAGTCACTAGGCAACCAGGTGACATAGTGACAGAGTGCTGGGCCTGGAGTCAGGAAAACTCATCTTTCTGAATTCAAATCTGGCCTTACTTATTAGCTGTGTGACCCTGGGCAAGTCACTTAACTCTATTTGCCTCAGTTTCCTCACTTGTAAAATGAACCAGAGAAGGAAAAAGTCAACCGTTCCATTATCTTTGCCAAGAAAATCCTAAATGGGGTCATGAAGAGTTGGATACAACTGAACAAAGCAAATCATTCACTCAACTTCTGTGGACTTCATTTGTAAAATGAAGAAGCTGGACTAAATGAACTCCAAGGTGTCATCTAGTCTAGTTCTATGAACCTGTGAAAATGCTTATTTCTGTTTAGCTCCATGATGACTGCATTTTTCCTTTGCCCTACCCATTCACATTTGAGACTCCAAAATCACCTAAAGGACCTGGAAGGAGAAAGGTATAGAAATTTTTTTTGGAGAAATAGGCATGGCAGAGGGTCTTTTCTCCATTAGGTTTCTCCTATTAGTTTCTCCATTAGGTTGCTAAATCTACTTTTGTACAGCATCAGGAAACCTTTACCTCATGCCCACAGGGATCCTCTACTCCATTGTCAAACTAATCCTCCTAAATGTAGGTCTCACCATGTCACCTCCCTAGTTAACAAACTCCAGTGGTTCCCTATTACCTCCAGGATCAATTATTGAAGACTGAGAAAATAAAATTCTTTTCACTAGAGTCCTTATCATTATCAAGTAATTCAAGCATCAGTCTGATTTTATCAGTGGAAATTACATTAGAGAAGGCAATTTAAAACAATAAAATGAAGGTGCTTTACCATTATATGCTGAGGACCATGGGACCCTTCCATCTGATCAAAAACTTCCATATATGTTGTCTTCCCCATTAGAATGTGAGCTTCTTGAGAGAAGAGACTGTTTTATTAATAACAATGATAACTATTGTGAAGGGAATTATGATTTTCATATTAATCAATATGACATATGTAATGAATATGCTAATAATTTAGATTTCTCAGGAGATTCTGATTTGGGAGTCAGAATACTACAATGCAGCTTGAAATGATCAAACCCTTGACAACATTCTCACAATCATTGCATTCTTGTGCCTATGTACTTTAAGTGAAGCTAATCAAAGATTGTAGAACCTGTTCCTATCATGTCACATGACTCTAGTGCCGTGAAAATTTTGAAATTTCAGGTCCCCCCACCAGGGACCTGAAACACTACTGTTCCTACAGGACTCCAGAACACCTGTATTATGGACTTGTGGACTTGTCGTGGGAAACCACTCAGGCCCTGGAAGCAATTGTCTATAATCTACCTTCCCCTTCACCCCCTTCCCACTTGTGATTTATGTATATAAATAAACTCTGCTTTCATTACCTCAAGGTGGAATTCTGACCAGGAGAATTCCCAATTTGAAAATCTGTTCCTCATAATCAGAGCTTCCCAAAATTATTTGGTCTACTGTCCACTTTTTAAAAAATTATTTAGCACCCCCCCCTAGAAATCTACT
Organism: Gymnobelideus leadbeateri; assembly: GCA_011680675.1. NCBI lineage: Eukaryota > Metazoa > Chordata > Mammalia > Diprotodontia > Petauridae > Gymnobelideus > Gymnobelideus leadbeateri. The sequence goes on from WOXC01002546.1 coordinate 60,338, forward strand.
TCCTTTAATCTTTTAACAATGTTTTGTGTCTTTTTAAAATTTGCATCAAAAAATGAAATTATACATTTTTAAATGATACATCTTAAATTTAATAATTTATCATAAATTTGTGGGATTTTTACCACATTGAAATTTTGATGATGCAATATTTTGCCATGTAACCATATAGTATCATATTATAATCAAGTCATTACATGCACATATTCCTGCTCATGCATGCTAGACTTTCTGACAATTTGTGACATGTTTGCCTGCCAACACTTACTTGTTTAGACTATTGGCAGACTTGACCACTGATCAGTTATAACTTGCATTTTGTGTGTTTATTTGGAAAATAATGTAATCACCTTTACTTTAACTCTATTACACAACAGATGAAATATGTATGAATGGTTTTCAAAATTCTCTTCTCTTCTCTTCTTTCCTTATGCTTCCATCACCCCTTCATTTTTATTAAACACCTCCCAATTGCACCTGAGGCTATGTAATAGTAATGAAATTTGAAGATCCCTTTGTATTGGAAAGCTAAGAGGTACTTAGCACCTAGTTTTAAATTAAGCCTCTGTCAAAGAAACAGAAGATATGATCCCCTGTTGCTGATGTAACAGGAAGGGGCTGAACAGGGAATCCCTGTTGCTGACATAATAGGAAGGGGCTGAACAGGGAGAAGGTGTATTGTATTTAAGAAAGAGCACAAGCTGGATAGTCAGAACTTCTAGGCTGCTGCTGCTAGACTGGAACTTCTGTGGAGAAAGTGATTTTGATTTTGAGAATGGGAGAAAGTGATTTTGATTTTGAGAACAAATCTGCTGAGCATTTCTGAGGGCCAGCTGGAGCTGCCAAAGACTGAGGAAGCATGACTATGGTGTCAGTATCCTTGTTGTGGCTTTGTTAATGTGTAAGGATATTCTTGTGGCTTTGTTAAGCCTTGTCTTCCCAGGAACAGAGACTGTGAAGGATTTGAGATGGGCTGGACACTGTGAGGTCCAATGTGGAGCAGGAACTGCACAGAGAGCTGGACAAGGAGCTGAGAGCTGTCTGCCTTTGAACTCAGGTAGCAGTTGGTTAGATTTGGGCAGGAGCTGGCATCATGGAAGAGGAACCATGGAAGCTGAAAGCCTTCCCTGAGTCAAGATGAAGGGTCCTCTCTGTGGGTACTAAGTAGTGATGAAATTGTGATTTACTTGTGACCAAGGGGTGGATGGCCTGTGTATTTCCCACTACCCCTTAAGAGGGTCCTGAGTAGTGACTGATGACTGAGTAGTGACTAATTTGTAACTTAGTGTGCCCCATGGGTAGAAGACTTTGACCTTTTGTACTTTATGATTGAATAATTGAGTTACTAAGTGATTGATTGACTAAATGATTGCACGTTGTTCAAAACCATGTGACCACTTTGGTGAAAACTATGTGGCCATTTTAGTGATAAGTTGTTGAGTTATGTCATTGTGGATGCTATATTTTAATTTTCTGTGATAAATTGTAACATTGTGAATGCTGTACTTTGATTTTCTGTGAATGTTTTGCTCTGATTTGTTATTGAATAAATAGAGTGTTCACTGTACTATGTAATTAGAATCTTGAAAGTTGTTCACAGCAGCCATCCTCTGGAAAGCTGCTCATGCTTGTCTTTACAGGCTATTCCCGCCCCCCCCACATCATTCCAGTGCCCACCAGGGGGTGGTATCACCCACTTTGCTCATAATCTATGCTCATAATGAAACTAATTGATTAAACCTCTATTTGATTACTGGCACTTTGTCTCTAGCCTGCTCTGTTTCATTATTCTCAGGTTCAAGACTGGCTCAGTAAAATTCTGTTAACATTAATATTACTAAATAAAAAGAGCTAACATTTATATTGTGCTTTCTACATAGCCAAACAAGGTACAAAACACTTTACAATGATTACCTCCTTTGATTCTCACAACAACCCAGGAAGTTAGGTGCTGTTATTATCCCCACTTTACAGAAGAGAAAATGAGGCAAACAAAGATTAAGTGACTTGCTCAGGATGAAACAGCTTGTAAGTATACAAGGTTGCATTTGAACTGGGGTCCTCCAGATTCCAGTGCCACCCAGCTGCCCCTAGCTTCCTTCTTTTAAGTCCCAGCTGAAGTCCTACATTCTGCATGAAGTTTTTCCCCAAACCCTTTAAGGTTAGTGTCTTCTTTGTGGATTATCTCCAATATACTCTGTAGATCTCTTGTTTGCACATAAGTGTTTGTATGCTATCTCCTCCATAAAAAAAAAACAGAAGCTCCTTTAGAATAGGGATTGCCTTTTCCCTTTCTTTACATCCCCAGCACAATACCTGGTACATACAGTTATCCCTTCCATACCTCTACTTTCCACATTGTGGTTTTGATATATGGTGGGTCAGGCATAAGAAATTAATGGGAATTTTGGAGAGGTTTGCAGAAGCTGCAAATGACTTGCAAAGGCTAGCAAATGACAAGAAGTTTAGAAACTCAGAAATGCATAAAATATATGTGTAGTATTGCATAATATCAATATATTTTTGTCTTTTAATGTCACAATAATCCAGACTTCTTCTCTGGTACAAAGGAAGGGCCAAAAAACTTTACACAGATTTTCCAGGTCATGAGAACACCATGCCCCTAACTCCCAAGATGTGGAAGGGATAACTGTAGTAGGTGCCCACCAAATGCTTGTTGATTTATCTAAGATGTAGTCCTGCCTCCAGCTGTGCTGCTGATAGTTCAGGGAGATAGAAACCACATGTGAAATTCCCAAAAGATATGATAACAAGGAGCCCAAACCAATAGAGTCATGACTCCTTGTTCTAATCCCAGAGAACCTGAAGTAGTCATTCTTCACCCTGAGCTCATTTCCTCTTGTTCTGTCCTTCATACAGATGGCAATAATTTAATGTCTTTTTCTGTATAATAATGCATATTTGCAGGAAAAAACAATTTACAAAAAGCTTAACAAGAGAAACCAGAAGAAGAAAAACCAGTATACCAAAAAATGGAAAACATTATTATAATAAGCCATCTCTCTATCAACTACAATGGAACCAACCATATTAGTTGTGGTTCTAGCTGAATTAGGCTAAATATACCCACAGGGGCTCTTTAATGAGGATGGCACACTTCTAAGGCCACTGGAGTATAGAATTTCAAGATATTTGAAAAAGGGTAGATAAGAAATACTATTTAAAAAATCACATGTGTTAATACTTCTGAAAAAATATTGATCAAGACAACATCTCTCCAAAACCCATCTCTATAAAACCTGTATGAACATCAATTTTCTTCTTTTGTAAAATAAGGGAACTTGTAAAATAAGCTCTAGGATGACTTCTAGCTCTAAATCTATGATCCTATGCATCAAGGGCATACTTAATGAAAGTATGAGACAGGTAAGCTTTCCCAAATGATATTGTACAGCAAGCCACATTTTCATGGTAACGCAACTAACTGAAAGGAATAGAAGAATACAAGATCCTCCTACTACTAATAGCTAGTATTTATATAAGCACTTTAATCTCACTTAATTCTCACACTCTGGGAAGTAAGTGCTATTATTATCCCCATTTTACAGATGAGAAAACCAAGGCAGATGAAGTTAAGTGACTTGCCCAGAGCCACACAATTAGTAAGTGTCTGAGGCAGAATGTAAATTCACATCTTCCTGTAAGAACTTCAGATCATTCTCTACTCCCTCCACTACACCACCTTACTGCTTACCACTATGTTTATTGCTTGGTGTCTATGAAAAGCATTTCATACAGGAGAGTCAGATGCTACCTTAAATATTCTTCTCTGACAATATTTCTTCTATGCATTTGTTAAAATTACACAAAATATCTTGAAAGGTGTATATAACATGTAATAAAGGTATAATAAAATATGTTAATAAAATAAGTATTTTTAAAACATTTAAAATATTTTTATTTAAAATAATGTTTTAAAAAATACATGATGAAAGTAGAAGGGTTACTAGATATCAGTTTGTCTGGGGAAAAAAATGATCTGAAGATTCTGGCAGACTGAAAACTTACTATAAATCAATAGCATGATTTGACATCCCAGGAAGCTAATTCAATTTTGGACTCAATTAAGAAAAACCTAGTAATGGCCAGGTGGAATTTATATCAGGAATGCAGGACTAGTTTATATTCAGAAAACTATCAGCATAATTGACCATATCAATAATAAAACCAACATAAATCATATGATTATCTCAATAAATCCCCATAAAACCTTTGACAAAATACAACACCCATTCCTATTAAAAGCACTAGAGAGCATGGGAATAAATTACTTTAAAATGAGAAGTAATATTTATCTAAAACCATCAGCTAGCATTATCTATAATGGAGATAAGCTAGAAGCCTTCTCAATACAACCAAGGGTGAAGCAAGGATACCCATTATCACCTCTATTATTTAATATTGTGCTAGAAATATTAGCATTAGCAATAAGAGAAGAAAAAGTAATTAAAAGAATTAGAATAGGCAATGAGGAAACAACTAGCACCCTTTGCAGATGATATAATGTTACATTTATAAAATCCTAGAGAATCATCCAAAAAACCACTAGAAAATATTAACAACTTTAGCAAAGTTACAGGACACAAAAATTACCCACATAAATCATCAGTATTTCTGTGTATTACCAACAAAGTCCAGCAGCCAGGGATAGAAAGAGAAATTCTACTTAAAATAACTGTAGACAATATAAAATAGTTGGGAGTCTCTCTGCCAAGGCAAATCCAGGAACTATATGAACACAACTATAAAACATTTTTCCCACAAATAAGGTCAGATCTAAACAACTGGAAAAATATTAATCACTCATAGGTAGGCTAGCCAATATAATAAAATGACAATTCTACTTAAATTAATCTATTTATTTAGTGCCATATCAATAAAACTATGAAAAAATTATTTTATAGTGCTAGAAAAAATAATGACAAAATTCATCTGGAAAAACAAAAGCTAAAGGATATCAAGGGAATCAATGTAAAAAATGGGAAAGAAGGTGATCTAACCATAACAGATCTTAAACTGTATTATAAAGTAGTAATAATCAAAACAATCTGGTACTGGCTAAGAAATAGAGTGGTGGTTCAGTGGAATAGATAGGTACAAATTACATTAGAGTAAATGATAATAGTAATCTAGCATGTGATAAACCCAAAGATCCAAGCTGTTGGAACAAAAACTCATTATTTGACAAAAACTGCTGGGAAAACTGGAAAACAGCATAGCAGAAACTAGGTATGGACCCACATCTTACATTGGAAACTAAGATAAAGTCAAAATGGGCACATAATTTACACATAAAGGGTGATACCATAAGCAAATTAAGAGAGAATGGAGTAGTTTATCTGTCAGATTTATGGGTGACAGAAGAATTTAGGGCCAAAGGAGATATAGAGAACATTACAAAATGTAGAATAGATAATTTTGATTATATCAAATTTAAAATTTTTGCACAAGGAAAGTCTGCTCTCTCTGCCTCAGCATACCCTTAAAGGGCAGGAGGAGAGAGTGGCCAGATCCCCTCCCACACCTGCCCCACCCCAAACCCCCAGGATGCCTCCCAGGGAACCCAGCTACTGAAAGATCCAAATCCCCTAGAAATGCTTTTCCCTCAATTGACCTGCACCAGGGGGTCCCCCACTTTGCTCTGGGTTCTGGTCCTGGACTGGGCCACAGCTCCATTTTCAGTGGGACAAAAAGAGGAATTCCTGACTACCCAATCACCTGAAGAGGACAGGGAGGAAGGCTGGAAGGTGTCCTGTTTCTTTTGGAAGACAGTGGAGCCCCTGATGACCAAGGCTAGTGAGAGCTGGGCCTGGATCTGGACTCCAGGACCTGTCTGAGGCTATCTTCAGACTTACTATGAAGATCATCTCAGTGGCCTGGGCCTCAGAGCCCAGAACTGGCTCCATACTTCACAGCAGAAAGCCCTAAGTCTCTGCCCCAAAAGATTCTGTGAAAGTGATTAGGGCCAATGGTCTAAGAAGCAAGAAACCTCAGCTCTCATCATAATGGTTATAGATTTGAACAAATGTCTTTCCTTCTCTAGGCTTCCATTCCCCCCTCTAGCAAGTGATTATTGGCCTTCTGGATGTTCTGTGTTCTGACATCCCCTGTTCTAAGCTCCCTCCCAGCTCTGACATTTCTTGTCTAAGCTCCCTCCCACCTCTGACATTCTATGTTCTGAGACCCTGTCTAGCTCTGATATTCTGTTTTAAGGGCCCTCCCAGCCCTGAAATTCTCTGTTCTAAGCTCCCTCCTAGTTTTGATATTTCCTATTCTAAGGGTCCTCCTGTCTATGACATTCACTATTCTGAGACCTCTCCCAGCTCTGACATTCCGTCTTCTAAACCCCCTCCCAACTCTGACATTTCCTGTTCTCTGGATTCTTCCAGTTCTGACATTTCCTGTTCCAAGACACCCCCCGCCCCAGTCCTGAAATTCCCTGTTCTAAAGGTCCTCCCATCTATGATATTCCCTATTGTGAGAACCCTCCCAGCCCTGACATTCTGTGTTCTGAGACCCTTTTTAGCTCTGAAATTCTGTTCTAAGAGCCCTCCCAACTCTGACATTTTCTGTCCCGAGTGTCCTTTTTGCCTTAACATTCTTTGTTCCATGTGTTAGAAGGGTTGCACAGTGGGGACATTCAGTAACTAGCAATTATCTGTAAAACAACGTGCCCTGCCTTCTGCCAGAGTCCACAATAAAGTCTAGGCTCTTTCTCTTTAAAAAAAAAATTTTTTTTTTGCACAAACAAAACCAATGCAACCAAATTATAAGGAAGGCAGAAAACTAGGGGAACGGGGGAGAATTTGCAACAAGTATCTCTGATAACGGTCTCATTTCTCAAATATATAGAGTAATGACTCAAATTCAGAAAAATACCAGTAATTCCCCAATTGATAAATAGTCAAAGGATATGAATAGGCCATTTTGAAAGAAATAAAGACTATCTATAATCATGAAAATTGCTCTAAATCACTATTGATCAGAAAAATGCAAAGTAAACAACTCTGAGGCACCAACCCGCACCTATCAGAATGGCTAATACAACAAATAAAGGGAAAATGTTAGATATAGGAGACAATATGGGAAAACTGGGATGTGAATGTACTCTTGGAAGAGTTGTGAAGTGACCCAACCATTCTGGGGAATAATTTGGAACTATGTTCAAAGGGCTATAAAACTGTGCATGCCCTTCAATCCAGTAATACCCCTAATGCCCTTCAATCCAGTAAGACATCTAAAAAAGGCAAAAGGACCTATTGTATAAAAATATTTACAAGAAACCCAAAGAACTCTCGAATTTTGGTTGCCATGAAGTATCCTCCCATAATCTCCTTTACAAATGGGCTCTGCTGCCTAGAGCCCCCTTCCCCTGAGCCAGGTCACCAGTGATTGTCTGCGGCAGCCCACTGCCTGACAGGGGCTGCTTGGGATCCACCACTAAGGTTTACATCATCATAAGAACAAGCAATATGTCAGCAATCCCATCCAGAGGTTCACTTGTAGCAACCCATGACTACTACCGAAGGTATCTGGGTTCCACCTCCAGCAATAGCTCCTGTGGAGGTGCTGAGTACTCTGGGGGAGTGATGCCCCACCATCCTGGTCTTTCCAAATCAGACCCAGGCCACCGGTGGACAAGCTTCTTCTTCGGCAAGTTGAGTCACCGGTTCATGACAACTGTATTGGAATCCCCAGAGCACTCAGGAACTTTCTGGGTTGCTCATGGCACGATCACCTGTGACCTGGCTCAGGAAGCCATGAGGAAGCAGCATGTCAGCGAGCCCAGCAAGACCAGCACTGGGCCTTCTGCATGAGCAGCAACACCCCCCTAGGTGCTCCCCCCCTTCTGAAGTGTGCTAGGCATCAGAGCCCATTTCCACCTCCCCTCCCTTCCTTCTCCCACCTATTCCTTTAGAATAGATAGGCTTCGTAAGTGTAGAAGTAGTTGTGGCATGTATGTGTTGTTTTTTTTTAAGGAAAACAAAAGCAAAACACCAAAATACAAGTAAAAGAAACCACACTGCTATTGTTTTTTTTTCTACTATCTGAATCACCTATGTGCTTTTCAGCAGCCTCAGTAACCTGTTTACTTTGTACTCAACTGAAACTAATAAACTTTGAATAGCTTTTAAAAAATAAATATTTATAGCGGTTCTTTCTGTGGTGGCTAAGAATTGGAAGTCAAAGGAATGCCCATCAATTGGAGAATTGGCTAATCAAGCTGTGGTATGTGATTGTAATGGAATATCATTGTGGTACAAGAAATGACAAGCAGAATGATTTCAGAAAAATCTGGAATGGCTTAAATCCAACTGATACATAGTGTGAACAGAACCAGGAGAACATTGTACACAGTAGCAGCAATATTTTTCAATGAATAACTGTGAATGACTTAGCTATTTTCAGCAATGCAATGACCTAAAACAATCCTAAAGGAATAATGATGAAATATACTGTCCACCTGTATTAACAATGCAATATTCACTATGCCTATGGCAATTATAAATAGGCTTATGTGGTTATTAATCACAAAATATATCAGGCTCTCTATATGGGGGATAAATCCAGAGAATTTATTAAAATACCAAATAACTGAGTCCCCAAACCAGAAAGTCAAAGCCATCAGAGTAGTTATGAAATTGGCACAAGTAGTTAATGTGTAACCAACCACATTCTTAAGCCTTCAAAACAGAACAGGCTATCTCTGGCAAAGGTCCTTCTCTCCCCACTCACAGCAACTGCTCAGCATCCAGGAAGCGTGTTCACAACAGCTCTGGCCCCCGCAGTTCCAGTCCCTGGCAGTCCCCAACAAGAGTCCTTAGCAGAAATTCTGGCTGGCTCAAAAAAGGGGTTTGTGCCTCCACCTCTACCTCGGCCATTACTGCTGTTGCTGCTGTTGCTGCAGCCACCAACAGTCCCCAGCAGTCCCCAGTGGAACCCTAGCTTTTTTTTTCTTCTTCTTCTTGCCCCGCCCCTTCCTGCTATGTCAGCAAGTCCAATGGGGCATGGAAGATCTTTAAATCCCATAACCCTTACACCACCTGCAGAGAAAGAACTGATATTGATTTAATACAGATTGAAATATGCTATCTTCCACTTTTTTCTTTTATTAGAGCTATCTGGTACAAAACAACTAATACGGAAATGTTTTACATAATTACACATGTATAATCTCTATTCAATTGCATACTTTCAAGGAAGGGAAGGAGGAATAGAATTTGGAACTCAAAACTTTAAATAAAAATGTTTAAATAATTGGAAAAAAATAAAGTAGACTACTAATAAAAAAAATAAAAGATTATCTGATGACTTTTGGGCAACTCCTAGCTAATGTCTTTCCTGATAAGCTTTCTTTTCTAATCCCTTAATTAGCCTTGTGGCTTTTCCTCAAAATCCTCTCCATATTTTCTTTTAATTATTGGGTCCAGAACTACAGTATTTTATTATGAATCCGACCAGTGCTTATTCATCTTTTCTTAGATACTATAATTCTATATGTAATGCTAGGTGACTTTCTGATGAAGAAATGTACTATAGCTAATATCAAGGAATATTTATGGGCTTCCAATGTGCTGAAGAACTCAATCCTCTAGAATTGGTTGAAATAGTGGCAGGAATTCATAGCTTCATGCTTCTACCCTTTACATATCTGAAATGTATATTGTAAGAGATAAAGCATGAAAAGGCACCTGGCCTGCTCAGTAACTAGTGGACTGAACTGAATGGTTTCCATCTTCTCTCCCATTGCTCCCATTATGGAACTCTGGGCCTGACTCCCACACAGATATCCAACCTCAAAGCTCAGAAGAACAGGACCCTCCAGGGTGTCACTAACTGTTTCTCCATGTACATAGTGACCTCTGTTAAAAGACAGAATCAATTCCAAAAAAATTCTTAATAAACAAAGGAAATACCATTCTATCTTTCTTTTAAATATTTGTAGGCTAGAGTACTTCATAGTCATATCATTTCTTACCTTTTATTCAGTTCAAAAAATTATATTCAACAAATATTTCTCTGCATCTACTACACAAATAGCATTGCTTTTGCAAAGCCATTCATTCCCCAGCTGTCAGACATAAATCAGAGACATAGAATTCATTTTAATTTACCTGGGTAGTTGTTAGAAAATGAAGTTCAGCTGCTGTTTTAAAACAACCCTCAATCTTTATGTTTAGTTCCTCTATCACTAGGCCATTGCAAAAGAATTCCTTCTTTCACTTCTGTCACCAGAATATTCAGCTGA
>WOXC01002547.1:0-53917 GCA_011680675.1 Gymnobelideus leadbeateri
ATTGCATGTGACCATGTGAATCAGTTTGACACGTAGCTTGTTTTCTTAAAGTGTATATTACATTTATCAAGAGCTTTCCAACACTGCCCTATTGTTTGTGTCTCTTCTGAATCTCCTTCTGCTAATCTCCCTTCCTTCCTTCCTTCCTTCCTTCCTTCCTTCCTTCCTTCCCTCTCTTTCAATCTTTCTTCCTCTCCTCTCCTCTCCTCTCCTCTCCTCTCCTCTCCTCTCCTCTCCTCTCCTCTCCTCTCCTCTCCTCTCCTCTCCTCTCCTCTCCTCTCCTCTCCTCTCCTCTCCTCTCCTCTCCTCTCCTCTCCTCTCCTCTCCCTCTCCTCTCTCTCTCTCTCTCTCTCTCTCTCTCTCTCTCTCTCTCTCTCTCTCTCTCTCTTTCTTCACTATCACTACACTTTCTTTTTTCCTTTCTATTATTCTCTCTCTCAAAAAATAAAGTTCTCTTCTTCAACAAATAAGTATAGTCAAGCTAACTGGTTTTGTACATTCCTGGTCTCTATAAAGCTAGTCTGTTACCTCTCAGCCAGAAGTTGAAAACATAATTCATCAGCAGACCTCTGGGGTCATTTTTGGTTATTACATTGATCATAGTTTTCATGCCATTTGTAGTTATTTTCCTTGACAATATTGAAGCCAATATGTGAGATTATTCTTTTGTTTCTAGTCATCTCATTTCATATCAGTTAATTGAGACCCTCCGAGGTTTCTCTGAACCTGTTATTTGCATTATTTCTTAAATAGCAACGATATTTTGTTACATTATTATGCTGCAGTTTGATCAGTCATTACCAATTGATTGTAACCCATTTTGCTTCCAATTCTTTGCTATCACAAAAAGTGTTGATATAAGTATTTCTGTGTGTGTGTGTCCTTTCTTTCTGTCTTAGAGTTCTTTGGGGTTTTATACCTAGTAGTGGTATGTCTGGGTCAACAGATATACACACATATATACAAGTATATACAGACATGTATATGTGTGCATATGTATATGTGCATATATACATATATATGTTTTAGTCATGTCCAGAATGACTGGAGCAATTTGCAGTTCTACCAACAGTGTTTTAGTGAATCTGTCCTTCTACGCAGCACCAATACCTTCTCCCTCCCCCAAATTGTAATTTTCCTTTTTTTTTGTTATCTCTGCCAATCTAGTGGGCATATTGTGGAACAACAGAGTTGTTTTGATTTGTATTTCTCTTATTAATGATTTAGAGAATTTTTTTTATGGTTGTAGATAACTTGCTTTTCTTGTTTTGAGATTTGCCTGTTTATGTAATTTGATCATAAGAGCCATTAGGGAATGTTCTTATTCTTAAATATTCATATCAATTCCCTGTATATTTTGCATATTAGACATTTATCAGAGCTTCCCCCATCCCTACTCTGCTACCTCTGTCTCTTCTAATTGCATTGATTTTCTTTGTGTTGAAGCTTTTCAATTTTATATGATACAAACTGTCCATTTTATCTCCTGTGATCCTCTTTGTGCCTTCTTCGATCACTAACACCCCCCTTATCCTTAGTTGTGAAAGTATCTCCTTCCTGGCTTCTCTAATTTGTTTATGATTTGTTTATACCTAGGCCATATAACCATTTAGAACTTATTCTTGTATATATGTGCCATGTTGGCCAAATTTCTGCCATACATTTTCCCAGTAATTTTTTTGAATAAGTCTTTCTCTTAGTGGATGGAATCCTTGGTTTATTGAATACTTTGCTATTATATTTGGTTGCTTCTGGGGCTTAATGTGTACCTAATTTGTCCCATTGATTGACTTATTTTATTTTTAAAAATGCTTTATTAACTTCTGGTTTACATCATTCATTTCCACTAGATTTTGAGTTACAATTTTTTCCCCGTTTTCCCCCTACCCACCACCCCAGAATAGCAGTCCCACAGGATACCCCCTCATCCAATCTGCTCTCTCCCATATCTTCACCCATACCTCCTTCTACTTTTCCATTAAGGCAAGGTGAATCTCTGTGCCCCAATGCCTGAACATCTTATCTCCCAGTTACATGCAAAATAGTATTAATAATAGTATTTATATATATATTTGAGACATTTAATTTTATAACTTCAAATCCCAGATCCATTCCCTTCGTCCTTTGTCACCCACTCCCGCTGGGAAGATAAGCAATTCAGTATATGTTGTACATGTCTAGCTATGCAAAACATTACTATAGTAGATATATTGTAAAAGACTGACTATATTTCCCTCCCACCCATCCCACGCCCCACCTGGTCCATTCCCTACTTTGATCCTGTCCCTCTTCAAAAGTGGGTGCCTCCAACCTCCACTCCCCCCAGCATGCCCTCCCCTCCATCCTCCCCTCTATCATCCCCTTCCCCCCTACTCTTCTGCAGGGTGAGATATCCCATTTAGTATGTATGTGATTCTCTCCCTGAGCCAAATTCAATGAAAATATGGTTTTGCCTTTTTTTGATTGACTTTTCTATCTTTAGCTGGGACCAGATGACTTGACATTATTACCATTTTGTAGTATAGTTTGAGATCTAGTACTCTGTGCCTTTTCCTTCCTCCCTTTTTAAAAAATTATTTCCTTTGTGATTCTTGACCTTTTAGTCTTCCAGATGAAATTTGCAATTATTTTATCTAGTTCTATAGAATAACTCTTTGTCCATTTTATTTCTATGGTAATGAATTTGTAATTTTTACTAAGACAGTCATTATTTCTGTAATGAGAATTTTGTCATTGTATTTATATAATTACTGTGTGTGCCTTGGTAGGGTGCCTTACAGATATTTAATTTATTTATTATACTTATTTTGGAAGTAGTTTCTATTCTGTTTTTCTGTTGAATATTGTTGGCAATATATATATATATATATATATATATAATTGATGATTTTTGTGGGGCTATTTTGTATCCTGATGCTTTATCAAAGTTATTGTTTCAAATGAATTTTAATTTAATCTCTCAGATTCTTATATTCATATCATCTGAAAAATGGATTTTATTTCTCTTTTGCCTGTGCTTATTCTCTTAATTTTAAGTTTTATTGCTATAACTAGAATTTCTAGAACTTTTTTTCATAAACATTTATTAAATGTCTATTATGTTTCAGGCACTTTGCTAAGCACTGGGGATACAAAAAGAGGAAAAAGAACAATGGTTGACAGTGAATCTGCTTGCTTTGCCACAAATTTATTGGACAGGCCTTTAGTGTTTTTCCATGATGGATATAAACTCTTAGCTTTATATATATACTTTTTATCACATTAAAGAATGACCCATGTATTCCCATGCTTTAAAATGTTTTGATATGGTTACATCCATTAAAATATTGAAATAGTGAAGTAAGTTCTAATAGCCAGACATGCAATTAGACTGATCATATGGATTTCACTTTGTTGATTATCCAGATTGTTAATAGCCTTCAATCTATGTAGCCAGTGTATGTTCAAGGAATGCAGAGTCATTTTCATATTAGTGTAATCCCTGTGTCAATGTTTTTTATCTGTTTGTTTTCTTACCTAGCATGACATGCCTGAGTATACTTTGGGTGATTTTAATTTCTTTGCTTCATTGCCCCCACCCAGAAAATCTGGAAATGGAACTATATCATCTGACACTGTCTAGACTGTTGTAAAAATTTCTCTTGTGAGCAAATTGTTCATAAGGCTCAAAGAATGAATAATATTATTTTCAGATTAAAGAAAATAAATATGGTTCATACAGAGCTTATGAGAGATAGCAACTACATGGGAGCAACCCTTCTTAGATGTCTGTGTATTATTAGTCACTTACTTAAATTTATGCCTTAGGTAGACCTTAGAGAGGTATAACTTCTGTTGGGCATTTTCTGCCCAAGGGGCTTTGTAGGTGGTACTTGAAGCTTGAGCTTCTTTTAGATTACATATGTTCTAGCTAATATAGAAATATGTTTTGCATGACTTTACTTGTATAATGGGTATCATATTGTTTGCCTTCTCAGTGGATTGGGGAGAAGCTGGAGGGAGGAAGAGAATTTGGAGTTCAAAACAAAAAAATATTAAAAATTATATATTTTCTTTTTTTTTTTTTTGCTTTTTGGAGGGCAATTGGGGTTAAGTAACTTGCCCAAGGTTACATGGCTAGGTTTTTTTATTTGTGTGTGCGTTAAGTGTCTGAGGCCAGATCCAAACTCAGGTCCTTCTGACTCCAGGGCCGGCACTCTACTCACTGCGCCACCTAGCCGCCCCCAAAATTATATATTTTCAAGAGGGAAGTGGAAAACTGGGAAAGAATTTTTACAACCAATGTCTCTGATAAAGGCCTCATTTCTAAAATATACAGAGAATTGAGTCAAATCTATAAGAATACAAGTCATTCCCCAATTGATAAATGGTCAAAGTATATGAACAGGCAGTTCTCAGAGGAAGAAATTAAAGATATCTATAAGGATGTGAAAAAATGGTCTAAATCACTATTGATTAGAGAAATGCAAATCAAAACAACTCTGTGGTACCACATCTCACTGGTCAGATTGGCGAAGATGACAAAACAGGAAAATGATAAATACTGGAGAGGATGTGGAAAAATTGGAACACTAATGCATTGTTGGTGGAGTTGTGAACTGATCCAACCATTTTGGAGATCAATCTGGAACTATAAGTAATTTCATATCCTTTGACCCAGAAATACTTCTAGGGTTGTATCCCAAAGAGATCATAGAAGTGGGAGGAAGACCTATATGTACAAAAATATTTATAGCAGCTCTTTTTGTGGTGGCAAAGAATTGGAAATTAAGGGGATGCCCACCAATTGGGGAATGGCTAAACAAGTTATGGTATATGAATGTAATGGAATACTATTGTGCCATAAGAAACAAAGAGCAGATGGACTTCATATCCACTTGGAGAGGCTTATACAAACTGATGCTGCGTGAGAAGAGCAGAACCAGGAAAAATTTGTACATAATTACAGATACAACGTATGTGTGATGACCAACTTTGATAGACCAGACTCTTCTCAGAAATGCAGTGCTATAAGTAAACTCCAAAAGACTCATGATGGAGAGAGATGTCTACATTCAGAGAAAGAACCAGAAAGAACAGAGTTTGAATGCAGATTGAAGCAAATTACCTGCTCTCTTTCTTTTTCTTTTTTTGGTTTGGTTTTGTTTCCTTTTTTCCCATTGTTCATTCCATCCAATACAATCCTTTCTTATAACCTGTCCAATGTCTAATTTGAAAATATCTGCAGATCCTATACCTGATTGTATGCCGCTATGGGGGGGAAGGGAAGGGAGGGGGAGAAAATTTGAAACTCAAAGAACTGGGGAACTGAATCTTGTAAACTCAAAGTAAATGAACAAATTAATAAAGACAAAAATATATATTTTCAAAAAGTACTTAACTATTCCCATCTTCCTTAGTGTTCCCAGATAACTTCAATGATTACTATTTTGTAGTGTAGTCTGAGATACTTATATATAATGTATATCAAATCAAATCAAATAAAAATCAAATTTTTGAGATATTTATAGATAAATATACATCAAATAGATAATTTGAGATAATAACTATATTCCCCTTAAAGCGATTTTAGGGGAATGGATTAGTTTCCCCAAATCACTTGTCATTCTCTTGGTTCATGACTTGGATCACAATCTTCCCTCTTCTCAGCATAGCTCCAGTGAACAGACAACATATTGGTTAAATGCATTTACTATAACTTAAAAAAAGCAAATCATAAAGGAGAACAATCATTCTGACGAGCAACTGGGCACAACCATTCAAGTTGAATTCCCAATTTCTCACGCCCTATCTTTTGCATGTCATCCCTCATTGTTAACCATAGGAGCAAATGTCCCCAAAGGTCATTTGGTGAGGAGTGCTATCAGGCATTCTTAGTTTCAGAGGTCATAGTGGGGAGGGAAGTCATCTCGCCATGCTTCAGCTTACCCTATCATCTTACACTGGTAGTGATTGATTCCAGTTCTTTGATGATAGCCCATACAAAACCTGCTGTCTGATATCTGGTCCCAAGACGTCCTCTAGGATGCTCATGTGGTTAGCTTCTTTAAAAAACAGCAAACTACAACAGGTTTTTTTTTTTTAAAAAAAATGCCTTCTGTTTTAGCATCATAGGCATTTCAACACCCACATCCAGATTAAATTCTAACCCGACAAAAATAATTAGTCAAAAACATTGGATACAGTGACCACATCTTGGCAATGTATTCCAATTTTAACTTAGTTGTCTCCCTCCCTGTTGCTGTGTGTTTTATGTGTTAATATTTGCCCTATGGGGGCGGCTAGGTGGCGCAGTGAGTAAGAGTGCCTGCCTCAGAGTTGGGATGACGCGGGATCGAAACCGGCCTCAGAAAATGAGCACCCACACACAAATAATGACTAGCTGTGTAACCTTGAGCAAGTTACTTAACCCCAATTGCTTTAAAAAATATTTGCCCTATGGAACCTTTAGGTTTTTATTTTTGAAATTGGAGTTAGATTTTCTTTAAGCAATCTTTTCATTTACGTTGTCAGTCACATGGCATATATTGTTTTCTTTATTGTGCTTATTTTGTTCTGCATTGGTTGATAAAACTCTCCTAGGATTCTCTGCCTCATCTTCATTACTTGTTACTACACAATAAAATTCCTTATATTCATACACCGTTTCAGCCATAGTACGATGGATGGGAACCCTCTTCGTTTCTTGCTCTTTGCTATGACCAGGTGTTACCCCATATGACTGTGAATTCCTTGTGAGGAGGTTAATTTTTGCCTTTCTTTGTATCCTTCATGCTTAGTGCAGTGCTTGACATGTAGCAGGTACCTAATAAATCCTAGCAGCTTGATTGTTGCTTATGCCTATTTTGGTATATATTGGATATCTGTTTCTGTCTTTGACTTCCTTGAGTTATATACACAGTAGTGAGATTGTTTGGTCAGAGGGTATGGGTGGGTCTAGCCATTTATTCTTGCATAATGCCAAACTGAGCAGGAGCGGCTGGCTTCTTTGCATCTCCTTCTCTTGGGCCCTTAAAGTTGGAGACAGTCAGCCAGGAAGTACTGCATCTTGCCCTTTTAAAGTCCTACCAAAGAGCTTCTTAGAGCATCCCCCAGGGGACTAGGCAGTTGTCCCTATACCTCTCTTCCCCTTGGCTGCCCAAGGATCCTGGTAGGGCAAAAACAGGAAAAGGAGAAGCAGAAATCCGCATCACAGAAGGGGTCATAAGTCTGCTACTCAGGTTGTGTTTGCAGTCCCAGTTGAATGCTTGTGGTTGGTCCTTTTTTTGGATGGTCTTCACAATTTCTTTGCCCATCTGTGCCTTGCAAGTTTCCTCTCTGCTTGCAATCCCTGTGTGGCGTTTAGCACAGGACCCCCTGGTCCCCATTTCTCTGAGATCCTGTGTAGAGTTGTTGTCCCTGAGGCTCTCCAGCAGATGGCATCAGTATTTTGCCAAATGGTCAGTGTGGCTTATTTGCATCATTCCTCTTCAAGTTCTTAATTATTAGGAGATAACACCAGTAGTTGCTCCCTGTTAAATGTCCTCTCGAGTGCATTGGTCTTCCTGCACTGTGTTGCTCATTGCAGGGGATGTCAGTTATCCCCTTTCCAGAAAAATCAGTTTTCCATCATGGTCTGCATGAGTTCCTTGAGAGACTGCACTATAGGTAATACCATAGTGCTGGATCAGAATGCCCCCAATATGAGGCCATTCAGAGGGTCACTCTTCATGGTCTTGTGAAAGGAAACTATAGGCATCCTGGTCAACAGTTGCTATGATAGCACTGCTGTTACCCTTTATCCTTTCTTTTTCCTTATGTCCCACATATCCCACCACAGCCTTACTTGAAAACCTCTGCCTATTCCCATTCCTCCTACCTTCACTCCAAGGGCTGCTCTCCTATTAGTTACTTAACTTCCCAAAATGGGAAGAATTCAGATTCCAAAAGGGTATTCTGCCCCATCCCCATCCCCATCCCCCCATTTCCTGCTTTCTATATGTTGTGTCCTCCCATTGGACTGTAAACTCTTTGAGGTCAGGGACTGTCATTTTTTTGTTAATTGTATCCCAGTGCTTAGTACAGTACCTGGCACATAGTAGATATTTTATAAATGTTTATTAGATTGGTTGGTTGGCTTTTGTGGCTAGACAATCCCTTGCCAGTAGTGGTTGCATTTTTTTCAACATCATTCCCTTGTTTCATCCAGTTTCCACCAGGCATTGGACATTCTCCTCCTGGCTAGATGCTGATTCCCCCAATCCCAGTACAGTTGTAGGTAATCCAGAGCCATGCCCTATTCTAAGCTTCACGACCACTATCCCCTTCTCAATAATCATTAATTGGGGATATGACTACTCCCATTACTTGGATTAGAAGTAAACTACCAATTGCAATGCTTATGATAAAATTGTAGACCACTGAACCTTACCATCTCTACTACCAGTGCTTCTTAAGGCTCTGAGCTTTGCTATTTGTTATGCCACAATGCTCTAGGAACATAGTGGCATTGTTATATGACCTTTTTTGCTCTTGAAAGACATTTGTCAACTACCCTTCAGCTGAATCGTTCTATATCTGTTTTCTCCCTTAATTAGAATGTGAGCTCCTTGAGAATAGCAACTGACTTTCCATTTATATTATGACCACTTAGCATAGTGCTTGGCATGTAGTAAATGGTTAATAAATGCTTTTTCATTCCACTCCTGGGATCTGAATAGGGTATCTCCCCATTTCTTTAGAGGCTTCTTTCTTCCTTCCTTCCTTCCTTCCTTCCTTCCTTCCTTCCTTCCTTCCTTCCTTCCTTCCTTCCTTCCTTCCTTCCTTCCTTCTTTCTTTCTTTCTTTCTTTCTTTCTTTCTTTCTTTCTTTCTTTCTTTCTTTCTTTCTTTCTTTCTTTCTTTCTTTTTTATTTTTGGAGGGCAATTGGGGTTAAGTAACTTGCCTAAGGTCACACGGCTAGGTTTTTGTTTGTGTGTGTGTTAAGTGTCTGGGGCCAGATCCGAACTCAGGTCCTTCTGACTCCAGGGCCGGCGCTCTACTCACTGCGCTACCTAGCCGCCCCGAGAGCTTCTTTATTTCAATCCTTCTGAACCATTATCCCTTTCAGGTCTTGGGGGTACCACTGGAACAATTTCAGTAGGGTTAATCAATCAATCAGCATATATCTACTATGTGCCAGCATTATGCTAGGCACTAGGAATACAAATGCAAAGAATGAAACAATCTCTATTTTCAATGAGCTTATATTCTAACATGGGAAAAAACCGGTACATATAAATACACACATAATAAATACAACACAGTTAAATACAAGGTGATTTGGGAAGGAGGCTTCATGTGGAAGGTGGTGCTTAAGCTATGTTGGGTCATTCTTTAATCCAGAGGTCATAAGATTCTTCTGGAGAGTAATTCTTCCCATCTTGGTCCATTTGGTTGGAGGTCAATAAGTCAGGAAACAAGGCTAGAAGATGAAAAAGTTTAATTAGTACCAGCTGATTGGCAGTTGCTATGGGGTTAGCAATACCATGAACCAAGTGGGACACACACACACATAAATAGGGTTTTATAAAGCCTATGGGTGATGTTGCATGGCATTAGAAAAAACCAACCAATTAGGAGAAAGTACTTGGCCACTTTCATTGTTTGGGAGGTTGAGTAATAAGGACAGGATGGGAGAATATGTTAACTGTGGGATCTTAGGAGTTTTCAAGAATTAAGTCTGTTCCAGTGGGGATATTTTGTCTGTAGTTAATCTCATCAAAATATCTTGGTGGGCCAGAAGATCTCTAAGGCAGTGGGCTCAACTTGTTGAATAAAATACAAAGTGAGGTTCTGTCTCTATTTATATAACCCTGTAACTCCATTTCTTTAACCTCTAAAGTTACTTTTTCTGGGGAAAAGATGTTTCCCCAAAACTCACAGTCTACCTTTTCCATAGCTGCATCTTGAAGGAAAAAAAGATTCCTCGAGGCAGATCTATGTAAGGAGTGCATTCCAGGCATAGGTGTGTCATTGGGAGATGGAGTATAATATATAAAGAAGATGAAAAAAGCCAGTTTGGTGGGATTGCAGAGTGCAGGAGGGGGGAAGTAACATCCAAAGAAGTTGGATGAGATTGAGATAGATTGAGGCCAGGTTGGGAAGGGCTTTAGAAGCTTAACAGAAGAGCTTTTATTTTATGGTAGAGGGGATAGGGAGCCATTGGAGTTGATTTAGGGGAGTGACATGGTTAGACCTGTGCTTAGGGGAGATCATTTTGTCAGGGATAGAATGGATTGTAGAGAGACTTGAGGAAGCTGTTGCAATAATTTAGGCAAAAAAATTATGAAAACCTAAACTTAAGTAGTGGCTGAGTGAGTAGAGAAAGCAGGTTGAATAGGAGAGATTTTTTGGAGGTAGACATGGAATTATTTGGTAAATGATTTCGGCAACAGAAAATGAGGAGTTAGTCAGTCAGCCAGCATTTATTAAGTACTTACTATGTCTGGGACCCTGTGCTAAACACTGAGGATGCAAAGAAAGGCAAAAATCTCATCTTTGCCCTCAAGGAGCTCACATTCTAATGGGGGAGATCACATGGAAATACCTATATACAAAAGATCTGTACAGTGCAAGTGGAAGATAATTTCAGAGGGAAAATACTAGCATTGATTGATTGATAGGATATAAAGGTTAAGGGTCAAAGAAGAGCCTGACACTGAGGTTGTAAGCCTGGGTAACTGGAAATATGGTAGATCTCAAAAATAGTAAGTTTTGAGGAGGGTTGGATTTGAATGGGGTGAGGTGAGCCTTCAGGCTGGGAGAGAAATGTAATGAGTTTCATTTAGGTAATTTTCAGTTTGAGATGTCTAAGAGCAAACTGATAATTTGGAATTGGAGCTCAATACATAGATTTCGGATTCATCTTCAAAGAGATGATAAATTGAACCTTTGGGAGCTGATGAGATCATTGAGAATAAGTATATATCTGTTTATCTATCTATCTATTTAACTATCTATCTATCTGTCTGTCTATATGTCTATGTGTGTCTGTCTATCTATCTATCTATGTATCTATATGTATCTATCTATGTATCTATCTTTATCTATCTATCTATCTATCTATCTATCTATCTATCTATCTATCTATCTATCTGTCTGTCTATAGAAGGGAGAGAGGAGAGATCATATCACTGCCCCAAACAAGACTTAGGGGGATAATCATATTTAGTTGATGGGAAAAGGATGATCAGTCAGCAGGAGACTAATAAGGTCTGAGCAAATAAGTCAGAGGAAAATCAAGAGCACAGATTTATCCAGGAGTGAGACGTGAGGAGTGACCAATACTATCAAAAACTGCAGATGTCTAGCAGAGAGAGTACTGAGAAAAAGTCATTAGACTTAGCTACATTTTGGGTAACTTTGGAGAGCACAAGAGGGAGGCAAAGATGGAGGGAAGGAGAGAGGAAAGCAGGAGGAAAAGAGAGAGAGGAAAAGCAAGTAATTGATAATGGGACAAGCCCCCTCACTTCATTTTGAGTGAAGATGGAATCATTTAGAGCAGGTTGGCAAATTTTCAGTTTATATACCAAGTTTTTGTGTATTGATTCCAAATAGATTTTTTTTTTAGTAGATAGGGGCCTCAGAGGCTATAGAGTCTAACCCCTACCTGAAGCATAAATTCCTATTATAGTATCTCATGCAATTAGTCATTTAGTCGTTTCTTGAACATCTTATGTAACGGTCAACTCACCACCTCATTAATTTGAGTTTGATTGCTTGTATATTTTCTGAATGGTGAAGGGGGGGAAGGAGGTAGAGACTCATAAGCTTGAACATACTCCTGAAGTGCTGGTATGAGGTACTCTGGTCAGGAGAAGTCAGAAGCAAAGGAAGGCTTGTCTTTTTAAAAATATTAGTTTACCTGGGATTCAGAAACTAATGATGATAGTATTATGTTGGAAATTTCTTGGTTAACATCTTAGTGGAAATTCATTGACAGTCAGCTGAGTATAAGAATGAAAAGGGGAAGAGGTTCAGGGATAGAAGAAAAGGAAAGTGATAATGGTGGCAAAACCATAATTATTTCTTTTCACAATTTTGCTTAGAGCTATTTCACTCACAACCATGTAACTTTCCGCCTTTGGCACCTGCATTGTATGTTTCTCTCCTTAGAATATTCCTTAAAAAGCCTGTCATTTATATCTTCTGCAGCACTCACGTTTTTAGTATCAGGATGGTCTAAGATTGAGAGAACTGGTGATAAATTCTATTAGCTACAGGATATTCTTTCCCGATAGGAGATGACACCTCTGATTGAGACTGGCATTAGGCCAAACCTGATCCCTGCTAAGTGACATCTCTGCTACAACCTGGAACTGGAGACAGGAGTAATTAATGGGGCCTGTGTTCCTCTGTTAGGCACACTGGAGATATCAGTCCATGCTAATAACATGGTTTTTGGGGCAGCTAGGTGGGGTACAGTGCATAGAGTGCTGGGCCTTCTTCCTGAGTTTAAATCTGACCTCAGATACTTACTAGCTCTGTGACCTTGGGTAAGTCACTTAACTCTCCTTGTCTCAGTTTCCTGATCTGTAAAATGAACTGGAGAAGAAAATGACAAACTACTCCAGTATCTTTGCCAAGAAAACCCCAAATGCAGTCACAAAGACTGAAATGATCAATAAATTTATAGCTATATCTATCTGCCAGTAAGTGGTGATACAGTCTCTGCTTGAAGACCTCTGAGGAGGAAGAACTCACCACCTTCTATGACAGCCCATTCCACCTGTGAACAGCTTTGGTGTTAGGAAGTTTTTCCTAATATCAAGCCCAAATTTTCTTCTTAGTAACTTCCATTCATTGCTTCTGGTTCTGATGGTGCTAATGGGGCAATAGCACCCCTAAAAAGGAAAAGCCCTTGAATTTTCCCACAGATTTTAGGAACCCAGTCCCTGGTGTTTCCCTGAGGCATCTGACCCATCCCAGTATAATCCTTTCGACTGTCTTTTCATTGTGGCCTTCCAACCCAGCCCAATTTTCATTCCCATCAGGATCTTATCACTGTCACTTTCCCCCTTTTTCTGTATAAAAGTGCCATTCTCATCCCCAGAAAGAGCAGACTCACTAGGAATCTCACATCCCAATAGAAGTCCTAATAAACTTGCTATTTGTACTGAAAGAAGACTTGAGTGGTCAAATTTTTTCAAGGAAGACCCACCCTGTACTCTTGCATTTTGGAGTTCCTGGCATTCCTAGACCACATCAGTTCTACCCTCTGGGGGCAAACACAAAAAGTTTGTTCCCTCCTGCACATGACAGCCCTTCAGATTCTTGAACACAGATATCAGTTGCCCATTGAATCTTCTCTTGCTCAGGCTAAATGTTCCCATTTCCTTCATTTGATTTCCATGTGATTTCGACTCAAGGCCTTGCACCATCCCAGTTATCTTCCCCTGGATACTCTATAGCTTATTAATGTCCTCCTTAAGTGATGATGCCTGGAACTAAATACAGTTTTCCACTGAGGTCTGAAAAATGCATAGTACAGGGGGACTGTCACTTCACTATTCTTGGGAAGCTCCATCTCTGTTAATGCAGACCACATTAACTTTTTTGACTGCCCAATCATACTCCTGATTCACTGGATCCACATTTCAGGCCACTGACTCTCTTCCCCTGACCCTAGATCTTTTTGAGACCAAATGCTTTCTAATCATGCTATCCCTATTTTTTAACTTTTGAAGTTGATTTTTTGGTACCCAAATATAAAACTTTTCCACTTTATTTTTTCAGTCTAATACTCTAGCCTACAAAGATCCTTTTATCGACTTATTATTTACTAATTTGTTTTGCACGTGGGCCACCCCTCTTAGTTTTGTGTTGTCAACAAATGTGATGAGCCTTCCATCTATGCTTTTATCAAAGTCATTAATAAAAATGTTCTAACAGCTCTGATAGGGTTAACCCCTGATCTCTGGGATATACTACTGGAGACTTCATACCACATTGACACTGAAGAATTAAACAGTACTTTTTGAGTCTGGCCATCCAGTTCTGAATCTCTCTGATTTCCTTAACAATCTAAATAGGACTCTTTATACTTGACCTTACATTTCTCAAGTGTGGTATCCAGAAGCTGTTCATAATCTTCCTAGACCCATTTTAAAGAGGCTGCTGTCCAGTAAACACCATTTGCTTACTGAAGGTGTGTCATGAATTAATATTTCATAACACTTAACATAAATAAATAGGAATTGGAGGAGCAGGATAGCAATGAACATCTTCTGTTCAGAGAAGTGACATTTTAGTCTCTTATAGGATCACTGCCTTGGAAAGGATCTCAATAGGACCACAGACTAACTGGATCCGAACACCTTCTCTTCTGGAAGCTGAGATCCTAGTACCTTGTCCAAACTCACACAGTAACAGCTGGGATTCAAACCTAGGTTTTCTGATTCCAAATCCAGTTCTCTGAGTTTGTCTCCAAGAGGCTTTGACCAAACAATTTAAAGCACATAGTTGGTCATTTATGTGTATATGTGTGAGTGTGTAAGTGCATGCATGTGTACTCCTTTTCTTCATTACTTTCCCAAGACTGAATGTTTTCATCTGCTAGCTTTCACATGAGCTTTTCCATTTGTTGCTTTTTGGGGGAATGCCCTAGTTTGTTTCATCAGTTGTGTGTCTGGAATCAGCAGTCTTTGAAAAGCGGTGTGCCAAGTCTATGTCCCCTATCCTTTGGCACTGACAGTGGTGAATGTGCTGTATATATTGGCTTATCACTGGAGATGGAGGGGGGACAGGGATGGCAGCAATGACCAGTCTACATGCCAGTGGAGATCTGCCT
Source organism: Gymnobelideus leadbeateri (assembly GCA_011680675.1). Taxonomy (NCBI): domain Eukaryota; kingdom Metazoa; phylum Chordata; class Mammalia; order Diprotodontia; family Petauridae; genus Gymnobelideus; species Gymnobelideus leadbeateri. The sequence continues at coordinate 14,809 of WOXC01002547.1, forward strand.
CTATACCACTTTTGGCATGTATTCTCCAGTGCCTAATTTATATGAATATGACTTTACTAATCTGGCTGTAAGCCTGATTAGTAATAAATCAAGTCTGAATTTATTTGCATAGGAAACTGACTAACTTAGGTTCTTCTGCAAAATAGGGGATAACATTTTTTGTTACCTAAAAACCTATTTAGAATTCCATTTCTTTTTATTTTGGAAAAAAATTTTTTCCAGACACACAAAAAGAAAAAGGGCAATGAATCATATAATAAATGTGATACTATAATCGTGCCATGTTGCTTTTTAGAGTGTTGTATTTTAGTGTTTAATTATCTATTTGCTATAAAAGCTGGCAACCTTGGCTTTCATCTATAATGTAAACAAAACAGTATTGTTTAATTCCTTTGCTGCTCATTGCATCCTTAGGAGAAACTAAAAATGTTCTGTTGGCTTGTTCAGTTTCCACTTCTACAGATTTTGGAAAGTAATATCTTAGAGTTAGAATTCCTCCTACCCCCCATCCGAGTAAGCTTTCCTTTTATTATAAAGCTTAGGGAATAAATGGATGTTAATTTTTAAATTACAAGTTCCTTGAGAGCAGGGGCTGCTTAATTTTTTTAGTCTGCAGTGCCTGGCATGTAAAACACCTATTGAATTGAATTGAAGCTTTATCCCTGAATTCTTGCTTGCTCTTCAGTATTGGGGAGACTCTGTGGCACACAAATGGACTTTAATTGAAATGAAAGCTCTTTTTCAATTCTGCAAGTATTTCCTGAGTGCTTGCCTGTGTTCAGAATTGTACTGATTATGATGACAGCAACAATAACAACATGAATTGGATAAAAGATTTAGAGCTGGAAGAAACATTAGAGGTCCTCTAGTCCAGTGACAGCATTTTATAGATGAGGAAATAGATGCCTAGAAAAGTGAAGTGATTTGTCCAAGGTTATGCTGGTAGGAAGGAACAAACTGGGATTTGAATCCAGGCCCTCTAACTCCAAATACATCCTCTTCTGGACAAGGACTGAGAAGAGACCTTTAGGTCTGACAACTAATAGACCCTTGTGATTGGTGTCCTTGAAGAGATCAGTTTTTTTTGTGCTTTTTGGAGGGGGGGAAGGCTCCAAATTGGGGTTAAGTGACTTGCCCAAAGTCACATGGCTAGTAAGTGTTAAGTGTCTGAGGTCGAATTTGAACTCAGGTCCTCCTGACTCCAGGGCTGGTGCTCTATTCACTGCACCACCTAACTGCCCCAGAATAGATCAGTTTTGATTAGCATGGCAGGGGAAGAAAGTGAGAATTGGAGAGAGAAAGGGAATAGAGAGTTACAGAGTGATAAAGATATGGAAACAGCAAATATAGATGATTCTTTCAAAAAGTTAGGCAGTTAAAAAGAGGAAAAAGGCCAATAGGGACAAAGTTGTTTGTTTTAGTTATGATGAGACATCAATATATTTGTAGACAGAGATGAAGGAACGCAAGATGAGAGATAGAGGAAATTATGGATGAAACAAAGGAGATGCAGGAAAAAAAGACAAGAGGAAAAGGGATCAAAGCAGCAATTAGAAGGATTAATTCAAACAAGGATGAAGTCTATCTCATTATTTGAAACTGAAATGAAGAAAAACATGGGTAAAGTCACAGAGATTTTGAGGCATAGAGGAATTTGCTACTCAAGGTTATCTGCTGAGAGAAAAATGGTCCGAAATGGGGCCATGTGATTAAGGAGAGAGAAGATTTGGAACAGCTGCTTCAGTGAATGTGATTGAAGTCAATAAAAATGACCACAAAGACATGAGGGACAAGTCAAGAAGAGAAGGAAGGAATTTTGTAGCAGTACCAGCCAGCAAAATTTTGTGCCTTCTTCCAATAAATGGTCAGTTGGAGAAGGGAAGTAGTAATTTGTCCAGAACTTTTTTTTAATCCTTTATTTCAACTCCCCCCCCCCACCTTACATTTGTTTATTTATTTTTAGTTTTCAACATTCATTTCCACAAGATTTTGAGTTCCAATTTTTCTCCCCATCTCTCCCCTACTCCCCACCCCAAGATGGCAAGTATACTGATTACCCCTTCCACCAGATGAATTTTTATGCCCTGTTGCTTGTATATCTTATTTCTTGGTTGCATGTAAAAACAATTACCCAGAACTTTAGGATTAGCAAAATGATGGTTCCATATAGATAGAACCTTCCTTTTCTAGGATAAAAAATGTAATAACTTTAATGCTATTCTATGGGTAATGACAAGGCCATGTTCCATTTAGCTTACAAGAGTTTTAAAAGTTTTTTTGGCAAAACACTGTTTATTTATTTAAAATTGAGATGCAGGATGATTATTCCAGTTTTCCAGTCTCAACTACTGCTACTAAAATGATTGGATCTTGGGGCGGCTAGGTGGTGCAGTGAGTAGAGCACCAGCCCTGAAGTAAGGAGGACCTGAGTTCAGATTCGGCCTCAGACACTTTACTAGCCATGGTGACCTTGGGCAAGTCACAACCCCAATTGCCCTACCCTCACCTCTCCAAAAAACACCCCCCAAACATATTAATAGCTTATATTTATAAATAGCACGTTCAGACTTACAAAGCACTTTTATCACAACCTGTGAAGTAGGTAGTGTGAATATTATTAACCCTATTTTCTAGCTGAGAAAACTGTTGAACAGAGGGGTTAATTAAATTGCTTACAATAATTAACTGACCTGGTCTCCAAACCTGGATATTCTAACTTGAGTCTAGTGTTCCATCCATTCATTAAACTCATTACTTATCATTGGATGTGTTACATTTGTTTTGCATTTTAGCTAACATTCTCAAAACATGGTCACTTATGCTACTCTTAGTGGTCCTTACAGCAACCTTTTGAAATAGTTGAGATGAGATAGTATTCTCCCTATTTTATGTAGGAAGATCCTGAGGATTAGAGGTTATACATATGCTCAAGGTTATATATATGCTCAAGATCACATAGCCAGCTAATGTTGAGTAGACAACTAGTTTAGCATACCATACTCTTCCCCCTTTTTTCCCCTCTGGGAAATTCCCATTGGGGTTAAGCAGCATTTCTCTCCTGTGGCAGTGGTTTTGAATCTGTGAATTTAAATTTTCTTCTCCTTTGGGAGCCCACTGGATTGATTTCTGGAAAAACCCTGTATTCACAAACAGGAATAAGGCATGTGTCCCAGTCATAGGAAAGGCCAAACCCTCCCTAAAGGTTCTGTAGCACTCAAAATCTCTCTGGCTGAGGAAACAATGGGAAGTATTTGAGTGTGAAATTGTGTTTTGATGTAGGAATATGAACTCCTTTCCCCTCAAGCTGATCCTTTAAAAATAAGTCATTGTTTTTTTATTCTTTCTACATCTCAGTTTCCTGCTAACAAAAGGTGGAGACAAGGAGTTTGGAATACAGGGTGTACTTCACAGTCTGCTGACCATTGTGTGTTACATGGACCAGATTTGGTCTACTGGTCAGCTGAATAGTGCAGAAATTCGAGCCTGGGCCTGATTTAGGCTTTGAGGTTGCTTACATAAAGGAGTTGTCATTGGGGAGTGCTCTATTTACAAATGTCAGCCCTTTGCTGAATCTGCGCAGTGCCTGGACAAATACAACAGCACTATTTGCTTCCTTTAATACCTCTTTCCCAGGCCCTCCCCAGAACCCCTCCTCTCTCCAGAGCCCCTACCCATATTTGGGAAGAAGCGCAGAGCTTAGAATTCTCTTTCTACTTTGGGCTTAGGTCTGTCTGCGCTCTTCCTAGCTCGCCCACTCTCCGAGGTGCTGGAAGTAGCGACTGAGCCAGGCTGGGCATGTGTTAATCAAGGCATATATGAGCTCATTGAATGAACTGCCTGTCCTCGGCTCCTTGGTGCTGGGATTGTGGGCGGGAGCAGCAGCCCTCTCCTCTCGCTCTATCCCTCCCTCCCCATCCCCCAGCCCTCTTCCATCCCTCGGCTGTGCAGTCTCTGCACTGCAGATGTCTTCCGGCCTCTGCTCGCCAAGCTCCGGCGGCACCTCCCAGCTCTTCGTCATGGCCTCTAGACCTGTTCTACTGCCTTGAATCGCCTCTTTATCCCGAAGGGGACCTCCCGGGGTGCTGAGCCACAGCCGAGCTCTCTTGTCCCGAGCAGAGGACCGGCTACTTGATTTGCTTGTTGCCAGGGCCTGGGCGGTTTCAGGGCGAGCCAGCGTGGGGAGAGGAGTGGATTGTAGCCTTCTCGGAGCCCAAGGCGGTTCCCAATGAGGCAGGACAAGCTGACCGGCTCCCTGAGACGAGGTGGGAGATGCCTCAAACGGCAGAGCGGGGGAGGCGTAGGCAACATCCTCAGCAATGTGCTCAAGAAACGGAGCTGTATTTCCCGGACCGCACCTCGGCTGCTCTGCACACTGGAGCCGGGTGAGGATCCTGGACTTCTCGTGCCCCTCACGTGCCCTGGCTCCCTTTCCCCTTCTCAGCCAGAGCCTCAGACACTCCAATCCCCTCACCTCCCCGTATTCCCTAACACACCCAGAAGCCCCAAGCGGTCTCTTTATTGCTGCTCAGAAGAAAAGCACTCCCCATGCCTAATTAGTGTCCCCCTCCCCCCTGTGCCCTAGGTTTGAAAGTGGCGCTGCATGGTTGAGGGTAGTGATACCCTCTTTGGATCTTTGACCCTTCCTTCGGCTTCACCAGTAGCCTGGAAGGAAAATAGGGAAACTGGGTGGGAACGTTTAGGATGGTGCAGCCATGGAGCCAGTGAATCCCTGGGCTTGGGGCGGGGGGGGGCGCGGGAGGGAAGGTGCAGGGTTTGGCCATGGTGGAGGTGGGGGGAGGTGGAGTGGGGGGACAGTGCACAAAGGCCTGGGCAGGAGTGACTGACTAGCCCATCCACCAGCCTCATGGCTGAAAAAGATGGGTGCCCATCATAGACAGGTACTTTACTGGGCCACTGTTTTTGGTCATGCTCCCCCTTGGATGTTGGGCATGGGAACGGACTGGGGTTTCTGCCTCCTCTACCCCCTCTCTACCCTACCTGATTACCTTGGATTAGTCTCAGTGTAAGAAATGTAAGGAAGACTTGGTTTGTGGCTAAGCTTAAAAATTTGAGCCCCTACTTTGTCCTTCTGCTTCATAGACACCAGGAGTCCCGAGACGGCAGGAGTTCAGGGCTCTAGGCATCTTGGGGGAAGAGAGAAAGGGAGATTTAGGCTCCTGTTTGGTGCTTCGGGACAGGTATGAAGAGAATATTTGGGAAAATGAGAGGAGTATTTTTTAAGACTTCCAGGTATGTGAATGCCCGATCAGACTGGTCTGTACTCTCCTCCTATTCAGGGAGATGGTCTATATGGGCAGGAGGTCCTTTGCAAATGGTCTTGGGGAGCTCAACAGGGGTTGCAGAGCTATTCTGGCTACATCCCTGCTAACCCTTCCCCCAAGCTGGGTGTCTATGTAAACAATGTGCATACAATATGTGCTTCCTGGAGATACACAATTCAGGGTGGCAGGGCTCCTCCTCCTTTAAAACACCCAACCCACCCTGGGCTAAGCTCTTGGTAGGCTGTGGGTGGCAGGTGGAAACCAGAAGGTTAATTTCGAAACTCACCTGCCCCTGGAGCCCAGACTCATCAAGCTGCTGTTCCTTGAAACATACAAGTATGTTTCTCCTGAATCTCAGAGAATCCTTGCTTGAGGGCACTTTCCCAGCTGTGGACATAGTGTTAACCCCAATACCAGATACAGAGTGATGTAAACTATATGTCTGAAATACAGTGATGGGGGAAAGAACTTTTTCCAAACCTCGTGGTTTCTTTGTTTCTCTTTCCAAGCATATGGGTGTGTGAAGATTCCCTATTTTTTAAATTTAATTTCAAAACTTTCTTCTTACATTAAAGGTAAGCATTTTGTTTTTCTCAGGAAGAAGCAGCAGAGATCACTAGGTGAAAAACAAATCTTTCTCCTTTTATCCTTCTAGGAGGGGAAAAAGGAGCAAAAATGACCCGATTTCATCACCTGGTGCAGACTGTGAACTGTAGCTTCTCAGCTAAACCTTTTCTGACCCATTTTTTTGGCATGGGAGAAAACTGCTTGGGCTTTAGTTGTAGTGACTCCTACTCCCCGCTTAATTTCAGTATAAAAAGGGAAATAATTTTTTTTTCTGGCAGAAGTACATCTATCTAGCAATGCCCCCGTCACTTTTCCAAAATATTAAGGACAACTTATGTCAGTGGTACAAGAAAGGGCATTTGTGTCTCAGTGGAGTTAGTAAGAGGAGTAGTTTGAGACTTGTATTTCTTCATCTTCGTAATAAAGCAGGGTGAATGGCTAGAGCAAATACTTCTCCATTCAGCACCTAGGGTTTGGACAGCACCAAGCATTGTGCTTTAGAATTCTATTTCGGAAGGATTTTGGGAAGACAGGTTATCCGTGACTTAGGCACAATCAAATTCTAGCCATTCATAATAGATGAGAAGCCATCCAACTAAAACAATAAAATACTTTTTAAAGAAGAAAATTGCATAATATCATTCAGAGATGATCTATAAGCATAGAAACATACTTTTTAGAGCTGGAAAGTATCCGAGTTTGGTCACTCAGTACAATTCTATCATTTTACGGATGTGATAGGAGAGGTTAAATGTGATTCCCAGAGTCACACAGACAGTAAGGGGAGGCAGTGTTGTATAATAAAAAAAGCATTGACTATGGAGATAGATAGCTTGGGTTCAAATCTCTTTCTCCTTTTGACCTGACCTCTGTGACGTTGGATAAATTACTGATCTTACCTGGGCTTCAGTTTCCTCAGCGTAAAGTGAGGGGGTTGGACTGGATGGTCACTGAAGTCCCTTCTCCCATGATCTATGATCTTATAAGTGGGGTGTGTATTTGTGTATGTGTGTGTGTGTGTGTGTATGTGTGTGTGTTTCTCTAACCTAAGTCTCCTGACCCTACATTCATTGCTCTTTCTCCTTATGTAAGGCAAGAGTCCTTAACTTTTTTTATATATCATGGACCTCCTCAGCAATCTGGTGAAGTTTACCAACCCCTTCTCAGAATGTTTTTAAAGACATAAAATAAAGCAAGTAAGGTTACAAAAAAGAGTAATTATGTTGAAATGCAGTTATCAAATTTAAAAAAGGACCCCAGGTTAAAAACCTCTACCCTGACCTATAGCTTGACTAGCATAGATACCTTGAAAAATAAATGGCAATGTAATCTGTAGGATTCTACACAAACTACTTGAGAAAACCTTAGCGCAAAGTTGAAATTTGAGCTTGATGTAAGGCAAAACTTGTCAATAACGAGAGCTATCCAAAAGTGGAATAGTCTTCCTCAGAAGGTATTCATTCCCCCTTATTAGAAACCTTCAAATAAAGACTGGACATTTGTGAGGCATATTGTAGAAGATATTTTTGTTCAGATGTGGGTTGGATCAAATGGCCTCTCAGATCACTTCCAACACTATGATTTTCTGACCATACACATAAATGCTCCAAGGCTGTATGTAAGGTGGAACTATACTGGAATTGGGATAATCCTTATGTGTTTTTTTTCCTTATTCACCTATATAAACATTCTTAGCTTTTTTTGCTTAAGGTAGACCACTGAAGATCTTTAATAAATCAAAAGAGCCATCCCTAGCCACAAACTACTGCAGCTAATGTAGAAAGTGGTTGAAAAGTTCTTCCTGAAAATACATGGCAGTCAGTAGCTCACAAATTCAAAATGTCACCACTTAATTGGTTTACAATTTGCCAAAATGAATGTTACTGTTAACATTAAATACATAGATCAATAGATCTTTTTCCATTTTATCTTCAAATTCCCAAATGTAGTGTCATTTAAAAACTGATTAAAATGAAGCAGTACTAAGTTGTTAGTAAATTGATTTTATATCTAGAAGTAAATGGACTATAAAACAGCCTTCAGATTTTATATTATATTTTAGTAAACTTTCCCTTAAGTCATGTTTTAGAAATTCATTTAAATCACAATAATATATACTTAGTATAGGATTTGCATATTCAAAATTCTAAACAAATAGTGCAGATTTAATCTCCATTGTATTACCTCTGTTCCTTAGTTATAGAAACTGAGGTAGAGAGCTAAATAGAAGCTCATCCATCAGTTGAAATTAAAATTCAGTTTTTTGAGCTTTTTGCCTGCAACAATTACCTAATTATTTGAAAAAACACAAGGACATTAATCCAGATATAATTTTTTAGAATGTTAGAATAACGCGATGTAATGGAACATTGTATAGGGGGTGGGGGATGGCATCATCCTTATGCTTTTTCACAGTTCAGTTAGAGTCTGTTCATTTGTTGTTCCGTGCAAGGCTTTAAAAAAATTGTGTCACTAAAGTCTATGAATTCTGTCCTATTTTAACCATCCAAATTCTTCTTTTCTTTTTTACTTCTAACACCTGGTACTTTCAGTGAACACTGATGAGTATAATTTAGACAAAAGTGACATCATTACTTGCTCATTTTATAATTATTCTGTACTATGAGTTTAATTTTCATTTGAAATTTTTTCAATGAGCTCTGATGTCTCCTTCCATAAATAATATCAAACATGTATTTTTCTTCTAGGGGTTGACACGAAGTTGAAATTCACTCTTGAACCATCTTTAGGTCAAAATGGTTTTCAGCAGGTAATATTGTAAGATGTTTACAAAGTGTTATGATCTCATTTTCAGGGTATCTCAAAGCTAGAGTATTAAACGTCTTGTGCAGTTTCAAGCTTTAATAGTTTTATTACCTAGAACTGCACTAAGAATTTTGAGATACTCTGTCTGTGTGTATGTATACATACACAGCCCAAAAGTCCTTAATACAGTTTTAAGCATTTGCTTTCTCTCTGTCTCTGTCTTTCTCTGTTTCTATAACTCTTTCTTAGTTATGACTCAGAAACTCTCTGTTTCTGTTTCTTTCTGTCTTCTCCCTCTCTCTCTCTCTCTCTCTCTCTCTCTCTCTCTCTCTCTCTCTCTCTCTCTCTCTCTCTGTATATATGCACCAGCATCAGTAAAGTTAACATGAAAAAATATATATACACACATATTGCCAGGTTTTATATTTATAAATTTTCCTATCTTTATGTCCTTCTTATAAATAGCTAGTTGTGAAGTTCTTCACTGATAAAGCAGAAGACAACATATTTCCTTGCCCATAACATTAACCTAGCTACACACATATATCTAGATATGTATATATGTTATTATGCTAGATTCATTTTGATATTCTTCTAATCCTTCCTGTTTCTAGTGGTATGATGCTCTCAAGGCTGTAGCCAGACTTTCAACTGGAATACCAAAGGAATGGAGGAGAAAGGTATGTAGAGGGATTAAAAAATTATCACTATGTTCCTTTGAGGAAGGGGATTTTGAAATTCTTGGCAGCATAGCAGCTTCAAACTTTTCTCCTTTGTATATTCATGATAATCTGGTTTCCAATAGTAATAATTGAAAAGGTTCTTTTAGAATCTAAAAAGAATTATTTTTAGTTTCCAACCTTCACTTCCATAAGTTTTTTAGGTTTAAAATTTTCTCTGTCTCCCTCCCCCTACTGCTCCCCAAGACAGTGTGCAATCTGATATAGGCTCTACATATACATTCTTATTAAACATATTTTCACATTAGTCATTTTATAAAGAAGAATTAGAACCAAAAAAGAGAGCAAATAATGTACTTCTGTCTGCATTCAGACTCCAAAGTTCTTTCTCTGTATGTGGATAGCATTTCCCATCATGAGTCTTTTGGAGTTGTTTTTGAGCCTTGCATTGCTGAGAAGAGCTAAGTCTATCAAAGTTAGTCATTGTACAATATGGCTGTTATTATGTACAATGTTCTCCTGGTTCTGCTCATTTTACTCAGCATCCTTTCATCTAAATCTTTCCAGGTTTTTCTGAAGTCTGCCTGCTCATCATTTCTTATAGCACAGTAATATTCTGTTACATTCATATACTACAACTTGTTCAATCATTCCCCAGTTGATGGGCATCCCCTCAGTTTCCAATTCTTGGCCACCACAAAAAGAGCTGCTATAAATATTTTTGTACATGTCATTTCCCCCTTTTTATCATCTCTTTGGCATATAAACTTAGTAGTGGTATTGCTAGATCAAAGGGTATGTATATTTTTATAGCCCTTTGGGCATAGTGGAACCTTTAAAAAAAACAACTTTAAAACAAAGCTATTTATCAGAATGGCAACATAAAAATGACAATAACAAAGCATTTCTCCTGTAAACCTGGGACACCCTCTCTCACAAATACACCCACCATTAGCAGGAAGACTGGACACAAACAAAATATCCTAGCAGTGTGATACAAACAGGACCATGGCAACTCATGTTCTTAGTTCAATGTCGTCTTTCTTTCTTTCTTTCTTTCTTTCTTTCTTTCTTTCTTTCTTTCTTTCTTTCTTTCTTTCTTTCTTTCTTTCTCTCTCTCTCTCTCTCTCTCTCTCTCTCTCTCTCTCTTTTTTGGTATCCTCATTTCAGCTCCCAACTGCTAAGGCTAACTCTCTTTTGAGTCTGTAGCTGGTTCTCTTCTCTGCTGCCAGAAGACACATTCTTCAGAGTTGCCTTAACTAACTCTTTGGGGGCGTTTTACATTGATTGGTCTGTGATCTCACTAATGTTGGTATTCCTTATACCTCTACAGCCCTCAGTCCCATGTTTGATTTTTCTTGTCCTTCCAAAAGTCCTCAAAGAGAATCCATACCTCACCCTGGAAGCCTTCCTTTAGGTCCTTTAATATTCTGTGGATATGAGTGTAACATTTGACCTATCCACTTATTACCCTTCCATCTCATTATATGACTGGCTTACCTCCTCTTCCAACCTTATACTTGACGATGTCATTCATGCCACTTCTTGCATATGTCATTGCTGGTAATTTGTTATTGCTAGTTCATACTCCCCATATGTGGAGCATTAACTTGTTATAAATTTAACTTTAATTCTTATAATTTGAACATGTTAAAGAGATTCCCATGAAAGGAATAACTATGAAGATTGTATATGGGGAAAAATAAAAATTTCATTTGTCCAGGTAATCTAAGGGGGAAAAATCTAGTACAGTCTTTGATAATGAAACTGTCTTCCAGGAGATAGTGTTGAGGACAATGTGGATAAAAGAGAATGGATTTAGAACATGAGTTCTAGCCCTGGTACCATCTTTAAAATCACTTTGTCCTCTGGATGTTGCATACCCACTATCATCCTCTGTTTCCTCATCTGTAATGAGCGACTTGTGATCTCTAAGGTTTCTTTCAATATTGATGATCTGTGATTTAAGCTACATGTGTGTGTGTGTGTGTGTGTGTGTGTGTATACATATATATATATATACATATATATATATACATATATATATATATGCATGTGTGTTATGGTCCAAACATAGAAAACTTTCAATTTAAGTTAGATCCACCTCTTTGGGAATGAATCCCTAGCACATACTCTTTGGTTCAGTGACATTGGCCTCCTTTGTTGTTCCCTAAACCAGACGGTCCATCTCTGAGCCTCTGGGTTTCTCTCTACCTGTCCCCAGAGTCTGCTGTGCTCTCCCTCTTACCTCTGTCTGCTGACTTCTCTGTCTTCCTCACAGTCCCAGCTAAAATCCCATCTTCTACAGGAAGCCTTTCCCAATACCTCTGAATTCTAATGCCTTCCTTCTTTTAATGATTTCCTATTATCCTACATATAGCTTGTTTGTATATGTTTGTTTGTTTTCTTCTCCATTAGATTGTGAGCTCCTTGAGGGCAGTAACTGTCTTTTTCCTCTTTTTGTATCCCCAGAACTTGACACAGTGTTATGTAGTAGGCATTTGACAAATTTTTATTGACCAAATGACTAACCCAAATTTGGATGATATTTTTAGGCTAGTAAAACCATATGCAGTACCTACATACTTTGAAAGAGTTCTGGCACGTTTCAAGTTACATCTCACCTCCCTAAGTAGGGGAAACAAAATGATGGGTGTAGAAGAAAGTCCTTGTGTGATATTCAAAAGTAAAAGTAGAAACTGCATATTTTACTTGGGTGTATTACATTTTTCCTAGGTTTGGCTGACCTTGGCAGACCACTACTTGCACAGTATAGCCATTGACTGGGATAAAACCATGCGCTTCACTTTCAATGAAAGAAGTAACCCTGATGATGACTCCATGGGAATTCAGATAGTAAAGGTAATCATCTTAACATGTGCCTAATTGTCCTAATGGTAGTAGCAAAACAGAAGCTGAACCCTTTGCCCTAACAGATTCGATGACTTTGTGGCTGAATGCCTCTGGTTTTTGCTCTGTCATTTCCTGAGGTGCTCCTTCATTTTTGCATAGCCTAAAGGCTTCTTTGTTGCCAGCATTTCTTCTATAAAACACTGGCTATGCCTGTCTTTGAAAATGCTACTGTCAATAAGAAGTTCTTATGGATTGTCACCAACTTAGAGTAAACTTATTTTCTTTCTGAAGAGGAGAATGGGTTGTTTGATAATCCTTTATCCCCACGATGTGTCCACCAACTGGATTTTTGACTGTGAAATCCAGCATTGGCAATTTCAAAAGGAGAGTTACTTTAAAGTGATGTGGCTTTCATTAGGTTATTTTTACTTTTAAAAAGTTTGGGGTATGCTGAAAAGGTTATTTAATAGAATATTAGACTTAAATGGAGGTTCTAAGATAGGTGTTCAGGCAACTATATTTATCTGGCTGAGTTAGCATAGTTAACTATAGTTAGTATAGCTATGGTGTTAATACAGCCAAGGTCATTGGTTGGATTTTAGTTGGACCAGTTAACTTTAGATTTAGTTCAACATTCCCCTGGTTAACTATGCTGGAAAAACAAAGGTAATTGATTCCCAGGAGCTGGGAAACCATGTGGGGGATAGGAAGCACCATCTGGAAGGGTGTGGTTGAGTACATCAGCACAAATCCAACTATATATTAAATTCTGAAAAAAAAAATTCAACTAATAGTTTCTTTGGGAGCAGTTAGGTGGAGAGAGTGTTGAACATGGAGTGAGGAAGATAGGAATTCAAATGTGGGTTCAGACACTTACTAGTTGTGTGACCCTGAGTAAGTCACTTAACTTTGTTTGCCTCAGTTTCTGGAAAAGGAAATAGCAAACAACTTTAGTATTTTTGCCAAGAAAAGCCGAAATAGGGTCACAGAGAGTAGGACATGATTGAAATGACTGATAACAAATATTTTCTTCTGATAATGGGTGGGCCCAAAGAATAATCTTTACATATGAAGCGCAGCTAAAATTGTAAGAATTAGGTAGTCTTTGAATTTAAGGTTATGTTGGAATTAGTATTTATGTTCTTGTTGGGGTCTTTTGGCTCTGGAAGTTGCATAGACCTTTGATACACATACACACATATAATATATATGTATATATATGTAATATATGTGTATATGCTTTCTCATAAGTAGGCAGTAACAGTGGAAACAAGTCTATCACTCTATGACTTACATTTGTTGGCACACTTATGTCTAGAGGAGTATTTGTTCTGTGTCAGATAGAATCCTAAATTAATCTTTGATGGCATTTACATTGAATTGTGTGATTAAAAAAGAATCATATACATTATGCATGATTCAACTGTGCTTTGAAGCTAGAAAGCTTGCAGGGCAGAGATAAGCTGCTTTCTTTTTGCTTGATTTATAAATTAAAATAATACTCAGTTTGCAAAAGAATTTTGGTACTAGACTATATGCATAAAACTGTCTCAGTCCTTGAATAATGTCAGGAAAACATACTCTCTATATAGTAACAATCATAAATATTACCTTTATTAAAATTAAAAGCAAAGCAAATATTTCATCTATGCAAAATTGATAGTGAACGTAGTGCCTTTTTCTCTCCAAGAGGGCACGTAACATGAAGACTCTATTTTCTACCCTATTCTTATGATCTTTTAAAACAATTGCTTATTTAGAGGACTGGTATCTAACTTTAATAAAAATTTAGTAGAAAGGAAAAAATGTTAATATCCATTCTATCCAAAAAATTTGTCCAAAGCATGGCAGTAAAAGTAAATGGATCAGTATCTTTATCAAAGACTACCAACCCAGCTTTCAGGTTGGCTATTCTTCTTTTATAGCCATTGTTCAGGAAGCAACAACTCCTGTAAAGTGAGGGTTTAACATCCTGGCCATTGCCACCACCAGCATCACCAGCACCAGCCAGCCAACTGCCAGTGATGGGCAGGTAATCATAGGTAGTCATAACAATACTCTTCAGATCTTTGGCTCCATCTTTCAGCCCAGTCCTCACAGTTGTTATTTAAGGGAACAACTCTTGCGGATACCAATCTGGCAACTTCTTCTGTAGGTGCTACTCCTCCCACTGATCAATCAATCAATGAAGTTTTTTTCAGTGTCTGCTATAGTCCAAGCATTGCCAAAGTAGCAAAAAGAAAAAGGTCTTGCCTCCAAAGTCCTTGGCCCCTCTCTCAGGCCTCAGTGTTAGAAACAGAGTAAATTATCATCTACTTTGCTACTGGATTGTCAGGGCTGCTGAGCCTTTCCATTTGACTTACAGCCTAAGCCTTCTCTATATTGTTATCTCTTTCTGTTAGAATATGAGCTCATTGACAGTGTAACATCACCTTGGTTGTCTATTTGTATGTCTAGTATTTAGCAAAGTGCTTTGCACATACTAAGTGTTGAACAAATGCTTTGTCATTCATTCATTCTTCCAATATTGTAATAGTAGGAAGGGGGCCAGAAACCTAAAGACCCTTTGAATTGGGACACAGCAGAGGAGGGGGAAGACGATTCTGGTAGTTTGGACCTGAAACCATAGGAATATCTGTTGCCTGCCTGAGCAGCAGTCAGGGACAGTGTTAGCCTCCATAGATCACTGTGAAAGAACCCATGTTAGTACATGCCTCTGAACATTCAGAGTCCCAGCAGGAGACAGGGACAGCTTGGTTCTAGCCTATTTTTGCTATTGCTGAGTTAAGCTGGGAGTCTGAAGCAGATATGCTTCAGGTGAATTTAGAAAACAAAACCTAGGGATAGCAGTCATAATTTCAGACAAACTAATAGTAAAAGTAGATCTTGTTGAAAGAGAAGAGAAAATACATTATGCTTAAGGCATCATGAATAATTAAATAGTATCAATATTTAATAGCCATAAACCAAATGGTATATACCATTTGTGTATTTAGAGGAAAACTTAACTGAATTAAAGGAAGAAATAGACAGCAAAATTATTGCAGATGTCAGTGTGCCTTATTCAGAATAAGAAAAATCCAGCAACAACGGCAACAACAAAACAAGAAACAAGTGAATAGAATTTTAGAAAAGTTGTTTATGATAGGTCTCTGATAGTTAATAAATGGGAACAGAAAGAAGTATGCATATTTGACAACTATCGATAGTACTTTTATTAAAAACTGACCTGATGCTAGGTTATGAAATACCCCAAACAAATGCAGAAAAGCAGAAATGTTAAACACCTCCTTTATCAATACTTTATCAACAAAATTAAAATTATAATCAGTAAAGGGCATTTGAAGAGAAGATTCAAGCTTAAGTGGAGACTAAATGATTTAATACTAAATATGGTGTGGGTCAAGGCATAAATCATAAAAAGAATGGATAATTCCACCAAAGAAAATGATATAACAATGTGTAAATTTGGTTTGCTTGAATATACTTATTTGTTCCAAGGAGGCCTTTTATTTGGTGATGGAAATGGAGGCAGAGAGGAGTAATGGAGACATAATGATAATGGTAACCAAGCCCTCTACAAAAAAACCAACTCCAAAAACTCAGAAGAAAAGAGCATCAATGAATAATTTAAAAAATAAACAGGAAGAGAAGGAAGTTCAGAAAGGGACATAGATAAGTAGGGCAGTGTAGCCACTGCCACATTAAATTTATTACATACTTAAAAATAAAAACAAGCTATACCTAACCATGAGTCATGATTTTATATTAAGTTCTCTAGTGCTGTTCTTTGTAATGGAAATGGAAATGTTTGTTAAGACCAAACAAACTATAGGGCAGCTAAGTGGTAAAGTGAATAGAGTGCTGGCCCTGGAATCAGGACCTGAGTTCAAATGTGACCTCAGGCATGTGACACTTACTAGCTGTGTGACCTTGGGCAAGTCACTTAACCCAATTGGGTTAAATCAATTAAACTCAATTTTTTATTTAAGGAAAAAATGAATTATAATATGTAAAAATTCATATATAAATACATACTCCAAAAGAAATTAGATTATGCCTGAATGAAATAAAATTGTAAAAGTAGGATAGAGACCACAATAATGTCAAGTTTTTTGTATAAAGTATCTATCTATGTATCTATATATCTATGTCTTTATCTATGTTTCTATGCATTTATGTATGTATCTATGTATCTCATTGCTGAAATCCTGCTAAGTGTGAAAAAGTCACAGTTTGGTAGCTTGGTAAACATTTTGGCAGACTAATAGCTTTTGGAGAAACTTTCTGTAAGATTATATTAAATTGTCTGCCATGTTCTCTCCCTTCCAACCTTTCCTTCCCCCCTTTTAGGATCTTCACCGAACGGGTTGCAGCTCGTACTGTGGCCAGGAGGCAGAGCAAGACAGAGTGGTGTTAAAGAGAGTTCTGCTGGCCTATGCCCGATGGAACAAATCTGTTGGGTATTGCCAAGGCTTTAACATCCTGGCTGCGCTTATCCTAGAAGTGATGGAAGGCAATGAAGGAGATGCACTCAAAGTGAGTCGGTTTACCTGTAGGGAAATCCATCCTCGAGAGAACAGAGGAACAATCAGTGACAAAATCTGGTTGGATTTCCTAGAACCTTTCATGTGATTTTTTTTTTCTTTTTGAATATGGTGGAGGGGTTGAGTTTGCCTAGAAAGAAGGCTTGGAAGTGAATTCTTATAGTCTATGTACAGATAAAAAATCTTGTAACTTTTCTTTTATTTATTGAAAACCAAATGTGTTTGAGAGAATGCTGGAAAGATTTTGAGCCCATTTTTGGTCACAGTGTAGAGGTAGCTCTAGCAATTGGGGTGTGTTGATGTTGTTAGTAACATCATGTTAGTAGCAGTACAGTTTGTTCATCAAAAGTGAAACATTTCAGATGTAGAGATGGCAGCTGCCTGATTTATTTGCTTATTTGCTTGTTCATTCATTCAATCATTGATTCATCTGTTTATTTATATTCTAAAGAGTTTGCTAATGAATGGTCAAATCTTTCAAGATTCTTCTGATTTTGACATTTGTTTTTTTATGATATGAGGGATGCTTACTCAAAAAGTACGGTCATTGGAAATAATAGCTTATTAACTGGAAGCCAGTAGCCTAGTGATATTTTCAATTACGAATAAACAAGATGTGTAAGTTACCACATATTCCTGCTAGCACCATACATGTCATATTGGTGTTAACAATTGATTACCTAACATTTAGATCTTTTTCATGTTATGTGAGTAAAACATCTTTTTTTCTCTGACCACTTAAGGAAAGAACTTTGAAGTAATTTCCTTCCCTTATTAAAAAAAGGAACAGTGGCAAGTCGGATATTTGAGTTTAAAACATTTAAATTTATAAGCAGTTATGCTGTTTTTGTTTATCTATGGTTAACCAGTTTATGGGTGTGTTTCTGTGCCTCCAAAACAAGAATCTCATTTTAAGGAGTAGGATAAGAGATTTAGAACAAGGCAAAATAGAATGTCTGAGGATGAAAGGGAGCAGAAAATAAGTTCCAATGGAAAAAAAATAAGAAAGTATATTTCAATCAGAGGTGTTCTGGAGCTTACTCATATTGCAAGGGATTATTAAATTTTCAGTGTGACCTTGGAAATCTACAAACTCTAAAAACTGGGACTTGACTTACTGTTTTGTTGATTTTCTAGGGGTGCTGGAAGAATGTTAATAATATACATTAAACTTAAAAGTGTGTCATGTGGGAGGGGGAACTTGAACCCAGATCTTCTAGCTTACAAAGCATAAACCTAAAATCACACAGAACCAGAGTTAGCACAGAAGCTGCTTTTTAGAAGGCAGCAAGATTGAAAGGTGGTGAATATAATAAATCTAATTAGACTTGAAACCAGGAAATTGTTCAGTTGTTTTCAGTCGTGTCCAACTCTTCGTGACCCCATTTGGGGTTTTCTTGGCAGAGATACTGGAGTGGTTTTCTGTCTCCTTCTCCAGTTCATTTTACAGATGAGGAAACTGAGTCAAGTAAGGTTAAGTGACTTGCCCAGGGTCACATGGATAGTAAGTGTCTGAGACCAGAATTGAACTCAGGAAGATGAGTCATCCTGACCCCAGCGAGACCTGGATTAGAATCACACCACTGACACTTAGTGACCCTGGGTCAGTTTTCTAATCTCTCCTCATCTGTAAAATGAGGGGATTGTATTAGATTACCTCTAAGGTCCATTCAGTTCTAAATTGATGATTCTGTAAATTCTATGTGTTCAAAAGTTCAGGGATGATCCTAGTCAAAGTTGATCTGTTTTGCCCAATGGTTTCCCTGGAGTTTCCATCAACTGGGGCTTGTCCTCTTATCCTGGTCCCTTTGTGTCCCTAGTCTCATCCTAGAGCCTAAATTCTCTGCAGAAGAATACCATTTAGGCTAGTTTTACTCCAGGCTTCATTTCAGCTAACAAAGGCTTTTTACTGCCCTGTTTCCTCCTCTGAAATTTATTCTTCCTTCATTTTATGCTAGGAGGAACATGTATTGACCCTTTCAAGGTGACAAGTAGCTTTCCATAATGGCTTAATCTGTTCTAATGGAAAATGCTAAAGAAGAGACCCTTTTAAGGTCTGTTTTCTTTCTTCCAAGGACATATGTTCATTTTAGCAGTGCCTTCATTGTACTATACCATTCCTCTTTCCCATTTGTCAAATTAAAAATAATCACTCCCATGGTGAAAATTTAATCTCTTGGCAAGTTGCTGTTTCTGTTTATCTTTGGTTATTATTTTTTTAAGGGAAAACAGAATTGCATCATAGTAGATAAAGTGCCTAACTCGAAATTAGAATGAATTCAGATCAACTTAGATGCTTATGAGGTGTGTGACCTTACTTTGTCTGACCTTTTTCCTTATCTGTATAATTTTCAAAGATTGTGAGGACCAAATAAGAAAATAAATGGAAAACTCTTTGCAACCCTCCTATTTTCCCCCCAAATGCTATGTATTTATATTTAATAAATCAAAATGTATAGTTAAGTGGAAAGGAGTCAATAAGTGACAGAAAAAGGCAAAATTATATGGTACTGAGGGTTTCTGCTAGGACTTACTGGAAATTGCTTATGTCTTGTAAAATATGATTAAGAGTATTTCAAAAGAAGTTAAGATTGAAATCACTCATGTGAGAAGTCTGTATCTTGTCTTGATGAAGTTCAGATTTAAAAAATATTCATAAAGGCTTTGAGTAAGCCTTATAAACACCAAATTAGTTGCCAACAAAGATAAAACCCCATTTCAAACTTACAATGGAAGAGAAGTAGCTATGCATAGTGGCACCAAAACCCAGCATTTCTTATAAGGTGGGTAGGCTAGGGCAGGTAGGTGGTGCAGTGAATAGAGCATTGGCCCTGGAGTCAGGAGGACCTCAGTTCAAATATGGCCTCAGACTCTTAACATACTTACTATCTGTGTGACCTTGGGCAAATCACTTAACCCGATTGCCCTGCCCTCTCCCTCCAAAAAAAAAAGTCGGGTGGGCAAATCTTGAAACCTATTTTGATGGGTAGTATTAGAAAAAAAACCCCAAACCCTGAGCTTTCTGCAAGGGCTACTGAGAGAAGAACATGTGGTTCTTTCATTTGGTCAAAGTGGAGCAGAGCATTTTATAAATTGTAGCTAATTTTCATGTGCATTCAGATTCAGTGGCCTGTATAAAGAGCTGAGAGAGCAGCACGCCGGTTTGATTTTAATTATCTGGATAATTATGTTTGTCTCCAGTTATTGCATATGTAAATCACCCCCGGAAAATGTGGAGCATTTGGAATTGCAGCATCATCTACAAAGGGATACACGACTTTGGCTAGTGGTACCATTGCCAACTGCAACATTTTCCTCTGTGCAGGAAAAGACGCCAGGATGTCAGATAACCAACTTCTTTTTTATTTGTTCTTCAGATCATGATTTACCTCATTGATAAGGTACTTCCAGAAAGCTACTTTGTTAATAATCTCCGGGCATTGTCTGTGGATATGGCAGTCTTCAGAGATCTCTTGAGAATGAAACTTCCCGAATTATCTCAGCATCTGGATACTCTTCAGAGAGCTTCAAACAGGGAAGGAGGAGGTAAAGGCCAAGACCATGATGTGTTGAATGTCTTATCCCTCTAATTAAATTGGCCAGGTTCACTAGAACAACTGCCCTTACATGAACCTTTGGGGGGAGAAAAATTTCACCCCAATCTCAAATGGTCCTGTATTTGTTTTTCTATCTATATGTTGTATTCACCAGTAGAGTGTAAATTCCTTGGGGGGGGGGATACTATTTTTATTTTTGCCTGTGTATCTCTAATGCCTAGTGCAATCCCTGGAACATAGTAGGCACTCAACAAGAATGTTGTTGGATAAATTTCAAATAGCAGTCTTGTAAATGGAGATGAGATGGTGTGGATGATTCAGTGCAACCTATCATCAGTATTAGAAAAAAAATAGCCACCCAGCAAGCCTGAGAAATAATGGTGCCATTGGCTTCACCCTTTCAATGGCATATCTATTAAATTCACCTTTTATTAATTGTGAAACTTTTTTGGTGAATTACAAAACTTTTTTTGGTGTCCAAATTGACACCAAACTCGGAGTAGCTCTAATTTTAATTCAGTGTGATTTGCTGTTTTGTATTGAAAGTAGGTAGGTAGGCTCAGTGAATAGAGCTCTGGGCTTGGAGTCAGAAAGACCAGAGTTCAAATCTCGCCTCAGACACTTACTATCTATGTGACCCTGGGCAAGTCACTTAACCTCTATTTGCCTTAATCCACTGGAGAAGGAAATGGCAAACCATTCTAGTATCTTTGCCAAGAAGACCCCACAGATGGTGTGGTCTATGTGGTCACAAAGAGTTAGACATGACTGAACAGCAGAAAACAATGTGCTTTTAAAAGCTGCACAGATGACAAAGAATCTATTTTTTTTACTAAGTTTCAGTGGAAATGCCTTGGAATTGAAATACCTTTTTTCTCTTGAATGCAGATATTCACTCATAATATGTTTATTTTCATTTATCTGTGGCTTGTGGAACCAACATTGGTCTGAGAGAGTCCTTCTCCATTGTCCTTTAATCAGAAAATAGACAGTGTGTGAAGAAAGCCCATTCAAGCAAAGATAGATTATTCCAATTTGAAAACCACCACTATCTTGCCTTCGCCAACAATCCAAGGTACAAGTGCCAAAAGCAGAATGAGCTATTTCCAGGAGAGTCAGCAACTAGCATGGACCCCGAGTCATTCAACACACAGGCAGCACCTCCCCTATGCTTTAGGAAGAGGGTTGGACTTTTTAAACAGTTGTTAACCTCCGCTCATTTTATAATATGATTGAAAACAGGATATCTAACCTTCAGAAACTTAAGAATTTAAAAAAATAATTCTAAGGGATATGTATGCATATATATGTGTGTGTATATGTGTACAAATATGTATGTGTATTATCTATATATAGTTTTTTTTTGCCTTTTGAAGGGCAATTGGGGTTAAGTGACTTGCCCAAGGTGACATGGCTAGTTTTTGTGTTAAGTGGCTGAGGCTGGATTTGAACTCAGGTCCTCTTGACTCCAGGACTAGTGCTCTATTCACCACACCCCCTAGCCACCCCTATATATAGATTTTCACTAAAAAACCTTGGTGGTTATTTGGTATCACTGAAACTTTCTCTTCTAGGTCATTTGACTCAATTTTCCATTTTGGTTTGAAAGGGACCTGTTAAAAAAATTTTAGGCTACAGTTGAGAGAGATTTCATATATAAGGTAAGAATTTGACTTAGGTCTCTTCCAGCACTCAGATTCTGTAATTTTATGATTCCATTCCAGTAAGAAATTTGGGAGAAGCAAAACAATTTGACAACTTTGGAAAGTAATAGAATGTAGAAAGAATGTGTGTCTGGATATTTTTTAAGCCATCAAACCAGAAGAGACTCAAGGTGTTTGTTCTCTTCCAGGTGGATACGAACCCCCACTTACAAATGTCTTCACCATGCAATGGTTCCTGACCCTCTTTGCTACATGCCTCCCTAATCATACAGTTTTAAAGATCTGGGATTCTGTCTTCTTTGAAGGTTCTGAGATCATACTGAGGGTGTCCCTGGCAATCTGGGCAAAATTAGGAGAGTAAGTGATCTTTGTTTTACTCTGTAAAAGAGATCAAGAGTTTTAAAGTCATATGTTGCTATAATTTGTCAATGATAAGTATAGACATTGAAACACTGAGAAAGATTTGAACCTTATTCAGTGGTCTTAATCTTCTCAGATACTGTCAATTCTTGATTATTTAGGGCTGGTTATATTTTTAATGAATTATTCAAGTTTCCAGGATTCTCCTTTCTCCCATATATCCTTTGGTAGAGTCTGAGTCTCAAGATTCTATATTAGATAGCAGTCGGGGCAAGTAGAGGAGGGGGAGTGTTTGGATAAAGTGACATTTTAGATTAAATGTAAATGTATTGCTTATTTGGCAAAGTGTAGATAAGATCCAGTTCCTGTTCTCATCTGTAAAATGAGGCATCTGGATTAGGGGATCTCTAAGATTTCTTCTAGCTTTGTTATTCTATTCTACCCCTGTTTTCCATTCCCATATAATCAAGAAGTGACATAACATTGAATTCAAAGTTCCTATCAGACTGCATTGACGAAGGAACAGAATACTGAAGTTAATGATAATTTCTTATGGCGCTGTAGTATTCCATTACATTCATGTACTAAGATTTGTTTAGTCATCTACTTTGTTTCCAGATCTTTGCTACTACCAGTATTGCTTTGAATATTTTGCTGTGTATGAGAGTTTTCTTTCTCTCTTTGACTTCTTTGGGGTATGGTCTTAACAGTGAGATGTCTGGGTCAAAGAACATAGAAATTTTAGACATTTTACAATTTTAATAATAACCAGCATTCATATATCACTTTAAAGTTTTCAAAGTGTTTTCCACACATTCTTTCATTTAGTCCTCATGACAACTCTATGAGGTAGGTGCTATATCTATTATTATCCCTGTTTTCCAGATGAATAAAACAATTTGCTAAGTGAAGTGACATACAGCTTGCTAGTAAGTGTCTCAGGCAGAGTTTGAACTCATGTTTTTCTGACTCCAAGTCCAGTCAGTATTCTCTCCGTTTGATTATCTAGCTGTCCAAAACATATTTCCACATTGCTTTCCAGAGTGGTTGGATTATTTCATACCTCTACCTATAGTGTATTAATGTACCTGTTTTCCTCTAATGTTGTTAACATTTTATCATCCTTGCTGATTTGCTGGGTATCTTTAAAACCTCAGAGTTGTTTTGATTTGCCTTTCTCTAATTATTAGTAATTTGAAACAGTCTTCATATGATAATGGTGTGTTCTGTTCATATCCTTCAAGGAATGGCCCTTGATCTTATATATTTATGTTAGTTCCCTATGTATCTTGGTTATCAGACCTTTATCAGAAATATTTGATGCAAAGATTCTGCAGCCCCAATCCAAAGCTATCCTACTTGTTCTAATTTGCATTGTTTTTGAAAAAGCTTTTCAATTTTGGGTAACCAAAGTGTTTGATTTTATCTTTTATGATCACCCCTGTCCCTTGTTTAGTTAAGAACTTTCCCCTTGGCATAGCTATGAAAGAGATCCAATCTGATTATCTTCTTTTTTTTTTTTTAAAGCAATTGGGGTTAAGTAACTTGCTCAAGGTTACACGGCTAGTCATTATTTATTCGTGGGTGCTCATTTTCTGAGGCCGGATCTGATCTCGGGTCATCCCAACTCCGAGGCCTGCGCTCTTACTCACTGCGCCACCTAGCCGCCCCTTTAGGGCAATTGGGGTTAAGTAACTTGCCCAAGGTTACACGGCTAGGTTTTTTTTTGTTTTGTTTTGTATGGATTAAGTGTCAGAGGCCGGCTCCGAACTCAGGTCCTTCTGACTCCAGGGCCGGCGCTCTATTCACTGAGCCACCTAGCCGCCCCTCTGATTATCTTCTTATTTTATATCCCCACTTGTCCTTTTAAAAACAATAAAGAATTGTATGAGATTTTCTAATGCAGCATGTATTACCTACTTTGTTGGATGTCAGGTAAGATTGTGGAAAGTCTGTCTGAACTCTGCCACTTGAGAATTTTTATTCGATTGCATATACTGTTGGATATTAGACAAGGTTGGTATGTTGGTTAGTTGGTTTTGCTAATTTGCCCAAGATAAACCTTCTCCCTCACTTATTTGGAACACTTTTTTTGTGGGGAAAAGGCAAGGAAAATATCAACTACTATCTACCAATTCAGGATTTGTTGTGCATTGTACTAGAATCTAGTACCTAGTCATCTAATCCTTCTCCCCTCCTGCCTCCCCATAGTTGTGGATCTTACAGAAGTTATTTACCTCTTTATTTCATCTATAAGGAAATAATACTTTATGTCCTGAAGGCAGGAGGTAGACCAAATGCTCACTTGAGGTTTCTTCTTTATGATCGAATTTATTGTTTTACACTTAAAAAAAGCCAATATTCCTATTGTCTTTGTTTCAAGGTATAACAGTTTTTTTAGCTGAATGTATTGGCTCACCCATATGGAATTTAGCAGTGGTATTGATTTGCTTTTTCATTTTCTCCTAATAAGTAATTTTTTTCCAGTTATGCCTCTCCAGCTAAATGATCCTCAATGAGGCTGAATAATTGAATACAAGCCTAAACCTTTAATTTGGAATATGATAGCTCTACTATTAAGGTCTTAGTGCATTTTTTTTTCATATTTATTTGGATCATAAGAGAGATAGTGAATTATTAAGGATAGAAGACCAGTTTTGGAGTCAGAAAGACCTGGGTTCCAGTCTTATCTGTGATACATACTGGCTATATGACCTTGGATAAGTCATTTAACCTCTCAGGGGCTCCTCCCCCTCTCCCCCAACTCTCTGAGTCTACAAATTACAGAACAGCTGCTAATCTATCTTGGTAGAGGGGGTTTCCTCTCTGGGAGTTCCTTATACCAATGAAATCTCAAGTCTAAATCCCTTATCTTTCTCCTGACATTTCATGGCCAGCAATGGAGCCTGGCTATCCACCTCTTGTCCCTTGTTCTCATCATGTACCCACCCATTTTCTCTGTCTTCTCAGTATATAATTCCTTGATGTCAGCTCTTAGTCCTGTTTTTGGTGTTTCTCATTGGTTGTATGGGCCCAAACAGTGGGCTAGATAGAAATGTAGCAAGGAGGCCCGTGAGGGTTTTTAAAAAAATATACCCATGGATTAACCAGGTACCAGGAATATAGTAAGTACTTAAAAATGCTTTTGACTGACAGACATACCGATAAGCAAACTCTTTAAGCTGCTCACCCAAGGCACATTATAATCTGGGCAATTGATTCTCTAGCTGTAAACATATAAAAATGTCTTGATGGCCATGTTTCAGTATAACTAGCTTCCTTGGTAATACTTTGTAGTTTATTTTATGCAGATAAGAACTCTATTGTGAGTAGGGGTTCATTGGCTTCACCAGATTGCCAAAGGTATCCATGGCACAAAAGTAATTAACTACTGATCTGCTTAGTCTTTGTTGTATGGATTTTGATTAAATGGCTTCTCTTGGAGGCCCTGTAATGTTCTGGGGCTTGATGTAATCAGCATAATGTCATAAGCAAAGAGAAGCACCCAGAGGGTCTCATTATCCATAGACAAGCTTGGTGAATATACATTTTGACTTGGTGAATATACATTTCCCTGTATTATGCCTTCCTGTGTTTGTCAGAAGATCATTGAACTAGGATTTTTTTCTATTGTTATATCTTTCAAGGATTCTTGAATGATTTATATACTTTGCTGTAAAATTGCCTATAAAGCAGTGTTTTGTTCTACCAAATCAAATGCTTTTTATAAGTAACAATAAACATAATAGGATCCTATATCCTCTGTAACTTTCAATAAAAATGCAATTATTATTGAATATTGCTTGTGAAAGCCTGTTTTTCCCTTATTAATGACTTCATGAAAGATGTCCTCTATTTGGGAAAAGATAAGTCTTATAGAGATTTTGTATAAATAGGAGAGTAGGGGTAAAGACTGGTAGTTATTGATATTCTTTGATCAGTTTTTGGTGTTAATATCTGAGATTTTTCCCATGTGTTTGGTACCTGCTCCTCATTTAGATAACTTGTATTCTGGTCTCCCAATGACTTCACAATTATGTTGCCTCCAGGATGGCTCTCCTCTCTGTATATACTTGATCCAAATCTGGTGGCTTTCCCCCAGTTCTGGTTCCTTTAGTGCCATTTTTGTCTCATCTATATTATGATGCTCTTGGGATCTAACTATGGTAGTTATATTGTCTTCGATGGAGAAAACATTTAGTTATGGGGATTTTTGCAAATGTCTTAAATTTTTTTTCCAGTTTGTATTCCTTCTTCCATTTTCACCCTTAAATACTCTTGGGATTTCTTTGTTTATTTGGATATCTTGCCAAGCTTTATTTACGGCATGACTTTATACACCATTGCTTCTCATTTCTTTATGAAACAGTGCTGCTTGTAATTGTTCATCATCCTTCTTTGTCACATTTCACAAATGAGTTTTTTAACCTGGTGTTCTTTGGCAGTCATCTATTTGGCACATAATTCAGATGTTTTCTAAGTTGCTTTTGAGGCTCTCTTAGTGTCTTTGTAGCAATTCAGGTCCATTGATTATACTTTTGGATAAAATAATTGTAGTTCCTATTTTTTATTTTCAGTTCATTTCCAATTGCCTAAATAAATATAAATGCAAAATGGTATATAATAAGTGTGCTTAAAAAGTAGAAATCAAAATACTTTGTGAAGTCTGGGGTTGGGGAGGTGATCATTACTACCTTGTAGGGGAATGGGACTTGGGGAAGGTTTCTTGGAGAATATAGCATTTGATTTGGGCTTTTAAAGATGAATAGCAAAGGAGAAACCCCCAGGCGTAGGACATAATGTGTTCAAAGACAAGAAGGTAGGAAAGTATAGAACTTATTTTTCAGGCACAGAGTCTAGTTTAACTGGTGGGTAGAATTTGTGGGAAGGAATAGGTAAGATAAAATTGGAAAGGTAGGGGAGTACCTTATGAAGGGCATTAAATACCAGGTAGAGGGATTTGAAGTAATGAAGAGCCACTGAAGATATTTGATCAGAAGAATGGCATGATTTTATCTAAGCATAAAGAATATGAATTTGGAAGCAGTATGAAGTGTAGATCAGAGAGGGGAGAGAATGAAGGTAGGAAGCCCTGCCACAAGGCTAGTACAATAAGAAAGAATGGTAGCAATGGGTATAGATTTGAGAGCTATTTTAGAGGTTGGTAGTTTGGAGGTAACTGTCTGAAGTGAGAAAAGAAAAAGAGATAACACCAAAGTTTTAAACATGGAAGACTGAGTGAATAATAATATTGCTGACATAAATGAATAAAAAAAAGTCAAAAGGAAAAGAGGGACTATTTTGACCTTGGAGAATTTGAGGATCTGGTTGATGGGGAGGTGGAAGTGGCCTATAGACAGCTGAAAATGTAAGTCTGAGTCTGGAGCTCAGTAGAGAGATGAGGCTTGTGTATATAAATTTTAGTCTTTAGCATAAAGATTGAAGCTCTGAGAGTAAATGATATTTCCAGGGAAGAAAGTATAAAGAAAAGTAAAAAAAAAACTTAGGACAGAACCTAGGAAAACACTTATTAAAGTATCAGAAGATAAGAAACCACCAGGGGGGTCAGAAGAAGAGTTTAGGGAGCAAGAAGAACATGAAATCAAAGGAAGAGAGACTATCAGGCATGAGGGGATTGTTGACTGTGCGAAAGTTTTCAGAGAGTGGGTAAAGAGAAGAGGCCTGAAAAATTATATTTGACATTTTGAGAGATTTTTGGTAACCTTTGAGAGATTAGTTTCAGTAGAGTAAGGAGGGGCACACAATTTAAATAATAAAAGCTTAAGGAGAATGTAAGTGATGAAGAAGTAGAAACATTGCTCATGGACAATTTTAGTCTCTTTTTTATTTTCCAAGAAATTATATGGGAGTGGCTAGCTAGTTCAGTGAATAGAGCACCAGCCCTGGAGTCAGGAGGGCATGAGCTCAAATTCAGACTCAGACATTTAACACTTACCAGCCCTGTGACCTTGGGCAAGTCACTTAACCCCAATTGCCCTGCCCTCCCCCTTCAAAAAACAAAACAAAACAAAAAAAAAAGGAAATAAATTTTATGGTAAAAGGGAACAGTAGCCAGAGGGGTTGGAAAGATCAAAGGTATTTTAGTATTGGAAGTGTTTTTAGGGAGATGGAAAGGAAGAAAGATAGAGAAGGAGACTGAAAATATTTAAGAAAGGGGGCATGCTTTTTGGAGCAGGTTCTAGGGGAGGAAAGAGAAAGTGGTATCAAAGATGTAGGGGATGGGGTTAAAGGCTTCTTTATTGAGGAATAAGGTCATCTCTTCCTCTATGACTAGAGGAAAGGAAAAAAAGAAGTAACGAGATTCAAAAATTTGGGGAAGAAGGGGAGAATAGTTGAGGAAGCACAATTGGACGGTCCCAAAATTCTTAGTGGAGTAGTAGGCTAAGTATTCCATTTTAAATCTGGGGAGTGAGGGTGTATTTGATGACTTGAGGAGAATGGAAGAAATTTGCAACAATTATTGTGAGGAATGATGTTAGGAGCCAATAAGAGTAGGGTATAAATAATGATAAGTAGCAGTGAGGCCCTGATGTTATGTCCTAGATAAAATTGGTTTAATTTTGTGACTTTCTTGAATGACATTTGATGGTATAGGAACAGAAATAGAGAAATCAGATGTGGATGGCCACTAAAACATGGCATCAGAAAAAGGGGAAAGGATGGTAGCTAGTGAATCACTATAATGTTAATGGGATATAAGATCTTCCCCACCCATTAATAGACCTCACATAGAGCCCATTAAGGGAAGCTTGCTTAGGGGAGGCTTGCTTATAGGAAGGGTTTCATACCTTTTGCTAATTTCTAATTAGGTACTGAGTCACAAGGGTTGTGATGCCTTCTGGCTCTGAGAATTCTCTCTCTCTCTCTCTCTCTCTCTCTCTCTCTCTCTCTCTCTCTCTCTCTCTCTCTCTCTCTCTCTCTCTCTCTCTCCCCTCTGAGTTGGTATTTTGCTTTGGGGGCTTGCTTATGGGGAGAATCTTGTGATACCCTGGTTGAAATTCTGAGTGGTTGTATGTTCAGAGCTCCCCAACTGTTCAGATGTAAAGCTCCCTCAATCCAGGGATGTATGTAAAATGTATAGCAATATTGCTTTGACTCAGACAGTCAGAGCCATGTCTTTTTAGTCTTTATTTCTCTGCTTGTATTTTCTCTGAAGTTCAGAGTGCTGACTTTTCCCCTGAATTAGTGAATGTAACTAGAAAAGATTGTTGACCTCTTAAACAGCTATCATTCCTAGTAAAGCAGATCTAAGAACCTGTGCTAGCAGCCATTCTGGTTATGCCAGTGTGATTGCCACTACAATCACTAAAGTGGATTTAGAATCAATAATGGCTAAGTGAAACCAGAACAGGAGAGATTGATTGGGATAATATGGTGGTGGACTAGAAGTCTCAATGAATAGAAAAAGCTGGTTTAGTATGAGTGAAAGAGGTAGAGGATAAGAGGTTGTGACCAGACAGTGGTATTTGAAGATGGGGATTTTTCAGTGGGGACTGTTTCATGAAATGGTGAGTTCCAAGGTATATGACCAAAATGAGGTGGAGAATGAACTCATTGTAATTGAGGACCTGTGGTTGGTAATCAACATGAATGATCAAGTTCACTAGGGTATTGGCTAGTAATGAGATAGAAAGAAAGCCTGTGAGTTAGTTGGTAAAGTCATTGAGAAAATTGGGAGAGTGACCTGGAGGTCTTTAGGTGACAACAATAAGGATGGAGAAAGAATGGAGAAACAGATTGCAAGGATTTCAAGAGAAAAAAGAGGTTTCTAAGGAACAGAGATATATGACTGGTCTGGGAGAAGCTTAGGGTAGCAAAGAATATGCTAATCCCCCTTCCTGACCCAGCAAGAAAGTCAAGCAGTCATGGGTACTTTTTAGATGTCTATTATATGTCAGGCACTGTGGTAGGTGCTGATTGGAGTGGGAAAAGGAGTGACTTCCAATGGAGAGGAATTAAAGGAATTAGATGAATTAAATTCAATTAAATGAAAGGAATTAAAAATAAAAAAGGAATTAAAACAGCAAACCAGCATAGAATGTGTTTAATCATTGATTTTGCTTATATATTCAGATGTTAATGATGGAAGAGGAAGAAAAGAGATAATATAAATTTTATTTCTGTCAATCAAACCATACAGATAAGATCTCATACAAGTACTTAATTTAGACACAGCTCATTGTTAACATAAATTCTATTAAGACTGAAATATCTATAAAGAATGTAATATAAACTATGTGTCTATATATTATTGATGTAGTTATAATGGAAGGGCTACTTATAAGCATTACTACAAAGTTCAGCAGATGTATAAACTTCAGCCACAGAGTAATATTTTTTTAATGTCTTTGTCTATTTTTATTAAATTTGTATCCCTCTATCTTGCAACTTACTAGGAGAACATGATTGGCAAATCTCCAAAGGGTCTGTTTCTTTATCACACTTTTTTTTCTTGCCCGTCTTGTAAAAGTATTTTGTTGGTTGAAAAGGGATTGAATAAGAATACATGGATGGCTCACTGTATATCACCACATGAGGGAAAAAGATAGTTGTCCTTCCTAATACATGTTTTATTAATGGTGGGTAAGTAGTTCCATCTTCCTCTACCCAGAAAAAGAAATAAGACCACCAAAATCTGCTCTTCAGCCTAGCTGTAGAAATAGATATACCCAGGATCCTTGGTCTCAAGGAATTCTTTTCTTTTTGGAAAAAGGAGGAGATTTTATATTGCACCATTCTAGTGCCTTATAATAAGTTCTTTGAGGGGAATGGAGAAAATTTTACTTTTAATGAGGCCCTGCTGAATTATATGTTATATGCAATCACAAAAATATAGCCTATCCCCAAAGTCTTAGTGCAGTTTTAAGCGATGAAAGCTTAATTCATTTAAGCTGTTGAAGCTAGTTATATAAGGACTTTTGAGATATTCTATATAAGTCATTGAAACAGTCAGTTTTCATTTTTTACTACCTCTATGGTTTAGTTTCTACATTCTCAATGAAACCATCTATTAAAAACAATAATTTTCAGATTCAGAACAGCATTGTGTCCACAGGAGGCAAATTTAGCAACCAGATTTGGGTGGTATTTCAGATCAACATTAGGACCTTTGGCACATAGCAGCAATGTGTCACACCAGATGGAATGTTGAATCCCACTTTTGATACTTAGAAGCCATCAAACTCACTGAGCCTCACTTTCCTCACCTGCAAAATGGGGATAATAGTTCTTCTAGGTGTACCACAGTCATGAAGATCAAGCCAGACAAGGTTTGCAAAACGTTTTAAAAATCTTACATCAAAATGTCAGTTCTTATAATATACAGTGTGTCAAAGTAGAACTACAGGTCAGGATTTTTGTTCATTTTGTACATTATTGTAGTTTGTTGCCTCTTAATGGAGGACAATGACTTGAAGTGTGTATCATGGTAATGTTTATTTAATTGCATGACATAGACTTCAGAAAGAGCTTTTTTTTTTTTTAAATACAGACAGATAGAATGCTGTGAAACAGCTGATGAATTCTACAGTACCATGGGAAGACTGACTCAGGAGATGCTGGAGGACAATCTAATTGAAAGCAATGAGCTCATGCAGGTAAGTAAGGAATGAAGGGGAAGAGGGAGGACCAGATTTGTTTCATTGGATGTTTCTCTTTTGTGTTTTATAGAGAACTTTTTTTTAAAAGGTAGCATCCTAAATAGAAATGAATTCTCAAAGATATAAACCCATGCTGTATATGGATTGTTGTATTTGAAACACACAACTGGTTGAAAAAATTTAAAATGTAGTCAGCTTGTCTTATTTTGCCAAGTTGGAATTCTGTCCCACTTGTAAGCCTATGCACAGTCTTCCCCATAGCTGGAGCACAGCCCCTCTTTATTTCCATCTTATAGAGCTCTTGGCTTTATTCAACATTTAATTCATGTGCTGCCTCCAGCAGGAACTGTTTCTTGATCTCCCTAGTTGCATTTTGTGATAGGAACAGCAGGGCAGTTCAGGTCCTCCTGACTCCAGGGTGGGTACTCTGTTCACTGCGCCACCTAGCCACGCATTTAATAGGTTTTTAAAGATCCAATAATTTATTTTATTGTTATTATTTTTTTTCCTTTTTGGAGAACAATTGGGGTTAAGTGGTCTGGAAGAAAGATAATTTCTAGGAACTCAGATTGCAGCTTCAGATATTCGAAGGGCTGGAATGTGAGAAAGTAGGTTTGGACCTGTCTTTGACTCCAGAAGGCAGAATTCCAAATAACAAAGAGAAATTTGGCTCAATAAAAAGAAACTTCCTAAAAACAAGAGTTGTCTAACAAGAGAACAGGATGTTTTACAAAGTAGGAACTCCCATTCATCAGAGTATTGAGGTATAGGCAGGCTAAGCATTTTCAGTGATGCTTTGGCAGAAATCTCTGCATTGGGAGTGAAATTGTCCCGGTGGCCTCTGAGATATTGCCCCACTCCAAGATTCGGTGATACTTTGCCTCTGAGATAATTGGGAGAATCTAGAATAGTATCTAGTACCATTCCACAGGAAGCAATTGACACAAACAGTCATAAAAGTACCAGAATTTGGTCACTTTTTTTATTCTAAAGACATAAAAGAACTCACAACCTTTAAGAATGAGAACGTTTTCCAAATTGGGAAGCATTTAATAGATTTTTATTCTTTTTTTTCCTGAAGCTATCTGCCTTGTGACTGTTGAGCTAATGCCAAAGAATATTTAAACACTATAGAGAAACTGTCCAGCCTTAGACAAACATGAAAGAAATGAGAATGTTCAGAGTAAATAATATGACACAAGCCACAGAGGCAGCAGATAGAAAATAAGTTAATAAGGAGGCGACATATTGGAAAAGATATGGCATAATGGAAAAATATGGGTCAGAAATTGAGATCCAGCTTCTGGTCCTGGATATGTCCATGGGCAAACTATTAAAAACTTCTCTGTGTCTCATTTTCTGAGACCTGGTTCTGAGAGAATAGTTCTGAGAGAAAACAAGGCAACATATTTGAATTGCTTTGAAAAAATACAAAGTACTATAAACATTGTAGGTGCTGTTATTTTTTTCTTTTTCTTTTTTGCTTTTTGGAGGGCAGTTGGGGTTAAGTAACTTGCCCAAAGTCACAAGGCTAGTATGTCAAGTGTCTGAGGCTGAATTTGAACTCAGGTCCTCCTCATTCCCTGCCGGGTGCTCTATTCATTGTGCCACCTAGCCTCCCCAGGTGCTATTATTTTTAAGGGCATTTCAGTCATATGCTTTGTTTTCTCATGTAGCCCATCTTTATCCCATTCTCCTATGTGAGAATTTGAGTCTCAGGTCCCTGAGCAAGGTTTAATTTTCCTTAAGGGGTCCTGGGGATACCCCTGAAAAGTCAGAGGTAATTCTATAATGGCATTGGCGTGAACCCCACTGGTATGCTTCTTCCCAGGACTATCAGTTGAGAATCTGGATTGTTCTCTTATGGTTTACCACTTCCTGGAACTCCCCAATTCCATGTTTTTATTCATAACCCAGAGAGTCTGAGGAAATTTCTCAGCCATTTGAAATAGATTTCCTGTCTGGTATAATTTCCTTTCATTGAATGTTTTGCAAAGACTTTTCATACTTAGTCTATGGTCTATGAGTGATATTGATTGACCATCTTATCATTTAGGTGGGGGGAGGATGATAAATCAATCAATCCCACTCTTATAGTGACTTGAAAGTTTAAGGGATGTGATAAAGAAGCCAGAAGGTCTGAGCTGATTAAAAAGGAAAGCTACCCCGAGCTGACCTTTTTCTAGTCTGACAGAAGTCTTTAGTTGAGTTGTCTTGCATGGGAATGGGAAGAGTTATCTGGAGAATATCTGTATCCTCTGGGTTTAGAAAGGTTAAGTCGGGTGCAAAGGGAGTTGGTGGATGCAATATTGTAGTCATGCTTTATTTTCTGGCTAGAATTGGAGCATGAAATCATAGAACAACAGAAGTCCCTTACAACAACCTCACATTCAGTGTTCTAATCCTTGCCATCTGCCCTACAGCTTCCACAAAGATTGGCTATAATATTGACTTACTCTACCCTCCAGTCATGGATGTGTCCAATGACGTCACAAGGCCATTGTAAAAGTCGAATGATATCATGTGTGCAGAAATACTTTATAAACAATAAAATACTATGCACATTAAAGTAACATTATCATAACCCCCCCTTTTCACCCTTGAGATCCTTTTTGAGTTCTAATTAGGTAATTTACTTTGATATAGATTAAGTGAAGGAGAGCAACCATGATGGGGAAGGATCTTGAGCCCATGCTCTGTGACAGTTCGTTGAATGAAAGTGGTCTGCACAAAGAGCAAACATGATAGCTGCCTTAAAAGTACTTGAAAGGCTACCGTGTGTAAACTTTCCCCTGGGATTTTCTAATTTTGTTCTGTTTAGACTCAAAGGGCAGAACTAGGGATAGTCGATGAAAATTGTGAAGAGGGAGATTTAAAGCTTACCATAAGGAAAAACTTCCTAACAATTAGAGTTACACAAAAGTTAAATGTTCCACCTTGGGAGGTAGTGGGCTTCTTTTCTTTGGAGATCTTTAAGCAAAGACAGCTTGTTGAAGATATTGTGTAGCAAAGGTTATTACCCTTTTTTTGAGTCATAGATTCCTTTGGCAATCTGAAGAAGCTATGGACCCTTTCTCAGGATAATGTTTTTAAATGCATTTAAAAACATGGGATTATGTATTTATTATTACTAAATGTTTCTATAAAATATTATTTATTATTATTATTAAAGACATGTTTTTAAATATATAGGATTACAGAGGAAACCAATTATATTGAAATAAAGATGTAATTTTTTTTCCATCCAATGTCATGGACTCCTTGAAATCTATCCATGGACCCCTTAGGGGGCTGGTAGACTTCAGATTTAGAGACCCCTGTCATAGCACACATATATTTCTGCATGTGGTTTGGAATAGATGGCCACTGAGATCCATTACAGCTATAAAATTCTGTGATTCTTTAAGGGAGGGGAAACTATACATAATAATATGTGACATTTATATGGTGCTTTTTGCAAAGTGCCATTCATATATGATTTGATTTGTGAGAGAACAACCCTATGAAGTAGACACTCTAATTTTATGGATGAAGAAACTAAAGTTCTGAGAGGTTGTGATGCCTCATCTTTGGTCATATAGTGAGGAAGTGTAAGAGGTGGGATGTGAGCCCATGTTTTCTTGACTCTGGGTCTACTGCTCTCCACTGTGCTGTGCTACCTCTTGTTTATAAGTGGTCTGTGTCGTTCTAGTACTGCCCAGATAGATTTTCTGAAGCTTCAGAGACATTTGACTATTGTTAGGTAGATACTTCAAAGATTAGCTTTGGGGTCAATATGGTTGAATTGCTTTGCCAAATGAATTTCTGGGGAAGTTGAGGGAACAGGCATTATCATTGACTGGATATTGGTAGCAGTCTCAGAAAAGAAAAAAAAGAATACAA
Organism: Gymnobelideus leadbeateri; assembly: GCA_011680675.1. Lineage (NCBI taxonomy): Eukaryota > Metazoa > Chordata > Mammalia > Diprotodontia > Petauridae > Gymnobelideus > Gymnobelideus leadbeateri. Next base: position 50,587 of record WOXC01002547.1, read on the forward strand.
TTAAAAGTTGAGATTGGTAAGAGAAATGATCTCTAAACTTTTTGATCACTCAGCAATATAAATAAAATTTTCTGTGGAAGCAATGTGATTGAATATGCTTCATTAATTAAAAAATTCATTTGACACTTTGTGTTAATACATGAATTTTTGGAGGTCTGGTTCTGAATTTACATTATTTTGCTACTTGGTTATAATGGTCATCATTGCTGAAATAGATACATAGATCCCAATGGATAAAAATACATAATTGTTTCTCCTTGTTAGATGTGGGCATTTTTCAATCTTTCAATCTCATCTAGCTCCCACTTGAATCTTTTCAATGATGGAGAATTCAGTACGGCTAGCTGGGGAGAAAAACACAAGTGGTTTCTTTAAATGTATATTTAGACATTTCACTAACAGCTCATGGTTTCCACCTTTTTGGTTCTCACACTTTTTTCTCCTTTGAGCAATTAGCAACTTCCCTCAAAACTCATTCACAGCCTTGGAAAAGGGTGACATATTTGGGGAAAAAAAAACCCCTGCATTTGCTCAATCACAAGATCATCCACCAGACTTAATGTTTACCAAAAACTCTGATCTTAGATGTCTATTTTTAGTTGCTGTCTCCTCCTTCCTCTTGCCCAAATTAGAGAAAAGCAGTGGATGTCACAGAGGCTCAGTGATACCTTCTATGTGGTGGGGATGCCTGGGCACTGTTGATGGCTTTGTGAACCCTTGTTTTTCATCAGCATAGTATAATGGAAAGAACACTGGAGTCCAGGAGATGTGTTTGAGTCCTAGTTGAATCCAGACCTCCCAACTCTAAATCTATGAGAATGAATTGGTTCCATATAAAAAATGACTGATTCCATTTGAAAAATGACCACTTACCCATGAAAACTGACCTATGAAAATGACTGCTTGCCTGTGAAAGTATAAGGTTTTTTCCTCCCCTTTCACATGAGGGGAAGTGTTTCTTCTTGAAGCTTCCATAGAGATTCAACAACTCTCTAGGACCAATGAAGAGCCACTTAAAGGTAACATTGCCAAACTAGCATTTCTCTTTTTCAGACTGTTTATTCCATGGCCCAGTTCCCTTTCCCTCAGTTGGCAGAGCTAAGGGAGAAATACACCTACAACATTACTCCGTTCCCAGCCACAGTAAAACCCACTTCTGTTTCTGGGTAAGTTGTTTTTTTTTTTTTTTTGAGGACTGAAGACACTATTGCCTTCATATAGAACGTGAGCTCCTTGAAGTAGGGAACTGTTTTGATTTTTTATCTTTGTACCTATAGTGACTAACGCAGTGCCTTGGATATGGTAGACACTTAATAAATCTTTGTTAAACTGAATTGGATATTGCTAATGAAAGATTCGTGAATGACAATATTATAAGGATAACACCACAAGGAGAATCAGAAGCCACCCCCACTCCCATAGACTTCCCATGTATATTTAAGAGAGAACATCAGAGCAAATTGTGATGGTTTGATGTAGTTTCCAAAGCAATCAGACACATTTGCAAGCTGATTTATACAGGGAAATTGGCAACCAGTTAAGAACATGTTGTTTAAAAAATCAACCACTCCTTTTTTTTTTTAATTCTCTCACAGGCGGCTTGGCAGGAACAGAGATAGCGATGAAGAGAATGACCTAGACGACGAAGATGCTATTGTCAATGCAGTTGGTTGTCTTGGACCTTTCAGTGGATTCCTGGCTCCAGAACTACAGAAGTATCAAAAGCCAGTTAAAGGTAGACCATTAGAATCTCATCTTAATCTGTTTAATATTATTTTAATGTTCTGAGTCAATCAAATGAGCCTGCTATTTAGGGCTCTATTGAAGACAGCTCAAAATGGCTCCTGAGAGCCCATTGTTAAATTTTCAGTGTGAGCATTTGCACCTTGGAAATGGGTAAATGATATAGATCAAGAGGATTTGATTTATAGTTTTGTTGATTGCCTAGACTTAAGAAAATGATAGAGAAAATGCTAATAATTCAGATTCACCTTAAAAATCTGTTCTGTGTATAATTTTTTTGAGAGCTGGTTGTTAAACATTAGCCAGAATACTGATCTAATTATTTTCTTTAGTTGGTACGTTTTACTAGTCTAGTTGCTACCTGAAAAAGCTTCCTAATATTTTCGTTGGTCCCCAATGACATAGGAGTTGATCTCTATAAAGAAGATAATGTTTGTAAGGCAAGTCTATTTTAATGAAATGTAAAATAGTCTAAAAATTTGCTGAGTATAGCATTTTCTTATTTTTAGGGGGTGTGTGGTGGGAGGTCATAGATAGAAGGGTTAAAAGTTGCAGGGTTGGGACCTGAGTAACTAGGAAAATGGGCAGGAGTTGGGTTGGGATGGACAGGAGGGAAAGATAGGTCCAAATGGAGTTAATTCTGAGCCAAGATCTAGATAGGCAGATAGAATTAGTTTCCTGTTTGCATATTATTTAGTTTGTTAGTTTCCAAAGAGTACATAAGAATTTACAATTAAAATAAAGATCATTAATTTTATATTCATTTTACTACATTATAATATCAGTATTCAATATTTTGTTTACCACAAGGACACAGATTTATGAAATGAATGACTGACAAGGGTTGGAATACTTTGCCTTTAATCATGTAACATTTTACCAATTGTTTGTACTACAAATAATAGGAATCCAAGATAAAATTTATTTCATAGTTTCAGGGAATTTTGAAGCTGGAAGGGAGGTTAGAACTTAACCAGTTGAGCCTTTTTGCAATGGGAAAGATATGTTTTTCTACAACATCTCTGATGGATGATTATCTAGCCCTTATTTAAACCCTTTCAGTGACTGGAAGTTCAATACTTTAAAAGCTTGATCATCCTTATATCAGGAAGCTCAAATTTTTTCCTTCTTATATAGCTTATCTAGTTGTTGTTCAGCTGTGTCTGACTCATTGTGACCCCATTTGAGGTTTTCTTGGCAAAGATCCTAGAGTGGTTTGCCATTTCCTTCTCCAAGTCCTTTTACAGATGAGGAAACCAAAGCAAACAGGGTTAAGTGACTTGCCTAGGGTCACACAATTAGTAAGTGTCTGAGGCCAGATTTGAACTCATGAAGAGGAGTCTTCTGATTCCAAGACACTGTGCTAAGTACTAGGGACATATAGGACAAAGATTAAAATGGCTCAGGCCCTGTTCTCGGAAAGCTTACTCTCTATAGGGTGGTAGTGGTAGGATAAAATCTACATGCAAATAAGTAAATAGAAATCATATGCAAATTGTAATTCAATGTAATTTTAAGAGGCAGAATATTAATAATGAGATCAGTAAAAGTTACAGCTGAGCCATAAAGGAAGGAGGAACTCTGTTAA
>WOXC01002548.1:0-32459 GCA_011680675.1 Gymnobelideus leadbeateri
GAACATCTTCGAGTCTACCTGGAGAAGAAAGCCTCCAGCATCAGCAACTGGGGAGCCCTGCGAGAGACCTGGGAGAACATCTACCATCAGGTGAGTGGGTCCAGCTGCTGGCCTTGGTGGCTGAAGAGCAATGCAAAGTCAGACCCCACATCTCTGGGGCCAAAAGTCTTGGGAAGGTGAGCACCCCCCCCCCCAACACAGTATCTTACCTAGCACTGCAGGCATCGATACTGGAATAAAGGGAAAGCTAGGGTCAAACAGTTTAGAAAAAACTACATCCATACACACATCAACGAATCTATATGCCTGTTTTTAACAATATTTTCCTTGATTTCATACTCTACTGCCCCGTCCTCATTCATCTACATTTAACAAAAAGCAGCCTGGTACAGTGGGGAGGGGAGCTGGCTTCAGAATAGAGCACACTTGGGTTCAAGTCCAGCTTCTGACACCTACTGTCTGTATGACCCTGGGCAAGTCACAACCTCTGATAACCTCGCAGAGCAGAGGCTGACCTGTGCTGGGAGAGGGAGTTTCCTCACTGGGAATTCCTTATACCAATGAAGTCACAGGTCTGGTCTCCACCTCTCCCCTTAAAAAAAAGAATTCCCATAAAGTGTATGGCTATACCTCTAATGTCCTCTACACTGCCCCTTCTATCTCCATCACAACCATACTAGATGAGCTGGGGTCCCTTCCTCTAGCCTCTCCCCTCACCAATCCATCTTTCACCAGCTCCCCAAATAATTTTCCTAAGGTACAAGTCTGACTACATTATCCCCTTGCTCAGAACAGTTCAGATGCTTGGAATACCAAGACATAGATGAAGGATTCTCTTCCCTCTAGGAGCTGATATTCCCCTGGTGGGGAGGGACAGAACATGTGCAAAGATTAGCCAATGTGGGGTACTTAAGGAGACAAGTGGAGGGCAGGACTGCCATGGGATGTTGAAAGGGCTAGTAGAGTTTCTGCTCACACCGCATTATTCTGAAAAAAATGGGGCCTGTTGGGGAATGATGTCAAAGAAATGAGGTAATTTCATAAACATAAGACAGTGATAGTAATCCATCTTTTAGGTCAACAAGCATATGTAGCCTTGCCTTAATTTCTTCTAGGATGACCAGTCAACCTGTAGAAAAGTCCCAAATTCAGCCAATCTCTATTCATCTTGGCCTGTATTGCAGTAAGCAGCCAGATTGCTTGACTCTTTTTTTTTTTTTTTTTTTGCCTTTTTGGAGCGCAATTGGGGTTACGTAACCTGCCCAAGGTCACATGGCTAGGTTTTTATTTGTGTGTGCATTAAGTGTCTGAGGCCAGATCCGAACTCAGGTCCTTCTGACTCCAGGGCTGATGCTCTACTCACTGCGCCACCTAGCCACCCCGACTTTTTTTTCTAAATTGATTATTGTTCCAATCATGTATAGACCCAACTTTGTAATGGGCCCATCAGTCAGCAAGTATCTATCAAATCTATCCAACCAGCTCTAATTTCAGTCACCCAGGATCAACTGCCTATTGAATATCTCCTCCTGGATGTCCCATTGATATCTCCAACTTTTCCTAAAAGAAATTATTATCTTTGCTCCTACATTTTAAAGTGCTATCTAAATGCTAGCTATTGTTAGTCCTTCTTGTTCTTTCTTTCTTGTTCCTTTTTGCAACAGACTGACCTTCCTAATTCTATTTTTCTTAGATTGATATTAAATTCAGCAAATTCCCCACCACCCCACCTCCTAGCACTCAAAATTCATAACCACTGAGTCAGCTTTCACTCTTCTCTCTCCTTCATCCATCATATCCAGTCAGTTGCTTAGTCTTTAGTGCTTCTACTCCCACAGCTCTCTTGTGTCTGCCACCTTCTCTCTGTTCATTGGGTCACTATCCCAGTTCTGGTCTTTGCCACCTCTTGTGTAGAGGACTGCAATGACCTCCCTACTTCCTGTTTCTCCCCTTTCTGATCTGTCCTCTACACCAAAGGTGGCACTAAGTCCATACTAACACAGTTCTCCAGTGCAACTTGAACCAAATGAAAATGTAATTGGGAAATGTTTAACAAAATAAATAAAAATACAATTCAACATAGATAATACTAATTTGTGGTTTTCTAAGTCAATATGTCAATTTCAGAAACCCATTTCTATCAATGTTCTACACAACTGTCAAAATAATCTCCCCCTACACCTCTTTGTCTATGGGATAGAATAGAAAGTCCTTGGCCTGACACCCAAGTCTGAAGCCAGTCTACCTCTCCAGACTTACCTGACATTAGTGCCCCTCCTCTTCTTGTGTTCTAGCCAAACCAGACTACTGAGCTGTTCATTTATTTCATTCTGTGTCTCACCTCCAGGCATTTGCAAGTCCTAGTGTATATTTGCCCATTGAAATGCCTCTCTTTCCTCAATAATCATTCAGTCAACAAGCCATGTGCTAAATGATAAGGATACAAAGGCAAAAACATGATCCTTGCCTTCAAGAAGCTTACATTCAAGTTCATGACCAGGTGTTGCCTCTTTGAAGAAGCTTTCCCTGAATCCTCTCTGGACAGAAAGTGAGCTCTCTCCCCTCCAGTTTTCTTAAAACATTTTTGTCTGAGTCTTTCCTTTGCCTTATCAAGTCTACTTAATGTTCATTTCTGTTTTCTGATTTCTATTCACATCAAAATCCCTCCATTATATTCCTAGAGGTGATAAATGTCATTTTTCATCTTTGTATTTCCAGAACCTAACAAGGTGCTTTGAACATGGTGAAGTTGGATTCTAGAGACACAAAAATGGAATCCTATGCACAATTCCTACCCTCAAGGGGGAATTAACATCCTGGGGGTGGGGGGGAGGAAGGAGGATACAGCTAAGTGTGATACAGTGATGCGGCCAAATTGACATGAGATGGAATGGGGTGGGGGGGAGGGAGGGAAAGGATGGGATGGGAATGGATTAGGATGGAGTAGGATGGAGTGGAGTGGGATGTGATGGAATGCAATAGAATATAACAGAATTCAATTGATTGGAATATGGGGAAGGGAGAAACAGATCAAGAAGGATTGCTTCCTGTCCTGCAGTATAATGAATTCAAAATCAAAGTCAATCCCACCTTTAACAGTATCCTTTGGTGTCTGTTACCTAGAAACAGGGCCAATGACTAGGGAAGCTGAAGGGAGAGGTGGATATAAGTAATAGAAAGAAAGCTTTCCCATAGTTTCTTTGTTTGTTTTTAACCGAAGTATGGTTCTATCCATTGGTAAGTCCAAGGAGCTCCAAAGACATTGTAGACATTTTCTGAGCCATCCTCAGCGTCCTACCTAAAAAAGGACATTGAGAATGGGTCACTCTTTCCTTCTTCCTTTTTTCTATTTTTCCTCCCATTCTTCCTTCTTTCCTTCCTTCCTTCCTTCCTTATCTCAAATGAGATATTTGCAAAGGGGTTTGTAATTTTTAAAGTGCTATATAAATGTTAGCTATTATTATTCCTTCTGTCCTTTCTTGTTCCTTTTTGCAGCAAACTTACCTTTCTAATTCTAATTTTCTTAGATTGATAATAAATTCAACAAATTCAACTCAACATTTATAGGCACAGTGTTAGGTTCTATAGACACAAAAATGGAATCCTATGCACAATTCCTACCCTCAAGGGGTATTAACATGGGGGGGGGAGGTACAGCTAAGTGTGATACACTGGCCGGGGTAATGGACGTTGCCAAATGTAAACTCTAATTTGCAGGATGTCTACATCTCTTTGACCAAAAGGAAAGGTGACCCAGAAGACTATGGTAGAGAAATGCAGGATTGAATTATGAATTTGCCATAGCCAACCCAGAGCGTAGATAAATCTGAATCCCAAGTCTTAGAAGGTTCCCTAAATCTCAAAAAGGTCAAGTGACTTCCCCAGCTAGAAAGTACCAGATCAATCTAATCCCCGACTCTCTACTCCCCCAACCTGCGCCCTGGCAATAGAGAGTGGGGGATTAGACTGATCCGACACTTTCTAGTTGGGGAAGTTGCATTGCTGCGTTCTTTTCCTCTTACCTGGCATTAGCAACACCTACCAACTTACTGCTATGATTATTCATGTGGCCTTCCTTGTCCCTCAATATAAACATTTAATAAGGATGAACTTAGCAAGACTCACTTAACTAGGTATGTTGTTTACCGGCTCTCTGCCAGTTTTTAATCCAATCAATAGTGTTCAAGTCCAAGCCAATTAGGAGGAAATTTGCAAGTTAAATTTCATTATCTAAGCTCATTAAGTGACTTTCCTGAAAATCCTCTATCTGGTCCTTCTGCCAGCTCTCCTGTTAGTGACAGTCACCTACAAAGAAGGGCAGAGTTTTCTGTTTTGTTGGTTCTGAAGTAATGAACTTGCCTTCTTGGTCAGGGTTTGTCCTCTTGTTTCCTTCCAAGATGATATGAAGCTGACTGGACAGGCACATCCAGGCTTGTTAGTCAGATGAGCCCCTCCTGCTCTTGGCCCAATTTACTAGCTTTGTGACCCTGGGCAAGTCATTTAACGTTTCTCTTGTTGTTATGTTTGTCCTTCATTTTCTTTTTTTTTCCTTTTTGGAACGCAAGTGGGGTTAAGTGACTTGCCCAAGGCCACACAGCTAGTAAGTGTTAAATGTCTGAGGCTGGATTTGAATTCAGGTCCTCCTGACTCCAGGACTAATGCTCTATTGACTGAGCTACCTATCGGCCCCTTGTCCTTCATTTTCGAAGAGGACCATGACATCAGAGAAATGATGACATGACTTGAAATTGACTTGGATTTGAGTGAGGGAGGGCTGTGCAAGGTCACCAGCCTCTCTTTCTCCTCCAAAGCCATCTGGGTCCAATGGCCTGATATTCCTCAGGATGACTGGAGGTGGCCCAGGATGCAATGAGAGATCCTGACCCTTCTGTTTGTCTTAATCTATTGGAGAAGGCAATAGCAAACCACTCCAGTATCTTTGCCAAGAAAACCCCATGGACAGTGTGGTCCATGGGGTCATGAAAATTTGGACACGACTAAAATGACTGAAAGGCAACAACCAAGATTAATGTATGCTTTTCCCCTGCCCTTCCTCCTCTCTCTTTAGTTTCCTCATCAGTAAAATGATGGTTCACAGACCTTTCTTTTCCTCTTAAAATCAAAGAAAATTACATTTCACCATGGGATCCATAGATCACCCGATCATAGATTTCAAGCTGAAGGAGACCTCAGAAGCCATTTGTCCAACACTCTCATTTTACTAATGAGGAAATTGAAGGGAGAGGGGGAAGGAAAAGGAAAGGTATTTATTAAGCTTTATTGTTGTTATTCAGTCATTTCAATCATGCCCTTCATGACTCCGTGGACCACACTGTCCATGGGGTTTTCTTGGCAAAGATACTGAAGTGCTTTGCCATTCCCTCCTCCAATGGGTTAAGACAAACAAAGTTAAGTGACTTGCCCAGGGTCACACAGCTAGTAAAAGTCTGAGGTTGGATTTGAACTCAGGTCTTTGTGACTCCAGGCCTGACTCTACCCACAGAGTCAACTAGCTGCTCTTTATTAAGTATCTACTATGTGCCAAAGCACATGCTTTACAAATATTATCTCTTTTGATCCTCAAAACAACCCTGGAAATTAGGTACTGTTAATTATCCCCCATTTTACAAATGAGGAGACTGAGGTTAAGTGACTTGCCCAGGGTCACACAGCTATAAATGTCTGAGGCTGGATTTGAATTCAGATCTTCCTGACTCATCTAGACCCAAGGAAGTTAAGTGCTTTGTTCAAGGTCAGTGTTAGAAGTGGGATTTGAACCAGACTTCAGAAAAAAACTTAAAAGGGGGTGGGGTGGGGGTGAGATTACCAAAATATGTTCTCTCTGTAAAGGCCCAAAGGAGAAGCTTTCACTTTATTCCAAGATCCTTTTTTCCTGCTTTCAAGTCATTGAAATTTTCTAAGCCTCAGGAGCTGATAGGATTTCTCAAAATGTTTTATTAAAATATTTTATTAAATATTCACCTAGGGCGGCTAGGTGGTGCAGTGAGTAAGAACACTGGCCCCAGAGTTGGTAGGACCCGGATGGGGTTCGGCCTCAGTACTTAGCACCCACACATAAATAACTAGGCATAACCCTGAGCAAGGTGCTTAACCCCGATTGCTTTAAAAAAAAAAACAAAAAACCATTCACATTGGACCCCAACATAGCCAACCAAACTTGCTTAGTAACTATTAGATTTCAATTAATTTCAATGCAATGTTCCAATTACTCCTCCAGTAAGTCCTCATCTGGATCACAGATCAGAGGTAGAAAGGACCTCTGGAAATATCTAGACATTTTACCGATGGGGAAACTGAGGCCCAGGGGAACTTAAGAACTCAAGGTCATAGAGCAGGATTTCAACCCAGGGCCTCTGACCCCAAGTTCATCACTCTTTCCACAATAGTTTTTTTGGGGGGGAGGGGGTCCTTTTTTCTCATTTACCTTTTCTCTTCTCTGGTGGTTGATTCATCCTCCATTCTAGCCCAAAGGATTTACAGAGGCCCTAAAGAGCAAGTAATTGTACAAATAAGGAAACTGAGGCCTAGAGTGGGGGTCACATAGGTAGTTGGTCGAAGAGGTAAGATTTGAATTCTGAACCTGGGACTCCAGAGCCAGGCCTCATTCCATTCTACCCCTCTGGGTCTTGGCTGCTTGTTTCATTTCCTTTTTTTAAAAGCACCCCAGAGGTTTAATTTTCTCCTTAGGCGCTTTCCCCTGGATGCCCAGGCATCCTGACGGTCAGTCGCTTGCCACTGCTCCATCTGTGGTCATTTAGACGCTATCTTTCCATGCACCATTTCTTTTTGTCTGGATGAACAAAGGGTGGGGAGGTCCAGTTGAGCGGGGCCAGCTTTCTTGGCCCAGTGCACCGGCTGCGATCCAAGGCCCTCTGGAGTCACTGTAGCGATCCTGAAAGGCAGCCAGGAAAATGACTTTCACATGCAAATGGCAGCTAATTTCTCATCTTCCTTCCCAATTAGGCTCCATTATTATTAATATTATTATTATTATTTTGCAAAGTAAATGGAGATGATAATGGCAACTCCCATGAACTTTGGGCCCTCCTCATCTGGAGCCCAGCTAGGAGAAAAACTGGCATTATTCACGTAGCCAAGAGAGGGAAGGGTGGAAAGGAAAGAGGGCAGGGAAAGAGAATGCAACTGGGAGTCAGGTGGCCTGGGTTCAAATGCTGACTGCCACTTACTAGCTAGAATCCTTGGGTAAGTGGGTTCTCCTCTCTGGGCACCAGTTTATTCTTCTGTGAAAAGAAGATACTAAAGGAATAAATAAAATCTTTAAAAAGATGATACTATAGCAGATGATCTCTACAGGAGCCATATCTAGGAATTTCTCTTAGGAAAGAGAAGAGAGAGCCCACCTGGGGCATGGCCACCAGAGGGAAAGAGGCGCACATTAGGACACCATGAGGTTTTCAGGGTGTCAAAAGATGAGTCACTTCAGGGTATGAGAGGACAAGCTACTTCTGCAGGGAAGGGAGAGGGAGCAGGAGGGCATGGGTAAAGTGAGGGAAGGAAATGCATCCTAGGTTAGATAGTGTTCTCTATACCCTCTAAATTTCAATGCTCTAGGGCGAAGTCCTCATTGCCCTGCCCTAGTTATAGCCTGAATCTCTAAGGTTCTTTTCTGCTCCAACAATCTCTCAGTCTATAAGCCCAGATCATGCCAAGTTTTAGAAAGCAGGGGAGTCTGAGCAAGGTCTATAGGGGACAAGTCTTGGGATTTTTCTGCTGAGTACTAAGGAGGAGGAGGAGAAATTGATGGACTCTGTGGGAGAAAACACTAGATTAAATCTGAAACTGCAGAGCCCATCAGAGGGAGGAGAAGGGGAATAGTGTAGTCATTGAAAAGTAAGTAGATTTGACTTTTAAATGAGGACGGATCTGAATAATTTCTCTGGTGCTTATGAGCCCTGCTGTGCACGGGGCTTAGTATTCAGGAGGCTTGTTGTCAAACCTGCCTGTTTGTGGATGTGCTAGAAACAAGCAATCACAATTAGCACCAATCCTGATCTTTAAAATATGTGAGATCAGGGCTGCTAGGTAGCATAGTGGATAGAGCCCCAGTCCTGGAGCCAGGAGGAGCTGAGTTCAAGTCCAGCCTCAGACACTTACTAGCTGTGTTAATCTGGGCAAGTCACTTAACCCTGATTGCCTCCCAAAATAAATGAATACATAAATAAATAAAATACCTGGAATCAGGAAGCAAAGTGAAAGTACAGTGGTTTTACAACACAATGAAACAACAGCCTGATATCATGGAAAAAACACCATATTTGAAGTCAGAGACAGATCCAGTTCACAAATAAAAACAAAAGCTCACATTGATGTAACACCTTATGTGAGTTCCCATTTGATGCTTACAGAAACCTTGCTAGATAGGCACTATTACTGTCCCCATTTTACAGATGAGGAAATTGAGGCTGACAAGGTTAAGTGACTTGCCCAGGATCACATAGTCAAAATGGCAGGATTCAAACGTGTGATTTCCTGACCCAAGGAATCATAAGGACCTAGATGCCTCACAAATCCTGGCTATACCTAGCCTTCCACCTTTGTACCTCTGAACAAATCATTTCATGATTCAGTTTCAGTTTTGTGAAATGAAGAGGTTGTTTTTAATAAAATCTGAGATTTGAAAGGGACCTCAGAGGCCATCTTGTCCAACCCTGTCCAATTAACGAGGTTCAGAATTCAAGTAAACAGAATGCTGGACACTCCAAGAAAGGATTTCTTGAAGGATGGCATTCTGACCTGCAAATCCTGTTCGTGATGCCATAATGTCCAATTAAGGAGGTTCAGGATTCACTTAAACAGAATGCTAGGCACTCCAAGAAAGACCCAAGGCAATTTCTTTAGAATATTTATTCAGAATATATGTATATATAGGCAAGTGAGAAAGAAACCAGAGATAACAGAATAAGAGGCTTAAAGATAGCAGAATAAGAGCAACTATGATTAATAGTGGATATATATATATATATATATATATATGTACATATTTACAAGCATCACCTTTTCAGGGAAGCACCAACACTTGACCACACAAGCTGGGGAATCCGGGGTACAGCCATCAGGTCCCGCATTGGGGCAGTCCCAGGCAGAGCGTCCTCTCCATGGGTGAGATTCCAATTTGGGGTCTGAATCTTACAGTTAAAGTAGTGCTAAGAACAAAGAAGGCATACTGCCAGGTGTTTTGTTTTTGTTTTTTTTTTTTATTTTCAAATTTCCTTTACTTCCCTCCCCCCTCCCCCCACGACAGCATATAGTCCAGTATAGGATCTGCAAATGCATTCATATTAGACATTATTCCAATTACAAAGGCGTATTGTACTAGGTGGGATGAAAGATGGTAAGGAAGAAATAAAACCAAACAATGAAAAGAACAAGATCATTTAGTTTGCTTCCATCAGGATTCAGGCTCAGTTCTTTCTAGTTATATCTCTGGATGGCGCATTGCTCACTTTCTTGAGTCTTTCGGGATTAACTTATATCACTGCATTGCTGAAAAGAGTCCAGTCTGTCATAGTTGGTCATCATAGATATGGTATGTCTGTGATTTCTGGAGAGCAATCTCCAGAAGGATTAAAAATTGTTATTATAAATTATATATAAATATATTTATTATATATAATTATATATAAATATATAATTATATATAAATTATTATTATAAATTATCCAAAGGATTATAAATAATTTCATACCCTTTGTCCCGACAATACCACTTCTAGGGTTATATCCCAAAGAGATCATAGAAGTGGGAGGAAGACCCATATGTACAAAAATATTTTTAGCAGCCCTTTTTGTGATTGCAAAGAATTGGAAACTAAAGGGGTGCCCATCAATTGGGGAATGGCTAAACAAGTTGTGGTATATGAATGTAATGGAATATTATTGTGCTATAAGAAACGAGGAGGTGACAGATTTCATAATTACCTGGAGAGACTTATACAAACCGATGCTGATCGAGAAGAGTAGAATCAGAAGAAATTTGTATACAATTACAGACATGCCAGGTGTTTTTTAGCAGGCATTGGTATCTTGTATAAGACCAGGGAGGGAGGCCAGTCCCTCCAAGGCCCCACCAAGAGCCGTGTTTCCTTGGAGTGGCTAGTTCTAGGAGTTGGGCAGTTATCATACCTCTTCTCAAAGACCTGGCCAGGGTCCCAGGAGAGGAGCAGCCCTCAGGTTCTCAGGATCCCTCTTCCCAAACAACTCAGGGTAATAGAAAGGTCATATTGAGTTGGGGCTTTGGTTTGTATAATCTTATTCCTCACAGAGGGGTTTATCTTGCCCCTACAAACCCACAGCTGAATCCCCTCTAAAACATGTCCCATGAGTGGTCATTTGGCCTTTGCTTGAAGATCCCCCAAGGATAGGAAACCCACTACCCCCTAAAACAGCCCATTCCATTGTTTGGATAGCTCTAATTGTGAGCAAGTTTGGTGAACACCAGATTTGTCTGTGCACTTTCACCCACTGCCTGAAAAGCGATAGGGAGCAGTTGAAGATGTTTGAGCAAAGAAGTGACAGGACCACAGAAGAATGGTATTGTATGGGGCATCCTATTCTCAAGGAGCTCCCTTCCTAACAGAGAGAACACATAGGAGAGTTCCCAGGGTCCTTAGAGTACAGCCACAAGGAAGAATCAAGGTCAAGATTCATCTTAAATGTCCTATGCATTGGTAAAGGTGCATGTATTGGGCCATTTGACAGTCAGTCCTTCCTTTGGTAGTGAGAATTTTCCTTTCTGGGTCTTCTGTAGCTGTGGCTGTTGAAAAGACAAGACTCAGTAGTCTTTAAAGAAAATCACTCACCAAATTAAGTCTGATTATATTTATTTGGGTTCATGTTTTACCTTCTTATTAGGCTATAAATTCCTTTAAGAACAGGGATCGTCCTTTTTTTAAACTTTTATTTTTGGAGTGCTATGTACATAGTCAACACTGAATATTTGTTGGAGAGACAATTCTCAGGTCACTGGCCTCTCCTTAAGTGGTGGTCCCCAGGATGGTAGAGTTAGTGGGTTGGGCTAGAAGCAGGGCCAGCAGTCATAGGGACACTGCTTTTCCCAGGGCTCTTGGGCATACTTGACCCTTGATCACAGTTGATTGTCAGTTGGTGCTACTGGTAGTAGGGATAATGGACTGCTTCCATCAGGGTTGCCATGCTGGATGATGCAAGTGGGGGCTAAATCTGGAAGCAGGGCTGGTGGGCTTGGGGAGTGGGGTGGCCCTGCTGTTTCTGGGGCTCTTGGGTTCATTGGTGGCAATAGGTCAGCAGGAAATCATGTTTTTTTTCTAATTACAATAGCCTATTTCTAGGATGTTGACAAATTGGAGGGCATCCAGTGGAGGGAAGGCAACAAGCTGGTGAAGGAACTGGAAACCATGGGACATGAGAAATAAGCGAAGGAACTGGTCATTGGAGCTATCCAAAAATAAAATATGGTGTTGGTAGGGGGAGTTCCTTCTCATGGATGGTCTTGAAATGTGGGTTGGTGGGTAGATCCCTCATCAGGAACTCTTGCATCAGGTACAGGATCATAGATTTAGAGTCAAAAAAGGACCTTTGAGGCCATCTCAAGCCCAACTCCATCACTTGACAGATGAGGAAAGTGAGATACAGAAAAGTGAAGGAAAAAGTGTCCAGGAAACACAACTAGTGTCTGAGGCAGCTTTGAAGCCGAGTCCTCCTGACTTCAAACCCAGTGCCCTATCCACTATGCCATGGGATTAAACTGGATGACCTTTAATCCTTGAGGTTTTTTCTAATTTTGAGATTCTTGAGCTGGGGATGATTAGCCTGGAGTGAAGACTGGAGGATGTACATGTTTGTCATGCATAGTTAAACCAATCAATAAATACTTAATAAGCTCATACTACAGGCCAGGGTTAAGTGCTAGGAATACAAAAGAAAGCAAAAGACAGGCCTGCCCTCAAGGAGCTTATAATCTAATGTGTGAAGAGCTGGCATGGCAACCAGAAAGCAGACCTAGGAGCAAGGGGCAGAAATCAATTCAATTCAATTCAATAAATATTCAGTGTTGACTATGTACATAGCACTCCAAAATAAAATTTTAAAAAAAGGACAGTCCCTGTTCTTAAAGGAATTTATAGCCTAATAAGAAGGTAAAACATAAACCCAAATAAATATAATCAGACTTAATTTGGTGAGTGATTTTCTTTAAAACCAGGCCTGTGTGATGAAGGCAAGTCAGCCCCTGCTCAATAACTTAGAATTTTAGAGTTGGGGCAAGGGAGGAGAATTGAAAGTTCAAGTGATTCATCCAAGGTCACACAGTCAGGAGGTGTCCATAAGCCCCCCCCCTTTTTTTTTGCCAGAGGAGATTGACATTTAGAGAGAATGTTATCAGAGGCAAGATTTGGATCCAGGTGGTCCTGGCTCCAGGCTCATCTCTCTATCCACTAGAGCACACTACCTCTTACTGACAAATGGAGAACAGAGGTTAGACAGTGATAATGGGGAGGAATGGGACATTCTGAGCTAGGTGGGGAGCTAGGAAAGTTCATGGAGAAAGACAGGTTGACAGAAGACAGTAGAAGATGAGGTGAATCTTGAAAGAAAAGATAAATTTCCCACAGTGCCAAGCTGCTCCTTGTAGGAGATATTGATATTCAAGGAGCCCATTTCAGCTCAGGGAGACCTTTCCGAATTGACTGGGGTAGAGGGGGCAGGATAAGAAGAGGAAGAGGAGTGAATAGAGCACCAGCCCTGGAGTCTCGGACCTGAGTTCAAATCAGACACTTGACACAAAACTAGTCATGTGACCTTAGGCAAGTCTCTTAACCCCACCCAATTGCCCTACCTTCCTCTCTCCAAAAAGAAAAAAAAAGAAGAGGAAAAGGAGGGGCAGCTAGGTAGCACAGTAAATAGAGCACCCACCCTGGAGTCAGGAAGACCTGAATTCAAATTCTGCCTCAGACACTTATCACTTAGGAGTGTATGACCTTGAGCAAGTCACTTAACCCCTACTGCCCTGCCTTCCCCCTTCCAAAAAAGCAAGAAAAAAAAAGAGGAAGAGGGTCTTAACTGGAACCTGAAGCACAATGAGGGAAAATAAGCATGAAATAAGACTGAAAAAGTAAGTTACAGTCAGACTGTGCAGGGCCTTGAATGCCAAGCTGAGCAGTCAATCCTGTAGGCAGTGAGGAACCACTTGATAGGGAGCTCTTTTGCTGGTATTCAGCTGAAGTCAATTAAATGTCAGTCTGGGTGTCTGACACTAATGCAAAGGAGCCAAAGCCCAACCCACTTATGGCCTTAATTCTCCTCCCTCACTGCGTTCCAGCTTTCTCTCTCACCTTCAATCTTGCCCTCCCCACAGACTCCTTTCCTTCTGTTCATAAGCATGTTCATCCTCCTTATTCAAAAACAAAGGCAAACCCCCACACAGCTCCCTTTGATGTTGCTGATGCCTCCAGCTCTCACCTTTCCTAGTTATACATCCAGAAAGAACAGTTTATGGCCTGTACCCAAGGGTGTGCTGGAGCCGCCGGAATCCACTCAAGAGAGTCAATTATGAAGTTTTCAGTGTGAGCATTTACACCTCAGATATCAGCAAAAACTCCCCTTGAGGGCTTGATTTATTTGTCTTGTTGGTAATCTAGAGTTAATAAAGTTATGGAGAAAGTGTTAATAATGCATTTTTTTCTGGAAAGTGAGTGGTTAAACATTTATCAACACACCCCTCCCTGGAACAGTCACTCTGCCAGAATGCTGAGAAAAGGCAATTAGGTTTCCCATCCCCCTCCACTGATTCAACAGCTGTCCTTCGTTCTTTTGTTCTTTTTTTCTGTCCTAGTTGTTATTCTGATCCTGTTTTCTCTTCACTTAAAACTTCTGGGGTCGACCCAGACATGTGCATTTCCTTGTGTCCATTTTGGTTCTGGACAAAGAGAACAACTGGGGGTAAAAAGCTCTGGTTATTCGAACTGTACAACAGGAGACTGGGAAGTGTTCTTGTTAGTGGTTAGAAAGGTTTGAATTCTCTTCTCTAACTTGGAAGGGGGTGTGTGAAATGAGTTTTATTAGTAACCCAAGACGGAAGAGAATAAGCCTTTGTTAAGTGCCTACTATGTGCCAGGCAACAAGCCAAGGGCTTTACAAGTATTATTTGAGATGATCCTCACAACCCTGGGAGGTAGGGGGTGTTATTGTCCCCATTTAACAGATGAAGAAACTGATGTGGACAGAAGGTTAATCGAATTGCAAATTGATGAACTAATTCATGCTAAAATATTAATGACTGACAGCTTAGAGGATTGACTTTTTACTGATAGAATTCAGGTAATGTGTATTTGGGGGAGGGCTGGAGAGGGCAGATATTCTTACCCCCTTTCAATAATATACATATAAAAATATATGTGTGAATACATATATATGCATCTGCAGCCTTCCCATTATGCATGTGTATGTACATATGTGTATATTCATTAACACACACAGGTATTTGTGGTCTTCCCCATTAGAATGTAAGCTTCTTGTAAGCCCGGGACCATTTCATTCTTTGTACTTGTATCACTAGCACCTAGGACAGCACCTGCCATGGAGGAGGGACTTACTAAATGCTGGCTGATTGATTAATGGCCCAGGCTAATAATGGTAAAGTGGGATAGCTGATGTTCCATTCAAACCTCAAATGGATTGAAGTAGGCAGAGTTGTGCAAAGCCATTGGCCTCTCTTCCAGAGTGGGTCACTGCCCAGTGGCAGGACAGAGTCAAGATGACTGGTGCACGTTTACATAGCCCTTCATGGTCTATGTGTGGAGAGTTCTATAGATAAAGCATGGGTATCTTATCTGAGCCTCATCACTATCAGCAATATTAATAACCCCATTTTACAGATGAGGAAACTGAGGTTCAAGGGTTAAGTGTCTTGCCCATGGCTCTAAAACTAGTGTCTGAGGTGGGATTCAGACACAGGTCTCTCCTAACCCCAATGCCAGCATGTTCCCCACTACATAGCACATTGTATCTCCTCCCCAGATTCTATATTGGGATTTTTTGTAAGAGGGGAAGGGGCAGGATAGGACAAGCTTAGGAGACAGCATAGGATAGTGTACAGGGCAGGCCTGAGAGTGAGGAAGTCCTGCTTCTGATCCATAGTGGTTCCATGACCCTGGGCAGCCAGAGCTAAGTGAGAAAGCCAGGCTATGCCATGAAGCCTGAGCCTGCCAAGAGCCAAGAGGCAAGCCAATGGTCCATAACAGGAAAAATGGCCACCACCCCCACCCCCATTCTTAATGCCAACACCCTGGGCAAAATCTCCAGCAATAATTGTTGGAAAGTCACCAGGCAAGGCTCAGAGAACCACTGGACAGATATCTGGGAACCAAAGCCTCCTTGGAAGTTGCCTATAACCCCAGGAATTTCTCTGTACGATGTCTGTCAGTGCTAAGGACAGAAGCAGGCCTGCCTGAAAGCAGGAAGACGAGCTTTTGATCAACGGATCCTGGGTACATGGTCTTGGCCTGGGTACAACAGAGGCACTGTGGAATATGAGGCCCCATTTCTGTCTCCATCAGCAGCCTGTAATGAAGCCTGTTAGCCTCGTCCATCCAGGCTCTTGAAGCTTTTAGCAGCTGAGGCTAATAAGGGAATCCAGGATTTGGGATGCTGTGCCTTTGTGGTCGGCCCTTTCCCAGGTCAGAGCTTCCTTCTATTTTCTCATGGATATTACAGAGAAGCAATAAGGTTCCCAGGGGATGGATGGGGTCTGATGCTGCCTAGCAACTCACTTAGACCTTGAGATGTACCTGCTCCCTGTCAATCTCCTGTCTTCCTGGTAGACTCACAGGCTGGAAAAGAGGGATGCTGGCATGAAAGAATGCCAGCCTCAGGGGCGGCTAGGTGGCGCAGTGAATAGAGCGCCAGCCCTGGAATCAGAAGGACCTGAGTTCGGAGCCGGCCTCTGACACTTAATCCACACAAACAAAAACCTAGCTGTGTAACCTTGGGCAAGTTACTTAACCCCAATGCCCTAAAGGGGCGGCTAGGTGGCGCAGTGAGTAAGAGCGCCGGCCTCGGAGTTTGGATGACCCGAGATCAAATCCAGCCTCAGAAAATGAGCACCCACGCATAAATAATGACTAGCCGTGTAACCTTGAGCAAGTTACTTAACCCCAATTGCTTCTAAAAAAAAAAAAAGAATGCCAGCCTCAAAATCCAAAGACCTGGGTTCAAGGACCAGCATTGGGACTTACTGACTACGAGGTAGCTGGTGCAATGGATAGTGCCCAGGGCCTGGAGTCAGGAAAACGAGTTCAAATTTCACCTCAGGCACTTATTAGCTGTGTGACCCTGGGCAAGTCACTTAGCTCTGTTTGCCTCAGTTTCCTCATCAATCTAATAATCCCTAGTTATATAATAACAATATGTAATATATATCCCATAGTTATTCTATATATATTCTATATGTGGGGGGGGCGGAGGAGTCCCCAGGCCCTCCCCAAACTCAGCTGGTACAATCACAGGACCTAATCCAAGGGTGTTAGTCTCACCAAAGTGTTCAGCCAACTGGAAAGACGTGTCAGAACCCTCTATGCAGTGAGAGAGCCTTTTTCTGATGGAATGAAAGGGAACAAGGTGGGATTGGCAGAGGAAACTGATTAACCACTCCTTCACCAACCCCCTGCTTTAACTAGTTAAGACCTGGCTAGAGAAGAGCTCCAAGCTGGGAGCCAGAGGGAAGCCTAGAAGGGGGGACTTGCTCTTGGTCAGTGGGGTGGGGAGAGGAAAGGATTTCTCTCTCCTTCCCTCTCCCACTCCCAGCCCCCACTGGCCATGTTACTTGGATATGGACCTTCAGCCAGGACAAGAGACACACAGAGATACCCAGAGACAGTCACTGATCAGAGGAAACAGCTTCCAGGAACCTTGTACTTGGCAACCTTCAAGGGCAAATGCAAGGTGACCCAGCAGATGGTTTCATTGACCAACCAGTGGGGAAACTGAGCTCCTGAGAAATGAAGAGACTTGTGCAAAGTCTCACAGCAAGTGGGCAGCATAACAGGACAAGTCATTTCACCTCTCAGCCTTAGTTTCCCCATCTGTAAAATGGGGACAATTAGACTTGTACTATATTGATAGGATTGGTTCGAGTCATGCCCTAGCTCTTTGAGGTTTACAAAAAGGGGTGTGCTAGTAAATATTTAAGAACCAGGCTGGGGGATGGGGAAGGGGAATATATTTGGGGCAGTTGTGGGTTTTTCAGACATCAATGCTCAAACTGAAATTTTAACAATTAGATCATCACAAATCAGTTTGAGCTGACTCCAGCATACCCCTGTTTATAAGACTTTTCTTAATCCTGCAAGAGGGTAATGTTAATGTCATTCCACAGTTCAACAATAAAGTGCCAAATCATTGTGAGCTGTTGTTACTTTTAGCTGTCCAGACTAGGATTGGCTGTCCAGACACTCACTCTACCTCCAACCAGCAAATGGGGCAGGTGCAGAGTCCAATCAGGGCATGCCCATCTCTGTCCCCTAGGGACTGAAATAGGAAGAACCTTCCCTTCTGGATAAGATACCCCTCTGATTTTCCCCTTCCTTCCTTTGGGTCAAGGACAGGGACTCCTTCAGATGCTGCTAACCATCACTTCCCCTCCCCTCCCCTCCCCTCTCCTCCCCTCCCCTGTCCTCTCCTCCCCTTCTTTCCCCTCTTCTCTCCTCTCCCTCTCCCCTCCCTTTCCCTCTCCTCTCCATCAGCCACACCCAAGATAGCAATCAATAAGGACGAGGACCAGGCTTTTGATACCCCTAGTATACAGAGTTCTATGGTGAGGGGACACCCCGATATTTTTATTCATTTATATCAAGACAGATCAGGACATCCGAAAGTTTTAGTCTTGAAAAGGTACCTGATGCATTGAAAGGTTCAGGACTTGCCCAAAGTCAGAAAAAGAACATGAACCGGGGTCTTGCCTCTGAGGCAACCTCTCCAAAAGCAGTGGTCCCAGATCGATGTGGAATTCTTTCTTTGATCTTGAGAGTTCATAGGGTTATTAATAAAATACAAAATTACCTAATATAGCTTACTTACCCCAAAATCAGATGAGAACTTTTTCTCCTTTTAGCATGGGTCAGAGACTGGAATCTCTGCCTTAAACTAAAGTAGACACTTCTCAGTGTAGTTAAAACAAAACCGTGCTCCCCCCACTATTCCCTCATTGCAGCCCCTGACCAGGACCAGAATGTGCAGAAACCAGGGCATGTCCAGCTTTACCACCGTTGTGTTACGTAAAGAGAAAACAGAATGAGAGTAATAAAACAATGAGAATGTAACAAAAGGCCCAGTAGTTAGGCACCCCTATCCAATGGCAGGGAAGTATACAGCCGGGGTTCCTGGTCCTAAAGCAGGAGGCTCCAAGTGGGCCTCTGCCCTAAGTGCACTGTCCTAATGGTCATGGCAGTCTGGTGGTTCTCCAGCCCCCAGGCCTCTACTGCATCTATTTGTCTCCTGAGATGCACAGGCAGATGCCCCCACCCATCCTGCTCAGGACCCTGTCCCCATGACTATTCCTGGTTTCTGGGAGTAAGAGTGTAGCTCCAAGGCTCAGAACTCTCATAGGGTGTTTAAAAGATTTCTCCCTTGAAGTCTCCCTGCCAGCAGAAGGGAGGACAGGATATAGAAGACAATAACAGCAATAATAAATAGGCAATCTGTGTTCTGGAGCCTCGGGCAGTGCCTGCTGGGAATTGTGTCTAAGTGCAGTTTCTTTCTTTCCTTTTATCCCCCTCCCAATTCCTTCCATCTCTCTCTCAAATGACCAGCCTTTGCTTTCTTCCCTTTCTTCTATTTTCTTTCATACTGATCTGTTATCTAGGCCTCCCCACGACTCTTACTGCCCCATCCCCACTGGTGGTGCCAGTGCCTTGAGTTACTAACTGTTGGGTTAGAAGGAGTTCTGTATTTTCTGGTGTAAGACGAGGTCAATCACAGAGTCTGACCTTGGCCTGACACAACTGAGGGGGGCCTCCCCCTGCCCAGCAAAGGAAACCCCTTGAGGGCAAGAAATATTTCTTTCTTAATCTTCTCATAACTGCCTGCCACAGACCTTTGCACACGGTAGGTGCACCATCAATGCTTGTTGCAATTTAACTATATTTGAAAAACCTTAAAACGTTCCCCCAGTGTCAGCCATTCTGATCATCATCCCTGTCCACCCATGCAGGATGCTGGTCTGAGAGTGGAGGCCTAGGGTCCAGGCTCCCATATAAGGTGACAAAATGTGGCCACATTCTACCAGAAAAAAACCTGATAAAGTGAAGTTAATTTAAAAGGAAGTTAAGTGCCAAGCACTGTGCTGAATCCTTCACAAATATTAACTGACTGGATCTTCACGACAACCCGGTGAAGTAGGTGTTATTGTTATCCCCACTTTACAGTTAAGGAAACTGAGGCAGATGTAAGTGCAGAAAGTAAGTGCCTGAGGCTGGATTTGAACTCAGACCTTCCTGACTCTATCCACTGCACAACAAACTGTGATTGTCCTGTCCCCCAATACCAGTGTCATAAAAGGATTTTTGTCATTCAGTTGTTTTCCAGTCCTGTCTGACTCTTCATGATCCCATTTGGGGCTTTCTTGGCAGAGAGACTGGAGTGGTTTGCCATTTCCTTCTCCGGCTCATTTTACAGATGAGGAAACTGAGGCTAACAGGGTTAAGTGACTTGCCCAGGGTCACACAGTTGCCTGAGGCTTGATTTGAACTCAGGAAGATGAATCTTCTGAGCACTCTATCCACTGTGTCACCTAGCTCAGGTGCCCCTGTGTGGCTTACTATTATTAATGATAGCAATAGTAATCATGACTATTTAAATAGCATGCTAAGGTTTGCAAAGTTCTTTACATACGTTAGATCATTTGTTTAAATGGTACCCAGAAGAATAAGACACATTGGGACCTTCTCTTTATAATCTGTGATGCCTCAACCTTCCTATTTTCCCCCTTTGCTCACACACAAAAGCCAAAAGCCTTGTGAGTGATCCCTGCTCGGGCGGGGTGCTCCCTGGTCCTAGCTGCTCTAACCAGGACACACATGCCTGGGCTCAGACCCAAGGCATCAGGCAGCTCTGGTTGATACTTGAGAGTTTAATAGCTGAGCTGCAGGAGGAGGGAGCTGCCCCTTCTGGGCTTGGCTTTTTAAGTGAATTTGATGCTTAAAAAAAACCTGCTTGAGGCTGACATTCTTTAGCCTAATCTAATTCAGCAACTCCTTGGGGAAAGCTGCTGCATAACCTCCAATCTCCTCTTCAGCAAGGCTCCTGACTGATACCTTGCCTGAGTGTCCACGTGGCTGATTTTCAGATGACCTAAAAGCCTGGAGTCAGGAAGACTCAACTTTGTGAGTTCAAATCCAGCCTCAGACATGTACTAGTTGTGTGACCCTGGGCAAGTCACTTAACCCTGTTAGCCTCAGTTTCCTCTTCTGGAAAATGATCTGGGGAAGGAAATGGCAAACTCCAGTATCTTTACCAAGAAAACCCCAATAGGGCCATGAAGAGTCAGACATGAGTGAGGCAAATAGGGTCAAGTGACTTGTCCAGGGTAACACGGCTAATATGCCCAAGATCAGATCTGAATTCAAGAGGATGAATCTTTCCAATTCCAGCCAGGTGTATTATTCACTGCACCACCTAGCTGCCCCTAATGACAAACAATTTATTAAGCACCTACCACATTCTAGGCACTGTGCTGAGCTCTGAGGGATAAAAAAAAAAAAAGCATAAGACAGTCCCTGACTTCAAGGAGTTACAATCTAATGGGGAGACGACTGCAAACAAATAAATACAAAGCAAGCCATTTATAGGATGAATAGGAAATCTTGTTTTCTTTTTCCCTATTCCTATTATTTCCTATTAATAATTCATTGACAGAGGGAAGTGCTGGAATGAGGAGGGGTTCCTGGAGGAAGACTTCCTGGAGAAGGTGGGATTTTGTTTGGGACTTAAAGGAAGCCAGGAGGTCAGCATTCAGAGCAAAGTCACTTTTTGTCTGTGTGATCTTGGACTGGTCTTCCCCTCCCTGGGCTTCACTTTCCTCCCCTGTAAAATCAGAGAATGGGACCAGGTGGTCTCTCCAGTCCCTGCCAGTTCTAAATCCTCCAATCAAGATGGCTCTGTTTCACCATGGTTACCACCAGCCGATCACAGCTGCTCCCCCATTTCCCCTTAAGCACAAGGAAATTTTATACCCCAAGACAGACCAGTGATTTCTGGCCAGATGGCTTTTTTCATTCCACCGCCCGCATTGGGAAGAGATGGAATTCTTCAGGGACTTCTCAATTATCTCAGTCTTTGCTGTTCTCTGACAAATCATTTCCTTCCTCTGACCTGTGACCTCATCTGTAAAATAAGGGAATTGGAAAGGGGGCTCTGAAGGCCCTTCCAGCCCCATGGTCTATGACTCTACTCTTGCCTCCAGGGACAGGCCTCATTTGTTTGGATCTCCCTCCAGAGGAGGAGAGGTAGTATCCAGATTAATCAATTTCCTTGTCCTTGGAAGCTCAGTGATGTGGTCATTAAATTAAGGTTAGAGGACAGTCTTCTCATTGGCCTGATTCTTCATTATGACCTGTTATTGGATGGGTACCCTCCTCTG
Source organism: Gymnobelideus leadbeateri (assembly GCA_011680675.1). Classification (NCBI taxonomy): domain Eukaryota; kingdom Metazoa; phylum Chordata; class Mammalia; order Diprotodontia; family Petauridae; genus Gymnobelideus; species Gymnobelideus leadbeateri. Next base: position 21,649 of record WOXC01002548.1, read on the forward strand.
GTCCAAATGCTCTGAGAGAAGCCAAACAACCTTTTTCTATCACAAGATGGAAAAGATAAAGCCCATACCTGCCCAGACATATTCTGGGATATGCCAAATGACCTTAAAAGTTGGTCATCAAGGGTGTTTATGGGTCAGAGTATGGTGACTGCCTAATGAGCCAAGATCATAAGAGGGTCCAAGCTTAGGATAGATGACCATTTGTCAGGGTCCCATGGTTTCTGTTTTGGCCTCTATATAGATGACTCTCAAGTCTGTAACTAGTCCCATCTAATACCCATAATTCCAGTCCCATATGGTTTCAGAAAAAGGTATTCCATCAGGTAAGAGGTTTGCCTCAATGATATCCTGGGCCCTTGCAATTCCATCTATAATTTTATGAAGCAATTAAGAGAGTCAGTGTTAGCCTGGTGAGCTCAGGAGAAATCTCTTTTGAGAATCAAGGAGAAGGAATGTCAATGGCCAACCACACTAGGAATGTCCATGGAGTGTCCTGCCATCATGGGTCTATCTATGTGACTTTGGGGCCTCAGTTTCCTCATTTGTAAAAAGTGACTGGACAGATGCCTTTCCAGCTTTAAAGATGGCAGTTTCTGCTTGTGTGGCCAAAGTCTCTACCAGATAGGACTCTGTGTCAAAACCCTAGGTCCTGGGTTTCCTCCCACCTGGTGTGGGGTCTCCTGGCAAGCAGAGCCACCTGCTGTCCATTAGCTGAATTATCTTGCATTCCATCCTCCAGCTGCAAAACGCCCCTGGTAGCAAAGCCCAGATGACTGTAATCATCGCCTTGCAGGGCTCCTCCTCAGCCCGGAGCCTGGCATCTTCCACCACGCTGGGCGGGTGCAGCTGGTGTCAGAATTTCCATGACAACTCCCAATTTTCTGAGGATTGTAAGTCAACCAGAAAAATGTCATTCTGGACTGAAACTCTGCATCCATTAGGCAGGGAGTCTATTTCTGTTACTTGTCTGGGAGTGGTGAGGGGGCTTTTTCTCCTCTCTTACAAAATGTGTAATGCAAGGACCTTGCTATTTTTACCCATTTGTGGTAGTTTCATTTCATAGACTCATAGGATAAATCGGGGTGGGGGGCACCTCAGAGGCTGTGTGGTCTTCATTTTGCAGGCAAGGCAACTTAGGCCCAGAGAGATGAAGTGATTTTGCCCAAGTTCATATACAGGCAGTGAATGAAAAAGTCAGGGTCTGAACCCAGGCCCTCTGACTCCAAATCCAGAGCTCCTTGTTTTTAAAAAGCCAAATATCAGGGTGGCTAGCTAGCACAGTGAATAGAGTTCTGGCCCTGGAGTCAGGAGGATCTGAGTTCAAATCCAGCCTCAGACACTTAACTTACTAGCCATGTGACCTTGGACAAGTCACTTAGCCCCAATTACCCTACCTTCCCCTCTCCAAAAAACAACAATAACAACAACCAGGTATTCTGGCACTTGGGCAACCTCTGCATGATTATAATTTGTATTCTGTTCTATCTGTAGATTTAGTGGGGGGAGGTATCTGTGGGTCATCTCTCCCTCCTCAGACCCCAAATTCCTCAAAAGCAGGAACTTTAAATGTCAAATGTAATTGCATAGAAAAAGCCCTGGTGGGAGTCAATCAATCTAGACTTGAACTCTGGCTCAGTTTCTTGCAAGCTGTATGACTCTGAATGAGTCCTTTAACCTCTGTCTGCCTCAGTGTTCTCATCTGGGGCAACGGTGGGAGCTGCCCTTCTGTGAGGAAAACCTGTGTGGCTGAAATCATAGATCAGTTAGAGAATTGAATGAGAATCAAGTGAGCCTTGCCATACCTACTTCACAGGGCTCTTGGAAGAGATTAATAATAATAACAATAGATAGCACTTCAAGATTTGCAGAGTGCTTTACAAATATTGTCTCATTTTATCCTCACAACAACCCTGGAAGGCAAGTGCTTTTATTATCCCCACTTTACAGATAAGGAAACTGAGGCAAAGTCAGTGACTTGTCCAGGGTGATAAAGCAAGTGTCTAAGGTCATTTGAACTTGTGTCTTTTTGCCTTCACATCCAGCACACCATCCAATGAGCTACTTAGGGGCCTAGAGAGAGAAAAGTCACCTGCCTGAGAGACCGATTGCAAATGTTTTGTAACAAATCTTAAATCACTTTTTTAAAAAGTAGAAAATCATTTACCTGCCACAGAAGCTAGATTGGCATTGTTCATAAAACACACATTTGAGAGTTGTAGAGGGTGTTGTTCAGTAGTCCTGTTTGACTCTTCATGACCTCATGTGGGATTTTTGGGGGACGAAGATACTGAAATGATTTGTCATTTCCTTCTCCAGTTCATTTTACCAGTGAGGAAACAGATAAACAGGGTGAAGTGACTTGCCCAGGGTCACACAGCTAGTAAATACATGAGACTGGATTTGAACTCAGGTCTTCCTGACTCCATGCCTGGCACTCTAACCACTGCACTACCTAACTGCCAAGTAAATATAGAGGAATGAGAGTTTTAAGCTTCTTTTCAATGTTCTTCTGGGGACCTCTGGCAAATGAAAATCTTCCCAGATTCTGCGTGTACCTTGACTTTAAGATCCATGTATTGTAGTTGGTATATTTTTTAGATCTTTCAGGAACAAATTAATCGCAAATGTAGAGTTAGTTGTATGGGTCTTGAATAAATTGATTCATCTTCCTAGGCCTTCTTTCCTCATTCATAAAGCAAGTGGGATCGGGCTGTGTTCAGTTCTGACTCTTGCTTCTTGACCCACAAACAGGTTCCTCAGGAGTCAAGTTCCTCAGTTGTGATCCTCACAAAGGCTTCAGTGCAGTCGATGAAGCAGAAGTAGATGTTTCCCCTTCACCAAAAGTCTTCAAGCAGGGAGGGGTTAAATAAACACTGGGGGAGGTTGTTGAAGGAATTCTTGGGCAGGTAGGACCTGGATTTGATGGCCTCTGAGGTTCCTTCCCTGTCATTCTGTGGGTATCTTTCTAGCCCAACTCATTTGACAGAGGAGAAATTTGGACTCTTTCCTACCCTGGGTCTCAGTCTCTTCATCTCTAAAATGACCCAATTGGACTAGATCTTCTCTCGGGACTCTCAGCCTTCTCTAAATCCAGAACGGAACATAGTACTTGAGATTGGTCTAACTAGGGCAGATTAGAGCAGAGCTACCCATTAAATAATAGTAACTCAACAATTATATAGCAATCAATCATTCAATCAACCAACAAGCAACTATGAAGGAGGAGACAAATTTTGTTAATCTCAAAGCACTATATAAGTGCTAGCTATTAATATGATGATTAATAATGACAATTAATATGATTAATGATGATGACAAACACCTACAATGTTTGAAACTGTGAGAAGTATGAGAGATACAAATGTAGAGAAACAATCCTCAAAACTCAAGGAACTCAGGGGTGGCTAGGTGGCGCAGTGAGTAGAGCATCAGCCCTGGAGTCAGAAGGACCTGAGTTCGGATGTGGCCTCAGACACTTAATGCACACACAAACAAAAACCTAGCCGTGTGACCTTGGACAAGTTACTTAACCCCAATTGCCCTCCAAAAAAAAAAAAAACAACCTCAAGGAACTCACATTTTAATAGGCGGGACAAGTACGTCTATAAGTTTTTGCAGAATAAATATAAAGAGTATAAATATTAAATATTAGGTTACAAACCTGGGAGACTGGAAGAATGGTGCTGCCTTTGATAGAAATAGGGAAGGTTGAAAGAGAGGAAGGGAAAGGGGAAAGAGAATGAATTTAATGTTTACAAAGGTTTCTTTTTTCTCTTCCCATTCACTTCCAGCCCATAGGAATGGCTCTGGGCTTTGAACTTCCCTCCACCCCATGAGTCATGATGAGACCACCCCTGAAGCTGATTGCCTTGGAAGACTAAGGTGGCTCGGTGCCACCTCCCCAAAGCATAACCTAAGTAGGGCTACCCAGAGAGCTTGTGTTCTCCCCAGGGAACAGGGGGTACCAGCTACTACCTCAAAAAACAAAGTGCTGAATTAGATGGAAAAAAATTTATATTCACGAGCCTTTTGAGGTCAGGCACAGGGGAAATGAACAAATGAGTGCCATCATCTTGACAGCTTCTGACAAAACCAAGATGTCACAGAGCCATGCAAAAGAAGAAAGACAAAAAAGGGGGCAGCTAGATGGTGCAGTGAATAGAGCACCGGTCCTAGAGTCAGGAGGACCTGAGTTCAAATGTGATCTCAGAAGCTTGATACACTTACTAGCTGTGTGACCTTGGGCAAGTCACTTGACCCAAATTGCCTTGCCTCCCCCCTCCAAAAATAGCCCAGAAAGACAAAAAATGGGGGAGGGGGTAGCTTTTGTTGTAAGTGAAAAAGCATCAGCTGTGCTGTACTTAGGGTCCCAGATATTCTCCCACACTGGATTGGTACCCATTCACTAGCTCAGCCTGTGACATTGTACTGGAAAATCAGCTCAGTAAGAACACATACTAAACATTCCGTTGGGTCGTCTCAGAATCCATAGCTGCTGAAGTCAGTGTTTTCAGTGATAAATAACAGAATTACGCTTTTGATTGCAAATAATTCCCCTTTGAGAGATGGTACTTGTCTTGCGGCGAGGTTGGATCTTTAAAACTTGTGGCACAGCGGTCAGAGCTACTCTTTCTCTGCTTTATTCATTTTTTTTTTTAATGAGCCACTGGAGATCATAGAAGATGCTTTTTCAAAGCCCTGCCTGCTCAGAATGATAAGAAATAGATTAGAGTCAAGCCCACGGAGTATATTGCATGTGTCCGGGCTCATCTGAAGGAAGGTCTCAAAAGAAATTGGTATTTTGTCTTTTTATTTATAAGTTTGTATTTTTAAAGTAAAATCCAGTTGTTAATGTTTTTAAAATTCAATTTAGTGAAATTTTTTTCTAGTTCTATGAATAAAAATAATGTCCTTTATGACTGAGTGTTCAATAAGTCACTTTAAAATTTCTTTCTGGGTATATATACCCTAATGACACCCATGGAGATGGGAGTTTTGTGGGACTGAAGAGCTAGAGATCATCTGGCCTGACTGCCTTGTGTTACAGATGAAGAGCCCAAGACCCAGAGAGAGGAAATGGCTTACTTTCTAGGTTATACAAGTTTAAGGAGCAGAGCTGGGATCTGAACTCTTGTCCTTGTGATTTCAAATTCAGCACATTTGCTGCTGAAGCACATCGTTCACTCTCTCAGTGTCCTATGAGTATTGAGGGTATTAAGGAATTGACTAGCAAGGTCAGGATTCCAACTCATATCCTGTAAAGTATGACAGGGGTTCTAGATTTTTATTCAGAGGATGTGGATTAAAACCCTCTTCCTCTTACTTTATACCCTTGAGATTTCAAGTAAGCCATTTGACTTCTCTGTGTTTTAGTTTCCTCATCTGTTAAATAGCTTTTAATGCTACAAAATCCCCATTCATACAGATTTCTCTAGCCTACTTCTAATGATGGTAGTGAAGAACGATTTTTCAAAGCTAAACCACTAGGTGGCAGGCTTCACTTATTTTAGCCTAACAGAGGCTTACACATTTCATGGCGCCCCAACCAAAGACAGAACATTGTAGTATAATGAAGGAATTAGCAACAGGCTTCAGAGCCAGAAGGATCCTTAATGACCCTCTAGTCTACCTCATCTCCCCATCCCCACCCCTAAATTATAGATGAAGAAACTGAAACCAAAATATAATGGGGATTTTCCAAAGTCACCTAAGTAATAAGAGAGGTAGGATTCGAACCCAAATCCTCTGATTTCCAATTCAGGGCTGTTTTCACTACTTTACATGCTATAACCCTACTTATCCTTCCCAGCATCACTCCCTCGAAGCAAACTTGTAGCCTCATGTGGCCCCTAGCTGCCTATAGCTGTCCACACCCGCACCTCCATGTATCTTTGGGCTACATTTTGAGGGCTAGATCAGTCTTCCCCACCCTAAATTATACGGAAAACTGGTGAAATCCCCTCTGCTAGTCAGCACCTCCTCAGCTTCAGCACTGCAGTTCTTGGGAACTGCTCAGAATGGAAAGGACCAGGAACTGGGGAGAAGGGAGGAGTGAGGTTTGGGAGAACAGAAACCAGAGAAAATGTGGAAGTGGAGTCATATTTGTTTGTTTTATTAAGTAAATAGCTCTTAACAAATAAGGACCTTTGTCAGTCAATGATCTATAGAAGGGTTAAAATTTGCATTGGATTCCTGGTTGGAAAAAACAAAACAAAACTAGATGCTTTGTCTCTCTATTCTAAGCCATCACCAAAAAGCATCTCATTCCCTTAGGACCTAGCTAAAGAGTATGGTAAATTCCAAATCGTACTTGTGAATGACCCACAATGGTTCTTTTAATCAGGAGTCAGTGCCTTTATCTGCCTGGTAGGGTTCCAAGTAAATGGGGGAGATATTCGGGGGTAAGTCCAGAACTCCTCAGATCACATCTTGCTGGCAGCCATCCACTATGCCTATCACTAAGACTGACTTTGAATGATACTGTTGGGACAGTTCCTTTGTTTATCCAAACTCTCTGTATTTACAGCAACCTGTATTTGTGAGTCAAACATGGGACCCGGAGTCCAGAAACTAGGTTCAAACCCCCTTCTCTGTGCTGCAGGCAACAGGACAGCCTTCATTAGGTTGGAGACAAATGATAGAGGGGGTGCAGTGATACAATTTATACTTTACAATTCTTCCCTAGCTCCCAAGAAGTGACTTACAAGCCGTTGAAATGATATTTACGTCCAGTTTTATTTACCAGATCTAGACCAAATTTAGTTTGAGGTGCTTGATGAAATTATCTATTACAGTCAATTTTGGCTTGTTTACCACTAAGTTTTGTTTCCCTAAGACATCATCTCTCCAGGATGTTTTCCTTAGGAATATGATGGGTTTATTAGCCATTTTAACACTAAGCAGACAGATACCTAAGCACTCCAAGGCTCTTCATTACCTAGTTTGACATGTTGTTGTTCACTTATTTCAGTGGTTTCCAACTCTCTGTGACCCCATTCTTGGCAAAGATACTGGATTGGTTTGTCATTTCCTTCTCCGGCTCATTTTATAGATAAGGAAACTGAAGGTAACAGGGTGAAGTGACTTGCCGAGGGTCATACAGCTAGGAAGTGTCTGAGGCCAGATTTGAACTCAGAAAAATGAGTCTTCCTGACTCCAGTCCCAGCATTCTATCCACTGGGTCACCTAGCTGTCTCAGATTCGACATATGAGTGCTATTCAAATACTCAAATTGTTTATTAAGTAACTACTATGTATTAAGTATGGAAAGCTAGATGACTTAGTGGATAAAATATTGTACCTAGTTGTGTGATACTGGGCAAGTCACTTACTTAACCTTTGTTTGCCTTAATCTGGAGAAGAAAATGGCAAACCACTCCAGTATCTTTGCCATGAAAACTCCATGGGTATGGCCCATGGGGTCACAGAGTCAGCTACAACTGAACAACAGAAAATGTGTCAGGCACTCTGCTGTGCACTGAGAATACAAAGACAAAAATGAAACAGTCCCTTCCCTGAAGGAGCTTCCATTCTAATGGAGGCACACAGCTTGGAAAGAAACAAGGAAGTAGAAAAGTTTAGCTATAATCCTAGGATAGTACCTCCTCTGGACTCACTCCCCCAACTCCTGATTTCATTGGGGATTGAACTAGAAGAACTGGACTCAAATTCTGCAGCCCAGGAGGAGTCAATTAACTTCTCCATGGTTGGACTCTATGGCATTTAAAGGTTGCTTTTAACTCTAAATATAGCCAAAAATATATACTAGGAAAGAAAAATGACAATAAGCAAGTTGGACTTGTGCTGGGAATTCAAGGATGATTCAACATTAAGGAGACCAATAATGTAATTAATCTTATTGGAACCTGAGAAGTAATAGGGAACATTATTAAATGATATTTCTCGAGCAAGAGAGTATCATGTCATACTTTAGAAACATCAGTTTGGGGATAGCTAGGTGACGCAGTGAATAGAGCACCAGCCATGGAGTCAGGAGGACCTGAGTTCAAATCCAGCCTCAGACACTTAACACTTACTAGCTGTGTGACCTTGGGCAAGTCACTTAACCCCAATTGCCCTCCAAAAAGCAAAAAAAAATTAAAATTAAATTTAAAAATAGAAACATCAATTTGGCCCGATGTGTGGAGGATAGACCAGACAAGGGAGAGGCTGGATGCAGAGGGACCAATGGGACTGATGGGTGATATGAAGAGTGAATTGACAAAATTTGGTAACTGCTTAGATGGGAAAGGAAAGGGACATGGATGATTTTCAGGTTGTGGCCCTGGATGACTGGAAGAACAGGAAGCCCTAGAAACAAACACAAGGTAAGAAGAGGATCCCGTTTAGGTGGAAAGGGTTTGGTTTAGGGCTTATTGTGTTTGAGTTGACTAAAAGAAATCAAGGGGGCATGTCTAGCACGTGGAGACTGAGCATCGTGTTCATTCTGGAGGCCCTGCTTAACATTGTTGTGATTTCCATCTTTTTTTCTGATATCACTTTCATTTAATCGACATCATGGTGGAGAGGATTGGACTTGGAGTCTGGAAGGCCTGGGCTCAGAGTCTGCCTCAGAAACTTGCTGGATCCATAAGCCAGGGGAAGTCAATTAACTTGTCTGTTCTTTATCTGTTTCCACATCTGTAAAACAAGAAGGTTGGATTCCACGGCATCTAAACTCTAAATTTATGAGCCTACGGTGGAGTATGAAAATCTTGGGTCAACATTGTGATTGAATAATGAGCTGGGCCCAGAGCCATGCCTAGGCTGTCTCTGACCTGATGTTAGGGGTCCCTAAGGAGTATAGAATTCAGCATCCCAAGGGAGCACGGGGGAGGGAATAAATTAGAGTGTGAGGTTCTTCCACCTGAGCACTTTTAGTATCGTTAAAAACAAGGTAAAACAGAATGACCTAAAAGGTAGTCTTAGGAGTAACAAAAGGTAACAATCCCAGGGAAGTTCATGGGAGCCTGGAACTCTTTGCAGAGGCTGATGGGAAACCATGGGGAAAGAGTAGGGAGGTTTTGGTAGAATGGGTCAGACACAGTTGATATGTCAGTTTGATTAGCTTAACTATTTCTTCTTGTTACAAGGGAGAGTTCTATGGGAGAGGTATTGGGAAGGGGTGTAAATAACTATCAATGAAAATTTTTTAAAGAAATAATAATAGTAACTAATATTTAGGTAGTGCCTACTATGTGCCAAGGACAGTACCAAGTGCTTTGTGATTATTATCTCATTTGATTCTCACAGCAGCCATTGGAGGTGGGTGCAATTAACCACCCCCATCTTTCAGATGAGGAAAATATGGTAAATAGCAGTTAAGTGACTTGCCCAGGGTCACATAATTAGTATCTGAAAGGGGGACTTGAACTCAGGTTTTCCTGATGACAATAGGCATCTATGAAATTTTTTAAAAGAAAGAGAAAAGAGTAGAGGAGTAAAATCACTGGAAAGGAAGAATATATTAAGGGGGGGGAAGAGTGAGATAGAATGGGAGTCAAGCTTGAACCCGAACACTTGGAAGGCACACTGATACTATGGGTAGAATACTTGGAGATGGGAAGACCTGAGTTTGAAACTGCCTCAGACACTGTGACCTAGTCACCTCACCTATTTTAGCCTCAGTTTCCCTGTCTGTAAAACAAGAGGGTTGGTCTACATCAGAGGTTCTTAATCTGGTGTCTGGGAACTTGTTTTTAGAATTGTTTAAATAGATCTCTTTTAATGTAATTGTTTTCCTTTGTAATCTTGCATATTTTGTTTTATGTATTTAAAAGATGCTATTGTGGGAAGGTTTCCATAAGCTTTAATAGACTGCCCAGGGCCCTAGGCTACCACATAAAAGGTTAAGAACTCTGCCCTAGAAGGCCTTGAAGGCCTCTTCCAGCTCTAAATCTATGACCCAAGAGAATTTCTGCATTAGTAGAAGATTGTTCTCTTCTCACATCCTTCCCCTAAAGAATTTCATTTTAGGAGGTATAGAGATGATCTCCCCTTCTTTGAGATTCCCTGGCTCCACCCAAAATGGTTCCATTTGCCTGCCCCATCTACCTAGTGAGGAATAGAGAGACTAAAACCATTCTTATTCTCCAAAATTCAAGGACCTGGGTTTAAATCTCAGGTCTGTGATTTCCCTTCTCAGGGCTACCTGATTCATTTACTTGGTTTTTCCCACGTGAATTACTGGGCCAATGCCCTTTGAGTCATCATGGATGCCATTGAGGAGTGTGACCTTCAGCAAGCATTTTCATTGCCATGAATCTCCTTTTCTTCATGGCAAGGTGTGACCTAGATGTTCTCTAGGAACCTTTCCCATTCCAAATCTGTTATCCATTGTGGGATCACTGCTCTTAATCCATGGAGAATCTAGACCCTGCTACCACCAAAGCAGGGAGTGCCATGATGGTGTCATGGAAAGAGCAATAGGTCTAAAGTGAGAGGATGAGGGTTTGAATGCCAGCTCTTCCACTTACTACCCACAGGGCCTGGGAAACCCCTTCCAAGCTGCAGGCCTCAGTTTCCTCCTTTTTCAAATGAGGATGTTAAATTAGATGACCTCTAGAATGCCTTCCACTGCTCAGTCTATGATCCTGGGACAGAGCATTGTTCTAGGAGCCATTTGCTAGCTGTGAGACCTTGGATAAGTCACTTCTCTGGGACTTGGTTTCATATAAAATGAGAGGGCTGGATTAGATGATGATGGTGATATAACATTTATGTAATATAGTGATATAATAATATAAGTAGCAACTACGTAGCATAGTAAATAGAGTGCTGGGCTTGGAGTCTGGAAGACCTAGGTTCAGATT
>WOXC01002549.1:0-35973 GCA_011680675.1 Gymnobelideus leadbeateri
TATAAGGGAGGCAAGGGAGTCCAAGTTTTTTTTTCCTGCAGCTCTAATTAAATACTGATTCCATTCTTCATTGGTTTTTGAGTGTGGGCTTATCAAACAGTAATCTTTTCTATTACCTGGGTTCTATCTCTGAATTCCCTGGTCTGTTCTGCTGATCGATTTCTCGGGCTTTTTTCCAGCCACAGACAGTTTTCTAATTACCTGCTAGTTCTAGGCTCCTTTGGCTGCTCTTCTTTGTCTTGGTTCTTAATATTCCTGTCGGATATTTTCCCATATTAATTTTCTCATGACTTTATCTAATCCTGTGGAATAATCTGTTCATATGTTGATGGATACTACTGCTGCATTAAAGGTAAGTTAGTTTAGAAAATATTGCCTCTTACATTTGCCCAACCTCATACAAGTAAGGGACATCGCTCCATCTGTTAGATTCTTTCTTTTTGTAAAAATCATTCATAAGTTGTCTTTGTCTATATCTCTTGTATATCTTGATAAGTTAAAATCCAAACGTTTGATATTTCTCTGTCATGGTGAGGGAATAAGCATTCATACAGTGCCTACTATGTGCCAGGCACTAGGCTAAGTGCTTTTTCCAAATATTATATCATTTGATCCTCACAACAACTCTGTGAGGCAGGAATTGTTATTATTCCCATTTTATAGATGAGGGAACTGAGGCAAACAGGTTAAGTGACTTGTCTGGGCTCACACCACTAGCAAGTGTATAAGACCAAATCTTCCTCACTCCAGGCCCAGTGTTCCATTCACTGTACCATCAGCTGCCTCAGATCAGTTTCTTTTGATTCTTGGTAGTGGTACATGGAAATTCAGAGGACTTTTTATGACTTTCTGTTATGTCTTGTTACTTTATTGAAGTAACTTATTAACTCTATTTTCTGTTGACTGTTTTGGGTTTTCTAGGTACACAATGATGTTGTTTATCCATAGAGCTATTTAACTTTTCAGGCTTTATTGCTATTACTGAGCTTTTTAAAACTATATTAAATAAATAGAGAGAGTACAGATGTCACTGTTTAAAACCTGTTTTTAATGGGAATGCTTTGTGTTTCCCTACTGTGAACACTATTAGTTCATGGTTTCAGACATATGCTTCTGAAAAATCATATTATTAAAAAATCCTTCTAGTCTTATGTTTAAAAAATTTTCCTAATGTAATTTTATTTTTAATTTATTTTTTGTTACATTTTTAAGTTCCAAGCCCTCTCCTTCCTTCCCTCCCCACCCCAAACTAGGGAAGGCCACCATTTGACACATATATGTGTATATATTATATATACATAAACATACATACATATACATATATATAAATGTAAAACTATACTAAGCATGCTTCTATTTATCAGGTTTTTTTTCCTCTGGAGGTAGATAGTATCTTCCTTCATAGGTTCTTTGTAGCTGATTTGAATATTTATCATACTTAGAATAGCTTAGTTGTTCAGTTATTCTTCAAACAATATTGTTCCTGTAGCCAATATTGTCTCGATTCTGTTCATTTCACTCTTTGTTGTTTCATGCATGTCTTTCCACATTCTGCTAAAATCAGCCTGCTCTGGGGCAGCTAGATGGCATAGTGAATAGAGCATTGGCCCTAGAGGCAGGAGGACCTGAGTTCAAATCCAGCCTCAGACACTTAACACTTACTAGCCTTGTGACCTCGGGCAAGTCATTTAACCCCAATTACCCTGCCTTCCCCCTCCAAAAGACCAAAAAATATAAAAAAAACAATAAAATCAATCTGCTTATCATTTCTTACAACAATGTAAGGATTTAGAGAGATAGCTTTTCCTCTGATTATTACTTTTTCTGCATCCCATAGGTTTTGGTATCTTGTCTCACTATTATTATTCTCTTTAATAAAATTACTTATTGTTTCTGTGACTTGTTCTTTAACCCACTCATTCTTTAAGATTAAGTAATTTAGTCTCCAATTGATTTTTAAGCTGTGTTTCCATGGTCCTTTATTAAATGCAATTTTATTGCATTATGATCTGAAAAGGATACATTTCATATTTCTGCTTTTCTGCATTTAACTATAAAGGTTTTATGCCCTAATTTATGGGCAGTTTTTTGTAAAGGTACTGTGTACCACTAAGACAAAATATATTCCTTTTTATTCTCATTCAGTTCTCTCTGAATATCCAGCTTATCTAAGATTCTGTTCATCTCAACTTCTTTCTTATTTATTTCTGGGTTAGATTTATCTACTTCGGAGAGGGGAAGGTTCTCCCTAATCTACACTCCTTTTTTAATTTGTTTATTTGTCCTAGTTCCTTGTTTTATTTTAAAATTTATGAAATAAAACAACCATTTCCATAACAAAGCATAATAAAGAATGTGATTGCAGATGAAACTGCAAATCTATTTAGTATAACTTGCTATTCCTTTTAAATATATAATAAAATTATGTAAATTTCTCTTTTTTCTTCCCTCCACCCTAGAGGTGGTTACTGTTAGACACAAATAGATAACATGTAAAATTATTCTCTACATATTTCTGTAATAGTCATTTTGACCATTATAAAAACCCAAATTACCTATGAAGGACATATGAAGAAAGATGCTCTCTATATTCACAGACCACTCTTTCTAAGGAGTTTGACAACAAGGTTTTATCTTGCCATTATCCACAAAAGTTCCACTCTGATCTTTATACACTTTGAAACTCCTTCCCCTTTTATCTTATAACACATGGACTAGATCCCATTCCCCTCCTGTCCCAGCAAACATATTGCATCCTCCATCATTTCTCAAACCACCTCCACCCACTGCCATTTTCAACTTCTTTCTGTCAGCCGGTTTCTTCTAAAATGTGTCTCCTCTATTCTTTTTTTCCTTTTTAAAAAAATATGTATTTATTTTTTAGTTTTCAACATTCATTTCCACAAGATTTTGAGTTACAAATTTTTCCCCATCTCTCCCCTACCCCCAACCCCAAGATAGCAAACCTACTGAATACCCTTTTCCCCAATCTATTCTCTCATATCCTCTGCCATCCCCCCCCACTTTCTTGTAGGACAAGATGGATTTCTATACCCCATTGCCTGTATATCTTATTTCATGGTTGCATGTAAAAAACAATTTTTAACATTTGTTTTTAAAACTTTGATTTCCAGATTCTCTCCCTTCTTCCCTCCTCACCCACCCCCACTGGGAAGACAAGCATAATTCAATATAGGTTGTACATGATCTACCCTCCTTCTAAGAGTCCCTCCCTTATCCTCTGCCCTTGCCTCTAATTTCTTAATCTGCACATCCTTCTAGATGTATATGTTATTCCCTCTTTAACCGTTATGATGAGAATAAGATTCTAGGGGCAGCTAGGTGGTACAGTGGAGAGAGCACCAGCCTTGAGTCAGTAGGACCTGGGTTCAAATCTGGCCTCAGATACTTAACACTTACTAGCTGTGTGACCTTGAGCAAGTCACTTAACCCCAACTGCCCTGCCTTCCCCCTCCAAAAAGACCAAAAAAAGAGAGAAAATAAGATTCTAGCACTACCAGCCCTCTGCCTTCTAGTTACTTATAATATTTTCTCCTTGACCTGGGAGCTCTGAAACTTAATGATGATGTTCCCGTGAGTTTTCATTTTGGGATCTCTTTCAGGCAGTGGTTGGTGGATTTTTAATTTTTTTTTGCAAAATCTTATTTTAGACTCAAATGCCAGAAAACAGAGAATAGAGAAAAGAAACAAAAACATATCATGAACTTAAATACAAAGTTAGAAAGAAAAAAAGCATGCCATGTGCGTGGCAGAGCATAAGAGAGGATTCAAAATATGTAACAATAAATTTTCATTTCAAGAAAGCCTGTATGATAAATAATACTCGTGCTGAGAATTGTCCATCTTTTCTTTGCTTCTTTGTGAGTTTTCTTTTGTTCTCTTCTGTGTGCTTTTTTACTTTGTTCCTTTTTCCCCCTCCCTCCAACTCCCCCCCCCCCAGGTCACAGTAAAGCTTCTCCATAGCTAGATATATATATATACACACACACACACACACACACACACACACACATACATGTATACACGTATACTTTCCCAAACCTGCTCCTGATTTTTGTTTTTATGTATATGCGTATTTCTTGTTTCCTACCCCTTCTGCCTCTTCTACTTTACTTTTACCCACTACCTTGCCCTCCTATGACTTGCCTACCCCCTCCAAAGATCCCTTCCCTATCCTCCCATTCCCATAAATCTAAACACCCTATTTACCTGCTCCCTCACTCTTCCCTCTAAATATACCTCCCTTGTCCTCTCCCCCCTCCCTATGCCCCTACTGTTTTATTTCTTCTGAATTTAGAAGACTTCTATATGCTTTTAAATATATATGTATTGTTCCCTCTTAAATCCATTCCTGATGAAAGTAGGTTACCAGAACTACCAGCCCTCCTCCCCATCTGATTCCTGTGTATCAATTCTTCCTCTTGCACCTCATTTGTATAAAATAATTACCCTTGTAAGCTGTACCTAAATGGTTCCAAATATAATCTTAAAAGACTTGGTATCTAATATCATCTAGTCTTAATTTTTTTCTTGTTGATGAAATTTATTATATTATTTTCCTGATATTGAACCAGCCTGGCATTCCCGTAGTGTTATAGTTTTAGAGTGGGAAAAGACTTTAGAGGTCTATTCCAATCATTTAAATTTTCAGATAAGCAGAGAGATAAGGGGTCACTTAAGTAGTGCCAGAGGAAGGATTAGAACCCAAGCCCTCTGGCTCCAAATCCAGTGTTACTTCTATTTCACTGTTATCTCTTGAGTGATGATGGATCTCTTTGTTTTTTAATGTAATACTCTATTTTAATTACAAGTAGTTTGTATACTGTTTTAACTAAAATGTTAGTATACCTATTTGGGGCTACAAATTTACTTCTATACAGCTTTGTTTTTATCTCTTAGATTTCAGTAGGTAGCATCAGAATTGTCATATTATATATAATTTATTATTGGTTTCGAGAAACAATTTCCTATTTTATCTAGTTCACCTTGTAAAAGGTGGCATAGTGGATCAAGTACCTGTTGGAGTCAGAAAGACTCGAGCTCAAATCCTGCCCCAGATACTTAGTAGCTGTGTGACCCTGGGCAAGTCACTTAACTCATTTTGGCCTCAATTTCCTCTTCTATTAAGTCTTAGAGAGAGTTGTCATGAGGACCAAATGAGGTAATATACATGAAGTGCTGTGTAAACCTTAAAAGATTATTATATAATTTATTGGCTATTGTTTTTAGTAGTTAATTTCTAAAGGACCCGAAGTCACTTATTCACTATACCATTAGTTATTACCATCTTTAACATAATTTTTTTGGTACATGCACTGTATATGATCTTTGCTTTTCTACATGTGCCTCTGTCTTCTCTGTGGTCCACACATGTTCAACTTTTATAAGTTTCACAAATGCTCCAAAAAGAAGGTAGAAACTTTGTTCCATCGAGCTTTTTCTATATTCCACCTTGCTGAATACGATGATTAGCTTTTGTGATTTCTTTCTTATTTATATTTTGGTTGAATTTATCATATAATGATAATGTGGTGTTAAAATCTCCCACTATGACTGTTTCTTGCAACCATTTATTATATTTACCCCCAAATTATTAGATGAATATATGTGTGTGTTTATGTTTAAGATTTATACACTCTCATTTTGCATAGAATCTTCCTGGTATAATACACAGTCTCCTTCTCTGTTTATTTTAATACTTTCTGTCCAATAGCTTATACCTTCTTTTACTGATTTATTAGTATCATGGAAATTTACGTCAGCCTTTTATTTTAAATTGACTTGGATAAATCTGAATTAAATGGTTTTTCCTTTAAGTATAACCTTACTGGATTCTGCTTTTTAATCCATCCTACAATTCTTATATATTTTATGAACAAGTTTATAAACAGTATTTAGTGTTACAACTTTTTAGTTTTTTTTTTCTTTCATCATTCTCTCATAAGGGAATACATACTTTTTAATTCTTATTATTTCTAGTATTAAGTAAAACTTAATGGAATCATTTTAAACCTGAATCTCTTAAATTTCTATGTAGTTTGGGTGGCTAGGTGGCGCAGTGAGTATAGTGTCGGCCCTGGAGTCAGAAGGACCTGAGTTCGGATCCAACCTCAGACACACAAACAATAAAAAAACCTAGCCGTGTGACCTTGGGCAAGTTACTTAATCCCAATTGCCCTCCAAAAAAGCAAAAAAAAATTTTCTATGTAGTTTAATTTTGTTTTAAATTTTATTGATAGCTCCTTTTTATGTCACCTACATTTCCCAATATACTCCCTGCCTTTGCAGAAAGCCATCCCTTATAATAAGGAATAAGAGAAGAGGAGGAATCCAGAAAAATCTAACCAATACATGAACTGAATCCAAAATTATATGTGCCTTCCATATCCCTAATGGCCAACTTCTACCAAAACAATAAGCTGGGGGGGGGGGGAGGTTCCTTCTCATTTCTCTTCTTCCTATATCATTCAGTGTCAATTATATTGGTATTGTCTTTCCATTTACATTGTGTACTCACTGTGTCCATTATTTATCTAGCTGTGATGATTTGACTTTGTAATAACTCATTTAAGCCTTCCTTTTCTCCATATTTATCATATTCATTGTATTTTATGACTCAGTGATATTTCATTACATCACTAAACTGCACCATCTATTTAGCCATTCCCCCAATCAATGGGCATCTGTTTCCCTCCACCCCCCACCCCCACCCTCCCACCCCCGCCAAAGAACTGTGCTGTTACAAAGAATACTGCTATAAATATTGGGGGGGAGGGAATAAGCATTTATATAGTGACTACCATGTTCCAAACATTTTTTACAAATATTATCTCATTTGATTGATCCTTACAATAACCTTGGGAGGTAGGTGCTGTTGTAATCCTCATTTTAGAGTTGAGAAAACTGAAGCAAACGGAAAAGTTAAATTATTTGTCTAGAGTCACACACCTGGTAAAAGTCCCTAGTAACATTCAGAGGGCAGATTTGAACTCTGGTCTTCCTGCCTCCAGACCCAGCATTTTATCTACCATGCCACCAGCTGCCTCTAATGGGAGCATTCTTTCTAACATTGACCTCGTTGTAGTATATACATAGCAGTAGGATATCTAGGTCAAAAGTATAGGCATTGTAGTCACTTTCTTGGCATATCTCCAGAATGTTTGGGTCAATGCAGAGTTCTACCAAGAGTGTATCAGCATGCTTTCAGTCGTTTTTCCAATCAAGGCCAAGTCTGTTGGACCCCATTTGGGGTTTTCTTGGCAGAGATACTAAAGTGGTTAGCCATTTCTTTCTCCAGCTCATTTTACAGATGAGGAAACTGAGGCATACAGGGTGGAGTGACTTGTCCAGGGTTACACACCAATAAGTATCTGAGGCCGGATTTGAACTCAGGTGTGAAGTGATCCAAGCATTCTGAAGAGCAATTTGGAACTATGCCCAAAGGGCTATAAAAATGTGCATACCCTTTAACCCAGCAATACCACTTTTAGGGTTATATCCCATAGAGATCATATAAGTGAAAAAGGACCCACATGTACAAAAATATTTATAGCAGCTCTTTTTGTGGTGGCAAAGAATTGGAAATCAAGGGGATGCCCATCAATTGGGGAAGGGCTAAACAAGTTGTGGTATATGAATGTAACAAATTTGAACTCAGGAAGAGTAGTCTTCCTGACTCCCAACCTAGCCTTCTGTCTACTGCAGTGCTACCTAGCTGCTCTATCAATGTGTTTATTGTTCCACAATTCCTCTAAGATTGACTATATCCACCTTCTATAATCTTTGCCAGTTTTCTAGGTATGAGGTTAAACCTCAGAGTTGTTTTGATTATACTTCTCTTATTATTCATGATTCCAAGTAGTCTTTAACATGCTCATTAGTGTTTACAATTCTTCTTTACAGAACTATTTGTTCATATCCGTTGACCACTTAAATACTAGGGAATAGCTTCTGGTCTTGGATTTTTTGTGCTGATCCTCATGTATTTTGGATATCAGATCCTGGTCCGAGTTATTTGGTACAAATATTTCCCCCTAAGCAACTACTTCCTCCCCTATCCAGGTTGTGTTAATTTTATTTGTGCAAAAGTATTTCAGTTTCAAGTAACTGAAATTATTTCTCTTTTGTGATCACTTCCATCCATTATTTGGTTAAGGATTCTTCCCCTGATTATAGATGCGAAACGTGCCTAGCCTTGTTCTCTTCAGGGTTTTTTTTTAATGCTATGTCCTTTATTATTCAGATTTCATATCCATTTTGAGCTTATTGCGGCATATGGTATATGACATGGATATAAACTGAATTTCTGCCAAACAAATTTCCAATTTTCCCAGCAATTCTTGTCAAACAGAAAGCTCTCTCCCCCCAATTTGCTTGTGGGTTTATTAAATACTAGATTATCAAGGTTAATGATTTCTGATTCTTCCTTATCTAATCTGTTTATATAAATTACTTTAACTAGGGCTGCTTCTTTTTCAAAGACTGTAGTTTCATTTTGGGATTATCTTATTTGTTCCCTTCCTTGTCCCTACAACCTCAGTTCCAACAATTGCTTTCTTGGAAAAGCCATTCTGAAAGCTTTAATGATGGAGTTGAAACAAAGCTAGGAGGGTTCTCACATAGTGTTATCTCGGCTGTTTTAAATGCTTATCATTTGAGCTGGGAGGCCTGTTTGCTGTCAGAAAACTTCCTTAAAGCAAGTATGTCTCTCTATAACCTTCAAAATCTGTTTCCTTTTCAAATATTCATTTCCTGTCTTTGTAAAACATGCTGGATTTTACTGGGGAGATAATTCTGGGTTCACAGCTCGTTCTCGGTAATTTTGTAAATGCTGTATTACAATTTCTGCTATCTTCATTTGTCATCCTTGAAAGGTGTGCTGTTATCCTAATTATTGTTCCTTGGTAAATGATTTACTTCCTGGCTGGCAGTTAATAGTATCTTTCCCCCCCTTATCTTTGTAGTCCTAGAGTTTAACTATGCTACATCTAGGCATGTTAGATCTTGGGTTCTTGCTTGTGGGCATCTTTTAGACTATTTCTATTTGTATTCTACCAGGTGTTTTCAGCAATTCTGGGACGTTTTCTTGGGTGATTTCTTAAAATCAAGTGTCCCAGTTCTTTTGTTTTTCTCAGTTCTTGGGGGTCACTCTGCCCTGATCTCTCCCCCAGGTCTGCCAGTAGGGTCTGTAGACTTTCAATAGTTTCAATAATTCAGTAATTTTTTCTTGAGCCAGCATTTCCAGCTGCTCTTCATTGTGCTCGGTTTCATTTTCCACTGCAGTAAGTCTGCTCTTTGTTGCTTCTTGGAATTTTAGAAACTTTCTATTATAAACTCCATTTTCTACATTAATTCCTCTTATTCCTTTTTTTTTAACTTCTTTTAACTGTCCCTTAAGGGCTTTATGTTATTTTTTCCAGTTTTTCTTTTATTTGGTCTTGTGGTTTTCATAGCATTGCTTAATTTCTTTTCATGTATCATTTACCTGCCTGGGAACAGCTCTCAAGAGGGCTTGCAGAGTTTCTTTTTCCACCTTCACTGGTCCTCAAATTTACCAGGTTCAGAAATTCTTCAGCATTTTCAGATTGTATAAATACTCTGGCTTTCACAGTTTTCAGAGGTGGTTGGGTGGTTTTTATACCCTCGTGTGATTGTTTTAGCCAATTTTCTTCTCTCTGCTGTTTGTCATGGATTGTGGCAGAATTCTGCTTTGCTCTCACATCTTAGATATCCCCTCCACCACCACCCCAACCTTTATATTTTGTTCTGCTATGGAACTGTTGTAACACCAATCACGGCAGCACACCTGAGGACTACTGCTGTGAATAATTTTAAGGTTCTAATCACATAGTATAATGAACTTTCTCTTCAGAACTAAACATTGTTCAGTGAAGCATAGCATTCATAGCAATATCCTTAAGCAAAACACATCATCTAATACATATATATCTTATAACATTCAGTATGTCATATGGAGCATAGCATATATCATTGTATACAGTAACATTCCCAAAAATACTTGTTTATACAATTAGGGGGTCCCAAGGCTAAGGTCTTCCCTAGCACAACATATTACACAGTATATATCATTGCATCCCCAAAATCAGGGGGTCCCAGGCTAGGGTATCCCCTAGCACAACACATCCTTGAGGGGTAGCAGAAAATACAAACACCATTCACCCCTAGGTCACAGTAAGTCACAGTCTCCTCATTCAATACACAATGTCCAAGTAAAGTCCTCTATCATCTTGAATTGAGGCTGACTTCCAAACCCCATGGCTCTTCCTCTGTGGGCTGACCTCTCCCAGCTCTTGCCTGGGTTCACATGCAGGCAGCTCTCTGATCCTGCTCCTTGTCTAATGTCACAGGGACTGTTCCACTACAAACCCTTGCCCAACAACAGGCTCCATGGCCTCCTGCCAGAAGCTTTTGTTTCTAGAGAAACAAAGTTTAACAGGGCTACAATATTTATACACATTACAAGCACCATCAACTTAATTTACTTTAACATCTCTTAAAAGGGTTTAAGTTAAGCCTCCTTCCCATGGGCTGATCCCTGCTTTTTAGCATAATTCACTTATAAAGACTAATAGACAGGGCTTCTGTCTGAGAAATTAACACAGATCAACAGAAGGAGTGCCAACATCACAAACACTCTTTCTGTTAGGCCTCCCCACAGGCAAGTTCCCCTAGCCCACTCACGCTTGCTTCTCTCTCAGCTCTGCTTCTCTCTCTAACAATACAATATATACTATTTCCAATCAAAGACTCTTGATTCAAAGGCAAGACTCAGTCAAAGGCACTTGATTGGCTAAAACTCAATCCAGAAAAAAAACCAGCAAAAATCCTACTTTTTCCTTGCCCTTACAATCATCTCATCCCATCCCTTCTCTTTTACTTCTCCCTTGAATATTCTTCTCAGCTTTCACCATTTCATTTCAGCATTTATCAAGAACCTACTATGTGCCATGTCCTTTGTTTAGTATTGGAATGCAAAAAGGAAAAATACCACAGTTGCCACCTTCAGGAGCTTACAGTCCTATGGGGAAATATGGCAGGGACACAAATAAGTATAACACCAGATAGTAGGAGTGGAAGAATAGAAAAGGAGAACCCCTGGAATAAATAGTACTGTCATGGTGTCCCCAAACAAAGGAGTGACAGGATGTGCCAGGCTGAGAGTCTCTAGCAGATTCCAGCTTGCCCCTAGAGGTTTGTGGAACTCCATGCTTACTTCTGAAAGCATTATTTGAAGAGTGTGGGAATGATCGATAGGTTCCCACCCAACCTAAGTTCTCCCCAGAAGGTTACTCTCCAGCCCATCACTTGGTGAGGTATATGAAATTTCTCCTAGTTGCATGAGAGCAGATTATTCTACTACTTGATTTTCTCTTGTTGTTTAGATTGTTTTCATATTTTAATGAAATGTTTTTGCTATCAGTTTGGTTATTCTCACATGGTCTGGCAATTTAGAGTATTATTATTCTAGATGGGGGCTTGAGCTGTGGTTTGCATAACTGATTACTCAAAACACCTACCCCGAAATTAGGTAAAGTAGCAATATGCTGCAGAGCCAGCGTTCTTAAGAGATTTCAGGGGCCCCATGTTTTTATCAAATTAGCTTTCACTACTATGGAAGCCATATGTTCTGATTGTCCCTACTAGAACTGTTTCTAGGCTGCTAGATCTGATTTGGCCCTTATTTCTCACTGGTAAGAGGTAGTGATTAGGCAAAGTCCATTCTTCCTCCTCCTCACCCCAACCCCATCATGTTGCTGGAGATATGATTTAAACATAGCTCAGGCTCCCAGTTCTACATCCTCCCTACCAAAAAGCCTCATAGACATGTAGTAAAACTTCTTCACTAAAATTCCTCCTAGACATTTCTGAGCTTGGTTCTGCTTTATCTTCACTGCTTTCTGGATGTAGCCCTAGAACCAAAGGCTTATTAATAATAGAACTCAGTGTTTTCTCACTGCCCAGAATCCTGGCAGGAAGGATTGAAACCATTTTTCATATAGACTATAGGTACAACTGTGGCATTCTGCTTGTTGCTGGGGCCATCCTGCTAAAGTGATGGTGTGGTGTAGTAGACTGAATGTTAAAATTCAAGTCAGAAAGACCTGTGTTTGAATCTCTCTTCTGAGTCAGTATAACTTAAACAAGTCACTGAACCTCGGTTTTCTGTAGCGACAATAGTTCCTCTGCTCCCTACCTTGTTGTTGTTCATCCTTCATATTTAAAGAGGACCAAAGACATCATGATGTAGGGGTCAAGGTACAATATTTTCAGCTGTGACTGAGCAGTCCAGTATGAGCTCAGAAGGCTCTACCACAGGTTGGGCACAAATAGTCTGTTTGAACATTTGGGATGGAGTTGTCTCTAGGTTTGCACTTCTGACCTTTTTTTTTGGAGGGGGGAAGGCAAGGCAATTGGGGTTAAGTGACTTGCCTAAGGTCACACAGCTGGTAAGTGTTAAGTATCTGAGGTCAGATTTGAACTC
Organism: Gymnobelideus leadbeateri; assembly: GCA_011680675.1. Classification (NCBI taxonomy): domain Eukaryota; kingdom Metazoa; phylum Chordata; class Mammalia; order Diprotodontia; family Petauridae; genus Gymnobelideus; species Gymnobelideus leadbeateri. Next base: position 12,524 of record WOXC01002549.1, read on the forward strand.
AGGTCCTCCTGACTCCAGGACTGGTACTTTATTCAGTGTGCCACCCCTCGCTATGTCTCTCCTTTCTTTTGAGCTCCTGCAATTCTGCTTTGCTCATAGAGCACAGCACCTTCTATGGTGCAGGCATGCTGTGCCGGTGGTTCTGGGCCAGTGTTTCCCATGTCCTGCAATCCATCCCAGAGTTCTTCAGAAGGACTTTGAGTCTTCTCATTGCTTCTCCTGACTTTCATGTAAATACCTGCCATGTGTAAGTTCTCTGTAAAATAGTCTTTGTGCATTTGGCATTCAAACAACATGATTAGCCCATTGGAGTTGCACTCTCTGTTTTGGTGTGAGGCTCAAAAGGGATAATAAGGGTGAAGCACTTTGATAGACCTTCAAGTGATAAATAAATGCCAGTAATCATTATTTCTTCAAATGACAAACACTAAAATAATGAAGATAGTAGAAAAAAAGATCACTTGCAAGGATTTGCTGGAGTAAAGGGATAAATGAGGTCAAAAGATGGATATATGGTCAAAAACTGAATAAAACTCAGCCTTTATTAGATGTTAAAAGAAGATTCATTCTTCAAAGCAGCAGTGACATGACCACCTTTGTCTTTGTATCCCCAGGGCCCGGCCCAATGGACGTGCAAGTGCTCACTTTCTCTAAGCCTTAGTTTCCCCTTCTGGAAAATGAAGGGGCTGGACTAGATGGTCAAAGCTAGATGGTACAATGGTTGGAAAGCTGGAGCTAGAGTTGGGAAGACCTGAATTCAAATCTGGCCTTAGATAAATATTAGATAGATGGCCATGAGCAAGTCACTTAACCTCTGTCTGCCTTAAGTTTCCTCATCTATAAAATAGGGATAATAATTCACAGGGTAGTTGTGAGAATAAAATTAGATATTTATAAAACTCTTTAAAAACTTTAATGTTCTACATCTGTGCTAGCTTTGCTTCTTCTGGTTTCTCTGAATTGAGGCTTCACAGGACCATCTTTCTAGAAAGGTCCTGGCCTGAATGTCATTCTCTGAGTCTACTGCAGACCTTTCTGTACTTGGAGGGAGGGGGGAAGGGAGAAGAAATGAGAAAGGAAAATTGAGGTTTCAATTCAATTGCTAACATTGTTGCACCTGAAGGCACCTCAGAGATCAGCTGGTTTAATCTTTTGCTTTTGTGGGTGGAGAAGCTGAGGTCTGGAGCCAGGAAAGGAGTCATTCATACTAGGTCACACGGTGAGTTAGAAGAAGCCCAGGATTAGAACCCAGGTCTTCTGACTTACAAGATGGGGATCTTTCTACTATAACCAAGCTGGCACAAGGCTTGAGACAGAATCTAATAGTGGGGGGATATGTACAGACAAATAGCTAGGTGGCACATTGTATAGAATGCCAGGCCTGAAGTCAGGAAGACTCATCCTCATGAGTTCAAATCCAACTTCAGACATTTAATAACTGGGTGACCCTGGGCAAGTCACTTCACCCTGTTTACCTCAGTTTCCTCACCTGTAAAATGAGCTGGAGAAGGAAATGGCAAATCACTCCAGGATCTTTGCCAAGAAGACCCTAAGTGAAGTCACTAATAGGTGGGCACAACAATAGCAATAAATATGATGCAGAGTAGAACAGGAAATGGTTCAATCCAGATAAAGCTGCTAAAATGTCTGAGGAGAGCAGAGAAGGCTTCATGGAGGGGGCATGAATTTGGACCCTGAAAGGAGAGAAAAGGGATTTCAGATATTGGAGATGAGGAGGCTTGGCAGGAGGGAGGGGCAAGCGGCTTATGAAGATTTATCATGGTCAGATAAAACTATGAAGTAGAGTCTGATTTGCCTGGGATATAGACTATCTAAAGTGGTGTAGAGAAATACATTGGCTCCAGATTGTGGAGATTCATAAATGCAATGCTAAAGATTTTGTATTCTATTCTACAGGCAATAGGGAGCCACTGACAATTCTTGGACAAAAAAATGACATGGTCAAACCTAAGAATCAAAGAATCCCAGTTGAAAAAGACCTCAGAGTTCCCTTCAGAGGGAAGATTATTTTGACAGCTGTGTAAAAGGTGATAGGAAAGGTTGGGAGCAGGAAAGCTAGTTAGGAATCTATTACATAGTTCAGACGAGAGGTAATGAGGTCTTGACCTGGGGAAGTGGGCATGAGAGCAAAGAAAAGAGAGCTTACCCATTCCTCTATCTCTTTCCCCTCCCCCCACCCTTGGAAAAAAATGTTGCTGAGGGGCCAGTGTGTGCTTCCTCCAACCTTTACCACATCAGCTTCTGCTGCTTACCCACATTACTGTGTGCAGAGCACCAGGGGCTTTAGCCATTAATAGAGAACAGCTGTTGGCTCAGCAATCTTCCCTACCAGATGTCACTCTCTGCAGTTGTTTTAAAATCTGGAGACAAAACAAAATTTTAAAAAATAACAATTAGAAAACATTTTTCAAAATCCTTCGCTCACATTTCTCTTTTAATTGTATAAAGTCAGAATATGTAGGTTTAAGTCTTGAGGATTGTGTGGTATTGGGCATGTTACTTCCTCTCTCTGGGCCTCAGTTTCCGTATCTATAAGATGTGAGGTCTCTAAGATTTAAGTGTAACTTTAGATTCTTTTCTGCAAGAACTGTGTGCACACAGGAAAAGTGAGGTAAAGGTTAATAGCTTAAGTCTAATTGTAAGCTGGTAGATACCACAGAGTAACAAATGAATTATTTGGTTCCTATTTAAGGCTTACAAAGTAGCACTCCAACGCCCACCATAGGACTTATGATTGGTGAATGTTCCCCATATCATCCTCTACCCAAACTCAACATGCTGTTTGTTCCCTGTTCATCTCTATGCCATGCTGCTATGGTCTTCCATCTCACCCCATGCCTATGTACAAACAGCTCTCAGGCAATCAAACAAACACTGCCATTCCTAGAAAGTTGATGTTAATCACTTGTCCTAAGACTCCACTCATTTTCCCTGTGATTTCCTTGACTGTAACACCCCTCCTTAGCCACCACGGCACTACACATGCTGAGAAAGTCATATTAGATTATGACCTTCTTGAGGGCAAAGACTGTTTTTCTTTTTTGTATTTGTATCCCCAGATAGTAGCACAGAATCTGGCACACAGTAAGTGCTTAATAAATGCTTTTTAATTTCTTTCATTCATTCATAGCAATTTCCTTATTAAAAAAAAACCTGGGAGGTAGCTAGTGCAAGGATTACTATCCCCATTTTATAAATGAGGAAATTGGGGTCTTCCAGCAAGATAATCAAGAGGCCATGTCATCACCTCAAAACATGAGTCAAATAAAGTAAATTAATAATAACAAAAAGAAAGGAAAAGAAAGATATCCTCACAATAAAAATCTTCCCAGAAACTGAGCGGATGAGTATTAAAAAAATATCTCACATTGCAATGAGTCTAATACTATAGGATAAAAAAAACAGCAATGTGAGAATCAACCTTCGGGAAAAGGGAATAAAGCTGTAATAACTACAACTAGATCTCCAGAAACAAGATTAGAACAACTTTCCACTATCCCAGAATGATTAAGATACTTAATGAAAGAACAAAAGGAAGAGATAAGGAAGTGGAAATAGAACTCTTAAAGATGTCGAAAAGAAAATCAATGTTTTAGAACAAAAAGTGTATGTAGCATTTTAATAAAGTACTAGAAACTGGGAAATAGAATGGAAATGAGAATGCCCAAAAATGCAATGATTCAAAATAAAATATTGGAGCAAAGTCAAAAGATACAAAAATTGAGATCTCTAAATGCAAGAGCAACTGATCTCAAAATTGTGAGAGAATCCGAGACTATTGGTATGCAATTTTTAAAAGCACAAATAAAAAAAATAAATACCATACTTCAGGAAAATATATAATAAGCTATCCTAGTAGTATTAGAAATAGAAAATAAAGTATTACCTTATAAACATTCATAGTACACCATTAAAAAGGACCCTAAGTTCAATTCATCCAGAGATGGAGTGTTCAAGTTGCAGAACTTCATCCTGTAGTCAACATAGACTCATACAGGCATCCAGGAGGATACCTTTCACATATCAAGGAAAACCAGCTTTAATCATATGCTATTATTCCTCAATCACAAGAAATGGAGGGGGGAGAGAAGGCTGGATTAAGACTGCCTTTATCCCTTAACAGTTCTTCCCTTAGCCTCAGTTGCACAAAGTACTTCTGTTTTCCTCTATTTTTTTTACATAACACTTTATATTGAATTCTGTCCATTTGAAACTTATTGTGGTATATGCTGTGAATTGCATTAAACCCAATTTCTGCCAAACTGATTTTAGTTTGGCAGAACTTGTTCTTGTTGGGGTCTTTTATAGTTTGTGTTCTTAGGTTTATCAAACACTAGACTACTGCATATGACGTTTTTAGGATCTTGTTTATTCGATTTTATTAATCTGTTCTGTTGTTTTTTGAAGCAGTAATAAATGGTTTTGAGGATTACTTTCTTATAACAAAATTTGATAGCTGGTAAAGCTAGATTCACTTCATTCCTATTTTTACATCATTTCCCTTGAGATTCTTGACATTTTGTTTCTCCAAATGAATTCTGTTGTTATTATAAGTAATTCTATAAAGTGATCCCTTGGTAGCTTGATATGACACTAAACCTGTAAATTAAGTAGCCCAGTCATTTGGTATTATATCAGCAAATTTTTAAAAAGGCCAAAGTGTCAACACTGCATCTGGAGTCATCTCCAGTTGTCCTGGCCTATGTCTTGCTGTTGGATTCAGATGATCCTGGAACAGACAGTGAAGCTGATAATTTTGCACAGCCCTGCCTCACTCAAAACTAATTCACTTGCAAGTGAGCACATCACCACACTGATATGTCATTGGTCCTCTTCAAGAATGAAGGAGAAGCAAGAAACAACAATTGGCAAAACCCTCCCAAGAACAATGAATATCTCTCTCGTTTATATGTCTTCCTTTATTTCTGTAAAGAGTGTTTGTGGTGGTAGTCATAGAAGTCATGAGTATTGGGGGGGGGTCAGTTAACTCTCAGATACTTATGTATTTTGTAGTTATTTTGGATTTCTCTTCTTGCTATTTTTTGCTAGTAATATAGTGCCTTCATTCTAAGACTTTCTCCAATTTATCTTGCATATATCTCATTTGAACATAGTGGTTTGCATGTCATCTCCCTTATTAGATCATGAGCTTGAGAACTGGGACTGGTTTTTTGCCTTTCTTTGTATCCTTAGTCCTTAGCATAATGCCAGTACCATAGTAAGTACTAAATAATTGGCTCAATGTCCAGAAAGACTAATGATTTTATGGATTCATGTTACTGTATTGTTTAATCTTTTCATTGTAACTTAATGACTCTCTAAGTAATGGTCTTTGTCTTCAGAAAACAGGGATAATATGGACTCCTCTTTGTGCTTATTCCATCAGTTTCTTTACCTTGTCTCATTGCTATACCTAATATTTCCACGACTGTGGTTATTTGCAATGCACATCCTGGCTGTAGGCCTCTAGCATTTCTCCAGTACAAATGTGCGCTCTTGATTTTAGATATAGAGTGTTTTTAGATCCATTGTACACATACCATCTGTTAAGGAAAATAGAGACTCTTTGGAGGTGGGGCCAGCTTTAGGTTTTGTCTTAATAATCACAGCACACAGTAGGTTGTTAGTACATGTGTGTTGAGTTGATCTGAGTATTTTTATACTTTTTAATATTCTTTTAAAATAATACTTTTCTTGCCTCTTGTTATCAATATGATTACTATGTTTATAGTCTCCCTGCTGTTGAACCATCCTTTCCTTCCCATTATAAATCCAGCTTGGACCCCCTTTCCTCTACTTTGCCTAGGAGTCAAGCTGAGATTGAGAGAGATCAAGGGACCTAGCCAAAGTCAAATAGTAAAAAAAATGGCATATCCAGACCTTGACTCCCAATCCCAGACTTCCTTGTTCTTTCCCTACACCACTACAATTTAGCGAGAGAAAAATGCAAATTTATGGCCAGGTGTTCTGACAAACCCTTTTCAGTGCAGCTGGACAGAAGTGGGATGAGAGTGATGGCATTTTCAAATTCCTCCTTACCCTGTTATTAGCCCAGGGTGGTTTGTAAGCAGGGAGGTATTTGAACAATGGCAAATATGCTGCTCCTGATGTATAAACATCTACATACAGTTGTGGGCACCTGCATTGTCACTAGCCTTGTTTGGTTTTCTCGGAGGAAAAAAGAGCACAAGGGCCACTGACTCTTCCTACACTCCCCTTTAGACTTCCCTTTAGATGCAAACCATCTCCTTTCACTCTCAGGTACATTCTAAGGGAGGGCATAGGAGGCAAAGTCTATAGTCATAGAACATTTGAACCAAACATTGCTGGCAAATGTCAAGAGAGGAGAACCTGGCCTGTGAGAGGATCAACACAAAGTCATTCATAGGACTCGAAAAAAAAATGTCTTCTCTGCAACCTGCATAACAATTGAGCTTGTAGCTTGATTCCATGAACTCAGGATGGGGATGATATAGCTCTTACATCTTGTCTCAATAATCACAGCACACAGTAGGTTGTTAGTACATGTGTGTCGAGTTGATCTGAGTATTTTTATACTTATAGTTAAACAGTAGATAACCTAGTGATCAAAAAAATAGAGGAATGACCTAAATGGATGCCTAGCAAGAACACAGCTATTTGGGTGTGGGGTTTTTTCCATGCTTACACTTCAGATAACTTGAACCATGTAAGAATGCTAGAAAAGAAATCTGGCCAAGCTGGAAAAGCAAAACCCAGCAAATCATCCATTTTCCCAAGAATCTCCAGTTTAGTACAGGTGACCCTGGTTTCTGAGGCTCTTCTAAAAGACCACAATATCTGGCAGTATGGGAAAAGCTAGTGAAGATGGGCCTTTCGCCAGGCTATGTCTGCTGCCAGGATCCAGTCCAGCCAAGTACAAAGAGTCTTCATCAATAGGTTGGTCCCAGAAGTTCAAGACTATTTGCTAATTCAGTCAGTGGAGGGAGTTCCCAAGTGACCAAATCACAAATCTGGACTGTATGACTTCATCAGAAGCATAACAAAGCAATGTCCGTATGGTTCCCTCCATCAACAGAGATACCAACCCCTCTTCACCTCAGTCATTGTGACCTGCCATGGCCAAAATATTTGCAACCCCGTGACCAACATGGGCAGTGAGCTTCTTCCCACTAAGTTATTCTTCAGATAACAGGCATACAATCTGTCACCAGACTCATCTATACTCAAGTCTTCCTAGGTTTGGAGGCCTGCCAGAGTTCTGATCTGCTGGCACAGCTTTTAAGGAAGAGGGGGTTGCCTCCCTGCCTGGGGAGAATTCAGAGAAAGAGTGATCTTGTCCCTATGGGACCTGCCTCTTGCTCTTGAAACATCCTTACACAGTTCTAAGGGGACCACTAGGCTATTCCTTCTGGCACAAAGGAACCTGGCCATCTCTTGTGTATCCACAAGCTTCTCAAAAACCATTTTCTTTTACCACAGCTTTCCTTCTAATTCATTTTACGTTATCTTTTATTTTTAGAGGACAAAAAATAATAATTCACATTTCTATACACTTTGATTTCAAAGCACTTTCACATCCATCATCTCATTTAATTCTTACAATCCTTATAACCACCCAGATGGGAAAACTGAACCTCCCAGAAGCAAAGGGACTTTTCCAGGATCATCTGGCTAATAGAGTCAAGACTTGAACCCTCATCTCCTGGCTCTAAGTTCAGTGCCTTTTTAGGCTGTTATGATCCAGGAATATTTATAATCATTTTATTTTCCTAGGTCACCTCCTAGATTTCAAATTTGGGGGGAGAAAAATTTGGCCTTCTGTTTGTTTGTTTGTTTTCCCAAGGAAATCCACTCTTGGAGCTGGTCTGCATGCACATGTGGAGAAAAGGAGTTTTCTGAGCCTGGCAAGGTCACCAGTTGTAAACACAATATGCGTGTTCCCAAGGTTACATGTTTTTCTTTTCAACTGGCTGTTTGTAAGAAACACCACCCTTATGTGGACAGCAGCCATCAGTTTAATATGCCATTAGCTTGAAAAGAGAATTATCCACACAGTCAATTAATAGACTGATGATTGGTGGACTTCAGTAGTAACCAAAGAAAAATGGAACTGAAGCCATTCCAAGAGCTCTGCCTAGCCCAAACAGTCAATGGGAGAGCAGCAGAGCAGCCCCATGGCCACATGTTGCCAAACATCTGGCTTAAAACTGAGGAATTCTATTACCCAGCTATGGCATTTGGAAGTTTTCCATGTTCATCCAGATGTTTGGCATCATGCAAACACAACTTTAGTGTGTGCTTCCCTCTTGTTTCAGTTGGAATCCTGTCCCACATTGAGTAGAATAATGGTAATAAGAAAAAAATCAAATGTGTGTCATATTTTAAGGCTCACAGGTAGGTCTAATTCCCATTTTATAGAATGTGAAAACAAAGCTCCTCCAGGTTAAATGATTTGTCCAAGGTGACATGGTAGGGGTCAGAGGTTGGGCTCAGGCTTGGGTCTTGGCCTCCAAGGCATTCTTTGTCACCAGATGCCCTCAGACAGTCCCTAATTCTAATTCTGGGCATGAAACTCCCTGAGCACCAGTTTCATACTCTGTGCAGTGGGGATAACAGTGCCACCTAAGTCATAGGTTTGTTCTGGGTATCAAACAGGATCATAGATGCAAAGGGCTTTGCAAAGCTGAAAGCAGTGCAGGAATAAGAGGTGCATCTGCCCTCACCTTGTGACTTTGGGAGTAGCTTTCAGGCAGGCAACACTGCGGGCAAACATGGGGTCCCACGACTAAGAGTAGGAACCTAGAAGATAAGCAAGAGAAAAGCAAGAGGACGGTGGAGTGGGGGCAGTGATAGGGGAGATAGAAGTGGAGATTCTCTCTTGGTGTTTTTGTGCACATGTCCCCAATTAGGAATTTTTGGAACTTTCCCTCAGCAAACATGGGACACTTAAGTACGTCAAAGAGCATTTGTTCCAGGGAGCATTCTTTTCAACCTTCTTTGTCACTCACGGGCTTGGGATTTGTTTGGCCACTCTTAAGTATCCCATTTTCATTTCTCCTTGATTGTTTCCAGGCTTGGGGCCTTCCTCATTCTGCCTTACAAAAACAAGCCAGGGAGACACTCCCTGCTGCCAAGCTGCATGTGTTTACATCAAAGGGGGCTTGTCCTGCTAGTCTCATAGGGAGAGCAGGGCACTTTGGGGCATGAAGGCCGAAGAGGGCAATGTCTCTCAAAGCCTGAAGGAGGATCTGGGGGATGCTCCAACTGCTCTGAGGCTGTGAGGAACAGCTGGAGTAAGGAATGGCTCAGAGCAGCCTCCCTTCAGCTGAGATCTTCAGGGGAGCCAAAGAATGGGCACAGGGTGAGTGTCTAGGATTGAACTGGCCTACACGTGCTCGGGAGTGTAGAGTTCAGGTAGAGTAAGTGCAGATACATAATCAGTTGCGGCATTGGGGTCTGTGCTGCTAGGTCCTGAGGCTTTCTTACGGGTCACAGAACACTCCCATCTCTGCAAAGGTCAAAATGAATTAGCACTTAGTGGGCAGAAGCAAAATGCAACACTTAATCGGCAACTGACAGGAACCAGAGTGAAGGATGCCAGATACCTGGTGAGACATGACAGGACCAGTAGTGTGCTCTTCATTGTTGTGACAGAGGAGAAGGCCCAGGGACATTGGATGGCCCTTAAGGCTATGCTGAATTTATAGACGGTCCTGGGCAGAAAGAGATGCTATAGGAGACATGGTCCTTCTGCAGTGAGAAAGGCAACACCCATTCAGTGAATGGGCCTCTTTAATAGAAAAAAATCCAACTGGGAGGGGAAGACCCTCAGGGCTGCTGACCAAGAGAAACAGTTACTATTTAATATTTACATTCACTCTGAGCCAGAAGAACAGGGACCTAGTGTCCAGTCTCTGAGCTCCAGAGTGAATTGGGTTTAAGGCTTGGTGTTTGTGAAAGAAATCTGGCCAATAAACCCCAAGTTAAAGAGGCAGCTTTCAGCCATCAAAATGTACCTTCCTTTGGGCAGAGCAACCTAGGTAAGGGGAGGGGAAGGGAGAGGGAGGAATAGGAGATGGGAGAGTAACAGATAGGATATGGAAGAGAGGGGAGGAGTGGGAGGGAGGGAAGGTAGGAGGTCTTCTCTTAGAGATAGAAAGGAGCTGTTGTCTAGGAGAGAAGCAATTGTCTTTTTGAAGAAAAGCACTGTCTTTGGGCTTTCTCCTGCTTTCCTTCTCCCCCTCTCCTCCCTCCCTATTCATCCTCTGGTCTGGTCTACTCTCTTCTCAGTGGAGAGGAGAAGGGAGAAGACCTTCCCCTCCCTCTCTTTCCTATTCTTAGAGGAAAGGAAGAGAGAGAAGGGAGGTATGGGAGAGAAAAGAGGAAAGGTCTTCCTTTAGAGCTTCTCTTTTTTTTTTTGGAGGGCAATTGGGGTTAAGTAACTTGCCCAAGGTCACACGGCTAGGTTTTTGTTTGTGTGTGCGTTGTGTCTGAGGCCGGATCCGAACTCCAGGGCCGGCGCTCTACTCACTGTGCCACCTAGCGGCCCTAGAGCTTCTCTTAATATCTAAGATGAATATCTCTTCTTGTCTCTACTCCCATCCCCCCTCCTCTAAGGGAGGAGGAGAGGAGAGGGAAGAAGCAGAGACAGAACAAAGGACAGGAAAGGAGAAGAGAGAGGAAGCAAGAGGAGAAACAAAGAGACATATTCACCTTTATTAAGAGAAGCTCTAAGAGAAAACTTTTCAGAAAAATGCATCTCCTCTCCCCTTCTCCTCCTTTCTTCCCAAGCAAAGAGACTAGCACATTATGAGGAAGGGAGAGAGAAGAGGCCTACTGGCCAGCTGGGTCCTCATTTAGGCAACTTGGACTACTCACAAGTTGTAGTTTGTCCACAGTTCTTGAAGAGGACCATGACATCAGAAAGATGGTGACAATGATGGGGTACAGGCTCTGGGAAACCCCTTGAACTCTGATTGAATCTTCCCACTGATGAGGTATTTGCCCTTTATTATTGCTAGGCCAAATCTGTTACTCTTAACCTAGCCTAGCCCTCTACTGTCTGTCATGTCCAGGTATCCTTCAGCAATTTCCCACCCTTCATCCCATTCTTGGAGTCTGAGCTCAGTTCCATCAAAGATCCTCCTCTAGACTACCCCTAGATCCTCCCACAATCTTTCTGTATGTAAGCTCCAGCTTGCCTCCATGAAGGGGCTGAGATTAATCTAGCCCAGATTCAGTCTGTGTCAGATTGTTCTGGCCTGCTTTCAATACAAGCATCACAGATACTGAGGCTCCCTCAGAGTCTACCCATTATGGTGAATCTTTAATAAACTTTTCTTTACTTTGGCTGAGAGAAGACTTGAGTTGAATTCATTCAGCAGGACCTGACATGTTGATATTTTGGGGTCTCATACACCCTCAACACCTTGACCAGGACATTTTAACTGATTCCCCTTGTCAGCAGCGGCAAGCCTTTCCCCTATGACACAGCTCTTTGTTATACTTCTCTAATGTATTTACCATCTAATGTTGTGTATTATAATTGTCTGTGCATTTCATAGCCTGTACTAGGCTATAAACTCCTTGAAGGCAGGGACTAGATCTTATTTAACATTATATCTCCCCCAGTGTCTAGCACAGTAGTCTGCATGCAGCTGGTGCTTAATATTTGTTGGATGAAAGAATGATATTATGTTGGGCCCTGCCCTTTCTTCCCATTCCCAGAGTGTGTTATAAATAGAAGAGGTAAGAGTCCTAGCAGGTAAAGTTAAGACTGAAGATTCTATTGTATCTGTGTGCCCATTTGAACATAAGCTTTGTGACTGTCAGTGGGTAAATAAGGATCCAGGTAGCTGTTCTGTGTGGCAAGGCTGGGGCAGAGGGACAGCACAAGAAGTGGATGTTGGGATTTCAAGTTTTGAAAGGCCTCAGAGATCATCTGATCCAAATCAAATCATTTTAGCCAATTCCTACTCGATGAGCTACTAAGCTTAAATTAGCCCCTACCTTTGCCCTACATATGGTAACACATAGGACTTTGTGATGAGAGCTCATGGCTGCCCCAGGGGGGAAGGCTTAGATTAGTCTACTTGGCACCAGAGAGTAGAGCTAGGAGCAATGGAAGCCAGCAATGGAGAGGCAGATTTGGGCTCAACATTAAGAAAAACTTCCAAACAATTGGAACTGTCCCAAAATGAAATGGGGCTGCCTAGAGAGGTACTGCGCTCCCCACTACTGAAAGTCTTCCAGCGGATGCTTGATGACAACTCATGTGGGCCACTGTTAGAAGCAAGGACCCTTGCTCAGGTAGAGCTTAGACTAGATGGCATCTCTCTTCACTGACACCATAAAATTCAAAAGGCCCTAACCTCAGAGCCTCCAATGTGCCAAGGCCAAATGGATGGTGGCTAAAGCAGATTGCGCTATCCCATGGTCAGAAATGACAACCTCAGACCAGCAGCATTTAAGATTTGGAGTCCAAGGGTCTGGGTCTGCACTGGGGCTCTGCCACTTACTGCCTGTGCACCCTCTCCTTCACCAGGTGTCTGGGCCTCCTCTGTAAAAGGAACATCTGGATTTGGACCAGATGACCTCCAAGGTCCTTCAAGCTCTAGAGCTAAGTGCCTCTGAATCCAGAGGAAGATGAAATCTGCATGGATGTGTGGCTCTCTTGAAGAAATTGCAGATGATTAGCAATAGGGTCTTCATTGAATTGAAATGGATATAGCTGGGCTGGAAATAGTCACTGAAAATAGCTTGACCTTGAAGGACAATATTCCCTTCTGGTCTTGGAGAAGATTGATGAGGGGCTATTCTGTATCTAACAGCTGCTCAGTCAAATCCTTTTTCCCTCTCTTTTGAAAATGCAGCCTGCTCCAGTGGCAGACAGACTTGTCACTCACTTTTCCCACCTCCACTCTCCAGCTGGCTTTTCTCCTCCGCTGAGCCAGGTCATGATGGCATCAGCCAACTGGCTACAGGACTTTCAGATCCCTGAGTTGGCTTCCCCTGAGGCTCCTCCCAGATAACTAACATTTGTCTAGTGCTTTGAGGATTACAAAGAACTTTCCTATGCCAAGTGGGTGGCCTTAGTTCTTCTGTCTAAAAAAAAATAAGGCTAATAATACTTGTCCTAGTTCCCTCCCTCACTGTGGTTACCTCCACAGCATTATGGAGCACTGGACAATCACCCCAGTGGGTTAAATGTCAACCATTCTATTTCAGTGGTGGAGGTATCTTTCAATTCAATCCAACAAACCTCGAAGTGCCTGCTGAAGGTCTGCACTGGGAAGAAAAAAGGTAAAACAGCACCTGCCCTCAAGGAGCACCCATTCTCCTGGGCAGATCCCATACGTATAGAGTACAGAAAAGTAAATAGGAAGCCTAGACTGAGGTCATTTGGGAGGTAGGACACCAGCAGTTGGTGGAGGCGGGGGGACCAAGATAGGCTTTGTGAAGACAGTGGTGCTCAAAGTATGTGAAGCACAGTTAGGGGCATGATGGAGATGATGAACCAGCAAAAGAAAGTGAAAAGGGCGGTGGTCTAAGGGGTATTAGAAACAGGAGAGGGCAGGGGCCTGAACACCTATACAAAGTAATTTCAGAAGAGGGAGTAGATTCCCAACTGGGAGAAAATCAGGAAAAACCTTGCTGTACCTGTGCTGTCAAAGAAGGGAGTGTGCTCCAGGCAGGGGAGAGAACCTATGCAAAGGCACAGAGGAAGGCGTTGGGGGTACTCTGTGCAGGGAGCAGGAAGCCAGCCAACTTGACTGGAAGGTAAAGAAAGTGAAGGAGACTATTATGAAATAAGGCTAGAAAGAGAAATGGGAGCCAGACTCAACTCACAGAGGGCTGGTTTGAAGGAGTTTGGTTTTTGTCCTAGATAATAGGGAACCACACAGGCTGGTGAATCAATGGTGTGGTCAAATCTGTTTTAGAGATGTAAAAGAACTACGGGGAACGGAACTGACATCATTTTTCTGTTGTCCACCAATGAATGAATGAAAAAGCGCTAACTAAGCAGCAACCAGCACCTCCTCTGTGTCCAACTCTAGGTTGGATGGTGGGGAAACAAAGGCAAGAGTAAGATAGCCCTGGCCCTTGAGCAACTCACATTATCATGGGGTGGGACAAGCTATACTGGAGAAGAGTGGAGGGGCCAGGAAAGGGGGCTTGGGTCCCTACATCCCTGGTGGACTTTTCAGGTGAGCTGGGTTCAGAGCCCAAGTCTGCCCCTAATTTGTTGTGTATCTTTAGTTAGATCACCTCACCTCTCTGGACCTGCTTTCTCTTCTCTCCAATGAGGATGCTAGATTATAAGGTAACTTCCAAGGGCCTTTCCAACTCTAATGATTGACCTTAAGCCTATGACGTCACCGGATCCCTCTGGCCTCTAGAAATTTACCATCCAGCTTCTGGCTTCATCATTTTCCTGAAACTGTTCTCTCCAAAGTCACCCATGATCCCCAAGTTGCCTTTTCTCAACCCTCATCCTTCCTGAACTCTCTGCAGCCTTTGATGATGTTGACCACCCTTTTCTCCTCGATATTTTCTTCTTGGTTTTTGGAACACACCTCTCTTTGTTCTCCAATATGACCTCTCCTTCTCAGTTCCCTTCACTGGATCCTCATCTAAATCACGTCCCCTCATTATGGAGCTCTATCGTGGGCCTTCTTCTCTTCTCCCTCTTAACCACTTCACTTGATGATCTCATCAGCTCCAATGGATTTAATTATCACCCCCTGCTGAAGATTCTCAAATCTCTCTCTGATGACCCCCAATCTTGCATCTCTCACAACTGCTTTTCAGATAGCCCAAATGATGTTCAGTAGACATCTGAAATAGGGGCAGACTACTCTTCCTGAGTTCAGATTCAAACTCAAACACTTACTGTGTGATCCTAGACAAGTCACTTCACCCTGTTTGCCTCAGTTTCCTCATCTGTAAAATTTACTAGAGAAAGAAATGACAAACTACTCTAGTATCTCTGCCAAAAAAGCCCCAAATGAGTTCATGAAGGGTCATATACTACTGAAACAACTAAACAAGACATTATAAACTCAAACTGTCCAAAACTAAATTCACTATCTTTTCCCCAAGTCCTTCCCCCTCCCAAACTTCTCTATTATTGTCAAGGGCACCAACATTTTCCAAGTGCCTAGGATCTCAACCTAATTGTCATCCTCAACACTCCTCATTATCTCTCTCCAGTTCTGCCATCCCCGCATAGATCTCTTGCCAAGGCCTGCTGATTTTACCTCTGCAATATCTCTCAAATATGCCCCTTTTCTCTCCTCTGACACTGCCACCACTCTGGTGCAGGCCCTCATCACTCCATACCTAGATTATTACAATAGCCTATGGGTAGGTCTGCCTGCCTCAAGTCTGTCCCCACTCCAATCCATCCTCCATTCAGCTGCCATGTCTCCCTGCTACTTAACGAACTCCAGTGACTCCCTATTGCCTCCAGGATCACATACAAAATCCCCTTTTTTGTATTAAAAGCCCTTCCCAGGGCGGCTAGGTGGCGCAGTGAGTAAGAGCACCGGCCTCGGAGTTGGGATGACCCGAGATCGAATCCGGCCTCAGAAAATGAGCACTCACACATAAATCATGACTAGCTGTGTAACCTTGAGCAAGGTACTTAACCCCAATTGCTTTAAAAAAAAATAAAAGCCCTTCCCAACCTAGCCCCTTCCTACCTTTCCAGTCTTCTTATGCCATACTCCCCACCACATGCTCTTTGACCCAGTGACACTGGCCTCCTGACAGTCTCTTGCTCATAAAACAATCTCTTCATTCTGGGCATTTGCTCTGGCTGTCTTCTATTCCCAGAATGATCTCCCTCCTCTTCTCTGCATCCTGGATTCCTTCAAGTCCTAACTACAGGAAAGATTTCTTAATCCTTCATATTTGTCTTCCTGTTGTCTTTCCTATTAGACTGTTATCTCTTTGAGGGCAGTAACTATCCTTTTGTATCCCCAAAACTTAACATAGTGCCTGGCACATAGTAGTTACTAAATAAATGCTTCCTGATTGACTTAGTAATTTGAGGATATAATGCAAACCACCATTGGAATGGATGCTGCCATCATCTTACAGCACAGCCATGCCCTATTCCTAAGTCCCTTCATACTCCAGCTCCCACAGGATCTGCTAGGCTTCTACTACCAATATTCTCAACAAATCCTCCCCAACTGTCAACAGCTGTTTTCCCCCAGGTGAAAAAAGATCAAGTTATAGCTCTAAGAACAACAATATTGGGAAGGAGAGACCGAGTCACTGAGGGAATGGCTGGGATCCAGCATATGGAATCATCAGGAAGCCTGCTCAGATTCCAAGTGACTGCTTTTCCCCTCAGGCCCAGACAGAAGAGATAGCTTTGGAAGCACAGATTCGTTTATGGCTGTTAGGCAAGAAGATACAGCCAGCTATGTGAATCAAGAGGTCCTAGGCCTGAGCTCCACCACCAGCCAGTGCTTCATAAACTGGGGGTCGCCATCCACTCACTTTAAGAAGCACTGAAAGGGTCTCCAGTGGAAGAGGTTTAAGAAGTCCTGGTCTAGGCTACTGAATAACACTAGGAAAGCTCATTGACTTCACTAGGCCCTTGGTGTCCTCATTGGGAAACCTGGAATGTTCACACCCTCACTGCATCACTTATGCAGGTGGGAGCAAAGTGTTTACTTTTTCAAATTAACATTAAAGCTTGAAAACAATGGGAATTATGATGATGATGAATTGATGAGAAGATGGGCCATTTTCCCTCACGTAGTCTCAACTGGTGCCCATGTTTCTTGGACCAGAAAAAGGGAAGAATCATTTATTAAGCACCTACCATGTGTTGGTCACTGCAAATATTGTCATTTTACAAATATTATCTCAGGACTGAAGGAGTTACCTGCCATGCTTGGAGCTAGCCCTTGGCTCAGTCATCTCAGCCAGTGACAACTGATGGACGTGCTCATTGGAAATGGTCCAATTCAATTTTTAGAACCCATATTAAGTGCCAACTATTTGCCTGACTCCATGGCTGCTTATTGTGTGGGATGCATCCACCTAAATGTGTTATCAGCGTCTCAACTTCAAAATGTCCAAAATAGAACTCATTTCCCTCCTATAAACTCTCCCTACCCCTCCTCCAAACGTCCCCATTTCTATTAAGGGCATTCCCACTCCTTTAGTTACCCAGGGTTGTAACTTAAAAGTTATCCTCTCTTCTTTTTTTTTTTTTTAAAGCAATTGAGGTTAAGTAACTTGCTCAAGGTTACACGGCTAGTCATTATTTGTGTGTGGGTGCTCATTTTCTGAGGCCGGATTTGATCTTGGGTCATCCCAACTCCGAGGCCTGCGCTCTTTACTCACTGCGCCACCTAGCCGCCCCTTTAGGGCAATTGGGGTTAAGTAACTTGCCCAAGGTTACACGGCTAGGTTTTTGGTTTTTTTTTTTTGTTTGTGTGGATTAAGTGTCTGAGGCCGGCTCCAAACTCAGGTCCTTCTGACTCCAGGGCCGGCACTCTATTCACTGTGCCACCTAGCCGCCCCCTATCCTCTCTTCTTAACCTACCACATTAGCTCAGTGGCTGAGTCTTGTCAATTTTACCTCCTCCACGTGCCTCCTACCCATGTGGTTCTCCTTTAAACTGCCTAACCAACCTGAGTACAAAACCTTACCAAGGAGCTAAAGGCCTTCTCTCTGACGTATGGCAGGAGGACCATGATGGGCAACTCAGGCAAGGGAGATTCACTCAGCTGAAGCAACCGAAGGTGCCCTCAATTCCTGTCCTTGTTGAATATGCTTCTTCTATGGCTAAACTGCTCTTTGTTAACTATTAAAAACAATAAAGTGCCATGCACATATCACAAACCTCGTAACTTCCAGTCTCCCGTGGCTCCAGTCTATGCCCTCTTTCCTTTTCTCTCTACCCTGTTACTTAGTAACTTCATCATCTGCACCTCCATGCAAATGACTCTTAAAACTGTTTTTGAAGGTCGGCCCTCCTGAGCTCCTGTCCCAGCATCACCAAATGCTTATTGAATATTTTAAAATGGATGCCCTATAAGCAACTCAACCTCAACAGCTCCAAAGTAAACCTCGATATTCTTTCCTCTTAAACCCACCTGTCTTCCTGTGGAGGCCACAACCATCCTTCCAGGTCCCAAGGTTTGAAACCTTGGCAGCTCATTCCACATAGTTAAATGCTAAATCTTACCATTCTATCTATTGGATACGTAACAAGCCTTTAATAAGTACTAGCTCTGCAGTGAAAAGTGCAGAGTCCCAAGACTGCCTCTTTTATGTGTCCCCTTCTCTACAATCACAGCTACCACTCTAACCAAGGCCCATCATTTCTCACTTAATGGAGCACCCATGCCTCCAGTCTCTCCCCACTAGCTTCTAGGGCTTTCCAAGGATGTTGGGCTTCCCATTTGTGTTCCTGGATCATCAGGAAACTGCTTGAAAACCCAGGAATAGACTTCCAGGAACTCAGGGGCTAACCTTGCCACACGCCCTCTCTGAGACTAAGTTCACTTTTTCCTGGACTCTGCATGTGGGAGAATATTGGGGTATGGGTATTCTGTACCACCGGAGTAAAGAAATGCCTCTTTCTAAAAGCTAGGTAAGACTGACTAAAACGGTTCTTAATGGATAATATTGAAGGGGGCGATGCCAACGGCATCAGCAAAAGCCACACCGGTGCCCTTCAGGGTCATCCCTAGAACCTCAATGGGAGACGTAGCCAGTGTAGCTCTTAGAAACTGAATCATCAGTGAGAATGTAAGGTGTATGAGGGTATCTCAGAGCTTATATGGAATACACAGCCTATCCTTAGTTATCTGTGAATACATTTTATCTCCTAGGAGAATGGATTGATACCGAGATGGACAATGGCACTGTTCGAGTTTACCATCTAATATAACCATCTTTTGGTTCTCTGTGAGTTCTCCTGAGGGAATAGCTCCAGCTAGCAAATAAGTTTTCTTTTCTAGATAGATTCTAAACATTAGGCAATGTCATAGGATAATACAGTTGAGAGATAGAACCTTATGGATCAAGCAACCCCCTCAGTTTACAGAGAAGAAACTGAGGCCCACTAGATGTGGCCCCAGGTCATATCCAGCCACAGCCAATTCCTGGGGCACTGTTCCTACCCACAATCCTTCAGAAACCTTCAGAAGAGTTCATGGGTTACACAAGCACTCTCCATTTCAGAATTGAAAACAGGCTGACAGGAAGTTGTCTCCTGGCTATTTTAATTCTCTTGCCCTTTTGAAAAGTACAGTCAGCTCTTAATTGTCCACAAAGGAATTTTTCCATTTTGTAGGTTATCTGCAATAACTCAGGACCTTTGACCTTTCTGCCACCCAGCTAGTTTCTAGGCCCCCAACAGAGGACTGAGCTATACAGATATTAAGGCAGGGCTAGGAAAGGCCGAGCCTGTGAAGGAGAAGGCATGTCTCTGACTGTACACCTTGGTCCATAATAAGGTAAAAACTGACTTTTTACTGCCTTAATGACCTGACAGATCAACCAAAGAAACCAGAAATCTGCAGGCTCCTAGAACTAGAGCCAGAAGGGACCTCAGAAGCCATCTAGTCCAATACACTCATTTTACAAATGAAGAAACTGAGACTCAGCAGGCCAAGCTCAAAAAATAGTGTCAGGTAGGATTATGAACCCAGGCCTTCTGGTATCTGAGTCAGCAACTCTTTGTGCTGTGTGATTAACCTTCAAAATAATCAGGAGTGTAGTGGTGTCCAGGGACAGAAAATCACTGCATCAGACTCAAGCAGAAAAGGCTCCCAGAGGTCAAGACTGGGAGCACAAGGCTAGACAGGTCAGAACCCAGATGAAAATGTAAATGGGAAATGTTGAACAAAATCAATAAAAATACATTTGAACAGAGGAAATGGTAATATGTGGTTTTCTCAGTCAATAGCCAGGATCCTTCTGTTCTTAGGGATAAGAGAGCTGAGGTCAGAGAGGGTATGAGGCAGGGCCTTCCAGTGCCCCCCACGTGGCCTCCCTGACTCTTGCTCTGGCTCTACTTAGTAGCTGGGCAGCCTTGGGCAAGTCAAAGAATGGAGATAGAGAGTAGAAGGTGACATTCAATATCCTGCTCCATTACTTAGTAGCTATTTGCCCTTCACCTGTTGAGGCCTCGGTTTCCTTTTCTGTAAAATGAAGGTATCAGACTCAATGATCTCTAGAGTCACTTCCAGCTTTAAATCCTATGATCCTACAAAAAAAAGAAGGGATCATTTTGGAGTGTGTGCTTCCATCTCTAAAACCAGAGGCAGTGTGGTGAAGTGGCAGAAGGCGGAGGACCTTGGTGGCTGGTGGTGCAGTGGAGAACGCACCTAGTTCAAAACCAGCCTCAGACACTTACTAGCTGTGTGATCCTAGGCAAGTCACTTTACCTCTCATCTTTAAAATAGGGATAATAGTAGCTTACCTACCTCCCAGGGCTGTTAGGATCAAATGAGTATTGAAAGTTATGCTGACTTAGTGACCCATTGGTTCCCAGTCCTGCTTGTCAATGGGGGGGGAGGGGAGGGTGACAGGATCTGTTTGGGGAAGGCAACACCTAGTCCCCAGCTTTTTGCATTGCCTGCTCTTTGTCACATACCTGCAAACTGTCAGGCACTTGCTACCTTGGGGAAGAATTCAGATGCAAGAGTTCAGCCCCTTTTGCTGAGCTGAACCTATCCAAAGTTACCAAAAAACAGGCTGCACCTCAAAGCCATTGCCAACCTACTGCTACCTTGACGTACTTGTAATAATCTTCTTGTCCCAAGTTTGGCCTTGTTAATGAGGGTGAAAGCCCAAAGGAAGAATTTTCCTTTCAATAGATTCTATATACGTTCTTCTCCCCTCCTCCTCTCCTTCCCTAGTTTCACATCTTGGCTAACTGTGTGACCTTGGACAATGTATTGATGCTCTCTGGGCTTTGAGATAGTCTTCTTTACAAGAGAGTTTAACTTCCCCATTGCTCTGGGCTACAGCCTGGACTCAATCTATCTTACTCTGGAAGGGAAGATGAACCCACATGGCCATAAGATATTCTGCTTGGTCAGAAGCCTAGCACCACCTGACAGGTACAGGGGGTTGCCTAAGAAAGGACTTTCCATAAGATGTTGATGGACTCGATCTTTTGCCCTTACCATGGACTTTGGAGCCCCCTTTTGCAAGTAAGTCAGCATGATTATACCAAGTGTAGGCGCACCCTACACCTTTCCCAACTGTATAAAAGATCTGTTCTAATGCATCCCTGGCCACTGAGGGGCTTGGGAGCCCACTTTATTGGAGACTGCTGGCCTTGTTAATAAATTGATCGTATTCAGAACTTTGCACCCCAGTTTCTCTTTATCACAGATTTTTACGGCAACAAGTTCCTTCCTCTATAGAAATTCTCAGAGATATCTTTCATTTCTATCTGTGTGATCCTATGAGAAATCAGAGTTACCAAGATAAATATTCACTGCAAAAGAGCCACGAGGTCCTTGTTTGGATAAGCAGTATGGTATAGTGGATAAGATGTTGGACTAGGGAGTCAGACCTGGGTTCAGATCCCACCTTTGACACTGTGTAACCCTGGACAAAAATGGTGTCGATTAGATCTATTTATTGTTGTTCAATCGTGTCCTCTTTATAACCCTGTGGGCCATAGCACGCCAATACCATCCATGGGGTTTTCTTGGCAAAGATACAGAAGTGGTTTGCCATTTCTTTCTCCTGTGAATTAAGGCAAACAGAAGTAAAGTGACTTACCCAGGGTCACACAACTAGTGAGTGTCTGAGACAGGATTTGAACTTGGGTCCTCGACTCCAGGTCCAGTGTTCTATCTACTGAGCCCTTACACAGATATGAGACACAAAGGAAGTAATTTATACAAATATCGGCAATCATCGTAATGCAGCTCTAGCACTGCTTCTGGTCTGTTGACCCCAATTTCCACTCTCAGGCTGGTCCCCAGAGGGACAGCTGCTAGTAGCTAGCCACTGTTGTTGCTCAGTCATTTCAGTGATGTCTGACTCTGCAACCCCATTTGAGATTTTCTTTTCAAAGATCCTGGAGTGGTTTGCCATTTCCTTCTTCAGTTCATTTTACAGATGAGGAAACTGAGGCAATCTAGTGAATGAAGGCAAATAGAAGTTACGTGACTTGCCCAGAGTCACTCATCTAGTAAGTATCTGAGGTCACATTTGGAACTCGGGGAGATGGCTCTTTCTCACTCCAGGCTTGGCACTACCCACTGTGCCACCTAGTTGCCCAATAGCTATCTACTTCCTATAGTGTAACTCAAGCTGCCTGTAAACTCAGTTACCTCCAAGAAAAGGCATTTACTCCATTGGGACAGGTAAAGAACAGCAACTCTGAAAGCATCTTCTCCCTACCCCCAAAACTCCCCCAGCAAAAAAAAAAAAAGAAACACATTCTCCCCCAAAGACAACCAGAGTCCTTGTGGGAGGGCATGGACAAGCTTCAAGTACAATGGTGGTGAGGCACACACGTAGGGACCATATGGCAAAGCTGACCTGCACCTCTACACCTTGAGGGCTCCAGTGTGCCTTCCCTGAGCGTCCTTGCTGAGGCAAGGCACAGTCCATTTTCTGCCTTCTAGTCTACACTGTCTTCAGCCCCAGCCTCAAGAGGCCATACTACTGTATGAGGATGTGCTGAGGATGCCTCTGTGCTTTCCAGAAAGAACAGAGCCTCTAAGCCAGGCCTACACCACATGCAGCCTGCAACCAGCCTGAGGCCAGCCAGAGTGGACTGTGGGCAGTGCTTTGGGCGGGCCTTTTACATCCTCTACAGTTTTCGAAGGCCGCCTGAAATCCTTTCATGGGCCGAATATTGTGCAAGCCTGCCCTCTGCCTAGGATCAGCAGAAGCCTTGCCACTCTTCTCTCCCTGGGGCCTGGGTTCTGTTACTTCCCAGGCTAGGGATGGGAAAGGAGCAGCCTCTCCCACTGAAAGATTCTACCAGACTCAGAGCTGGGGTCTCTCAGTAAAGAATCTCACCTTAAAGGATGGTAACCACCCAATACATTTCTCAAATCCCTTTTGGTCTATGCAAATGAATGTCTGGGGAAAAAGGTAGTGAGGCAGTCTGTGACCTGGGGGCAAGTTCATTGTCTCTGCTGGCCTTTTCATATGCAATTGAGCTATTCAAAGCCCCAAGTCCCCTACCAAGAGAGGAATGCTTCATTTACACCTGAAAGGGCTTCATCCTTACATTTCTTTGTCTCTGTCTATGCCCCTCATGACCTTCAACTTTGCTGAAGTCTAAATGGGGCACACCCTTACACAGTATTTATGATTTCTTAGGCATCAAGTAAAATGTATTCATTGTAAATTTGGGGATTAGCCATTATCTAATACTATTCATGCCAGTTTTGAAAGCTGACTGTCCTTTAAGAAAGAAAATAGTTGTAGCATT
>WOXC01002550.1:0-99694 GCA_011680675.1 Gymnobelideus leadbeateri
CTTGCTCAAGGTTACATGGCTAGTCATTATTTTATGCGTGGGTGCTCATTTTCTGAGGCCGGATCTGATCTCGGGTCATCCCAACTCCGAGGCCGGCGCTCTTACTCACTGCGCCACCTAGCCGCCCCTTTAGGGCAATTGGGGTTAAGTAACTTGCCCAAGGTTACACGGCTAGGTTTTTTTTTTTTGTTTGTATGGATTAAGTGTCGGAGGCCGGCTCCGAACTCAGATCCTTCTGATTCCAGGGCTGGCGCCACCTAGCCGCCCCAAAAAGATTTTATATATAAAAAACCAATGTAGTCAACCTTAGAAGGAAAGTAGAAGAAAATAGGGGAAAATTTCTCAGATAAATGTCTCCTATGTTAAAAATATAGCAAACTTTGTCTAGTTTATAAGAATATGAGTCATTCCCCAGTTGATAAATGGTCAAAGGATACAAACTAAGTTTTTTTTTAAATGAATTAAAGTAATATATAGTAATATGAAAATCATTATTGATTAGAGAAATGCAGATTAAAACAAATTTGAGATATCTCACATCTATAAGATTGATTAAAATAGTAGAAGGGGAAAATGACAAATGTTGGAGGGGATGAGGAAAACTTGGGACACTAATTGGGACATAGTAGGTGAAACTAAACTGATCCAACCATTTTGCAGTCTGGATTTATACCCAAAGATTTATGACCCAGCAATACCAGTATTAGGTTTGAAGGTTGTCAGGGGAAAAGGAAAAGAAACTTTATGTTAAAAAATATTTATAGCAGCTCTCTTTTTGGTGGCAAAGAACTAGAAATTGAGGAAATATCCGTTTATTGGTTAAGCAAATTGTGGCATATGACTGTGGTGGAATACTACTGTGATATAAGACATAATGAGCAATTTGATTAAAAAAATATAGAAAGTCTTACATGAAATAATGAAGAGTGAAAGGAGTACAACCAAGAGAATATTGGATATAGTAACAGCAATACTGTTAGAAGAAGAAATAAATGACTTAACTATTGTAAGTATTATAAATATTCAAACCAATTACAATGGCTCTACAAAGGAAGATACAATCTACCTATGGAGAAAAAACTGATAAATAGAAACATGCATAGTATGGTTTTACATATGCATCTATACACTTGTGTGTGTGTGTGTGTGTGTGTGTGTGTGTGTGTGTGTGTGTGTGAAATGGTGACCTTCTCTCATGTAGAATGGGAGGAAGATAGTTTGGAACTTAAAATGTCAGAATAAAATAACATTAAAAAAAGAAAGCACCTTGAACCTAAGAACAATTTCTCATAGACTGGTGAATATTTAGGATGGGGGGGCAAATATATGTAACTTATGCATATATGTATATATTTAATATATAATATGTTAAATTAGGTGCTAGTGCTAAATTCAAGGGATATAAATAAGTGCAGAAGATAAAGTGAAAGAGACAGAGACATAGCTAGATTTATTCGTGTAGATAGAGATGACAGACATACATACAAACATATATACTTATGTGCAGGCATATAACAAATGTTATGTATACATATTTTTATTTTACATATATAACGTTATATATATGGGTATACATATAAAACTATTACATATATTGTACATATACACATATATGTGCACACACACATGAACACAAATATACACACACATATATATTGTATATATATATAATTCTGGTGTGGTATTCAGTCTCTGAAGACTGCAGAGCAAACCCCAATCTTCTGTTCCCTTTCAGACAGAATCAAAATCTTTCTTGGCTTGTGGTGGTGAGATTTCAAATATATTCTGTGAGTTTATTTAGACAGTCTCATATGTATATACCTGAAGGTGTGTTCTGGTAAATATTTAACAACTGTTTCCCTGAAAAAGTCAGCACACATGACACATTAAAAAATTTTATCTGGATTAACATTTTCTCCACCATTTTAATTGTCCTCAGCCCACACAATCAATTAAATAATGTCAAGCCCTGACAAGTAATATTTACCAATTTCTAAGGTCCAAATGGCTTATATGAACTAGTATTAGATAACTCTAACACATGACCTGCATGATCAATACTCACCACCTTCATGTATCCCTTTGAGATTCATATTGCATTAAAGGTGTAAATTAGACATTTAAAGCCAAGATGGTGGAGTAAAAGCAGGAACTTGCTTGAGTTCCCACTCCAACCATGTCCAAAACCTGTAAAAAATGACCCTGTACAAATTTTAGAGCTACAGAACCCACAAAGTGACAGAGAGAAACAAATGTCCCTCTGAAGGCAGCCTGGCTGGCTTACAGGAATATCTATTGCATGGCGCTGGGAGTGGAGCACAGTCCTGCATGAGCTGTAGTGGCCCAGATGTGGGGCAGCCCAGACCTAGGGCAGCCTAGTCCTGTAACAGAGCAGACTTCAGGCGAGTGAATCACTGGCAGACTTCTCAATCCATAAACACCAAGGAGAAAGTAAAAGGTCAGTAGGGAAGTCTGTTGGAACTGGGTGAGAGAAGAGTACAGTCTGGCCACTGTTCCCAGGGTGGCAGAGGTGGTGGTGGAGGCTGTAGCTACTGCTGCATGGCTGCCTCCTGAGCTCCAGGCCTACAGATCATAGGGGGACCAAGTGACTGTTCAGAGAGGAATTGCTGTTGCTTTGACCTGCTAGGATCTGGGTTGCAGTCTTGGGTGACGGTCCAGGGGTGAGAAGCACTAGCATGGCAGAGCTTGTGGCAGCTGTAGAGAGGGCTCTCTCCTCATAGCTTTGACAACAGCTGCACAAAACCCCAGAAATTTGGAACACAGTGCTCTCCACTCTGGAAGCAAATGTTCTACCATGGCAAAGAGCTCAAGTAATTGAGTTAGCAAAAGGAGCAAACAGAGTAAGTGCAATCAGACTATAGAATCCTTTTTGAGGGGACAGAGAAGATCAAAACATAGAATAAGAAGACAATAAAGTCAAAACTTCTGCATCAAAAGCCTCTGAGAAAAATTTGAATGTTTCACAGGCCACAGAGGAGCTCAAGAAGGATTTTGAAAATTAAGTAAGAGAAGTAGAGGAAAAATTGGGAAGAGAAATGAGAATGATGCAAGGAAATCATGAAAAATGAGTCAATAGCCTGACTGAAGAAAATAACACCTTAAAAATAGACTAATTCACGATGGGGGTATGGGAGAAGATACGGGAGAGAGCAGATTGGATGAGGGGATATCCTGTGGGACTGCTATTGTGGGATGGTGGGTAGGGGAAAAATGGGGAAAAAATTGTAACTCAAAATCTGGCAGAAATGAATGATGTAAACCAGAAGTTAATAAAGCATTTGGAAAAAAAAGAATACACTTATGAATAACTTGAAAAAAATAGACTAATTCAAATGGCAAAAGAGGTCCAAAAAACCAATGAGGAGAATATTGTAAAAAGCAGAACTGGTTAGATGGAAAAGGAATTTCAAAAACTCATTGAAGAGAATAATTCCTTCAAACTTAGATTGGAATAAATGGAAGCTAATGATTTTATGAGAAATCAGGATATTATAAAATAGATGCAAACAAATGAAAAAATAGAAGGCAATGTGAAATATCTCATTGGAAATACCACTGACTTAGAAAATAGATCCAGGAGAGAGAATTTAAAAATTATTGGACTACCTAAAAGTCATGGTCATCATATTTCAAGAAATTCTCAAGTAAAATTGCCCTGATATTATAGAACCAGAGGGCAAAATATAAATTGAAAAAATTCATCAATTGTCTCTCTCTCTCTCTCTCTTTTTTTTTTTTGGAGGGCTGAGTGCAGGGCAATTTGGGTTAAGTGACGTGCCCAAAGTCACACAGCTAGTAAATGTTAAGTTTCTGAGGCCGTATTTGAACTCAGGTCCTCCTGACTCCAGGGCCAGTACTCTATTCACTGCACCATCTAGCCACCCCTACTAATTTTGACAAGGATCCCAAAAAGAAAACTCCTAGGAATATTGTAGCCAAATTCCAGAGTTCGCAGGTCAAGGAGAAAATATTACAAGCAGTGAGGAAGAAACAATTTGAGTATTGTGGAAACACAATCAGGATAGCACAAGATCTAGCAGCTTCTACATTAAGGGATCAAAGGGCTTGGACTATGATATTCTGGAGGTCAAAGGAGCTAGGATTAAAACCAAGAATTACCCACCCAGCAAAACTGAGTATGATACTTCAGGGGAACATATGGACATTCAATGAAATAGAGGACTTTCAAGCATTGTTGATGAAAAGATCAGAGCTGAACAGAAAATTTGACTTTCAAATACAAGAAGCAAGAGAAGCATGGTCAACAGGAAAAAGAAATAATAAGGAACTTATTAAAGTTGAACTATTTATGTTCCTCCATCAAAAAATGATAATTGTAACTCATGAGACTTTTCTCAGTATGAGTATAGTTGAAAGGGAATATATATATATATATATATATATATATATATATATATATGAATATATGTATCCATCCATCCATCCATACACACACACACACACACACACATATATATATATATGTATAGGAGGGTATATGTGGGTATGTGTGTATATATAGCTATGTATGTACATGTATACATAGGCAGAGGCACAGGATAAGTTGAATATGAAGGGATGATATCTAAAAAATAAAATTAGGACGTGATAGAGGAACATATTGGGAGAAGGAGAAAGGGAGAGATAGAATAGGGTTAATTATCGCACATAGAAGTGTGAATCAACTTTGACAATGGGTCTTTTATATTATACTGGCACAGCACAGCCATAAGGACTGAATATTCCTCCTATTTAAGTTATTTATTTCTTTATGGAGTACTTGGTGGCTCAATCTATACTAGCTACTACTGACTAGTTAGTTAATAAACACTTATTAAGCAAATACTATATGAGAAACACTGTACTAAATTCAGGGGGTACAAAGAAATTCAGAAGACTGCCCCTTTTCTTAAGGCACAAAATAGTCTAATGGAGGCATCAATATGAAACAACAATGTACAAATAAAAAGATAAATACAGAATAAACTGGATATAATCAGTAGATGGATACGATTAGAATATTTTTAAGAGCTTCTACTATATCCCTTTTGTGTATGATGCTTGCTTTTAGTTTTAGAAAAAATACATTTAAAAGACCCCTAATAATGATGACAATGATAAACTAGCAGTTATATATTGCTTTAAATTTTACAGTGTTTAACATATATTAATTCATTTTATTCTCCACAAACCTATGAAGTAGGTACTTAATTATCTCCATATTGTAAACTAGGACAGATGAAATAGGTACTTTATTGTTTTTATTATTTTTTTTTTATTTTTATTTTTTGGAGGGGGAAGGTAGGGTAATTAGGGTTAAGTGACTTGCCCAAGGTTACACAGCTAGCCTTTTGTGTTAAGTGTCTGAGGCAGGATTTGAACTCAGGTCCTTCTGACTGCAGGGCTTGTGCTCTATTCACTGTGCCACCTAGCCACCCCCATGAAGTAGGTGCTTTATCATCTCTATATTGTAAACTAGGACAGAGAGGTTAGATGACTTGCCCAGGCTCATCCTAGTAAATGTCTAAGGATGAATTTGAATTTAGGTCTTTTCCCTCCAGGTCCCATGACCTATATATTATTTTATCTCCACGCTTATACTGTGTAATTTATTGTTTTTGTAAAAATTAATATTTTACTTTGTCATGGGTTTTTTCTGCATCTATTGAGGTAATCCTGTGGTTGGAGTATTTTTATTTTTCATGCTGTTCACACAGGCAGGACAGGATCATGTGGGCTCTGGCCACCAGGAAGTGTTCTGTCAGACACTTTTCTTCTTCCTCTGACTGCTCTTGTAATACATTATATCATAAATTTAATAAATGATTGTTGAATTGACAGGCCTGTGGTTATTTCCAGGCTCTCCTATTTGTGTGTGTTCCCCTCTGAACCTTTTCCTTTTTTCTCCTTTGTGTTCTGTGTATGTTTCATCAGCACCACTGCCCCTTACTTCCTCCTATCCCCATAATCAAATAAGCTTCCTCTTTTTTCATATAAACCCAGTCAAACACAACAAATCCACATATCAACCATGTCTATGCATGTCTTGTTCTGCATTCCACCATGTCTGTTCCTTATCAGAAGATAGAAAACATAGTTTTTAGTCCTCTGGATCTTTCAATGAACGGAGTTTATAAATATTTCAAAATTGTTTTTCTTTGCAATCTTGTGGTCACTGAATATTTTAGCTTATTTCAGTCTTCCTATATTTCTCTAAATTGATCATTTTGGTCATTGCTCATGGTATAATAATATTTAATTATATTCTTTATGTTATGTTGTTCAGCTATTCTATAATTAAAGGGAATCCTCCTTATTTTCCAATTCTTTGCTTTTTTTTTCTTTTGGAGGGCATTTGGGGTTAAGTGACTTGTCCAAGGTCACAATTCTTTGCTAACATAAAGGTGCTGCTATAAATATTTTTGTACATATCAATGTGTTTCCTTTGGGGGTATATGTCTAGTAGTGCTATTACTGCATCAAAGGTTTGTAATAACTTGGAAAAATTTTGGTTGGATAACATTAAAACAGCATAAGTGATTATCATTATTATTGTTGTTGTTCCAAATTGCTTTCCAGAAAGGCTGGGTCATTTTGTTGCTCTACTCACAATATTTTAGTATAGCTGTCCCCTCCCATCTCCTGAAGCAATGATCATTTTCTCTGTCTCTCTTTTTTTTTTTTTTTTGTTAATTCTACCAGTCTGAAGGGTGGTCTAAATCTTTTATCAAGGATACAGAGCACATGTTATCTCCCCAGGAGCCAAAATGCTCATATGTAGCTTCATGAAAGGTGAACTAATCTGGGAGTTCTGGGGTTTCTTCAGATCCCCCCTGCTACATATAAAAGTTATAAGGGGAAAGTGAATGATTAAACATCTGTAATGTCTAGTCCTATTGTAGATATCTCTTTTTCCTTAGTTTGATTTGAATAAAGTTTGTTTTTAAATCCTTTGGTAAATCTTATATTTTATTTTCAACTGGGCCCATTAAATTTATAGGGAGCCAAGATGCGATGGTGGGCTTTCCCTGCAAAGACTGTATAGCTAGAAAGCAAGTACTGGGTGAAATGCTTAAAGTTGAAATGAGAAACTTTTTTTATAATCCATTTGTATCTGGTTTTTCTAATTTTTCCTGTCTTTCTAAAGATTTACCCAGGATTATAGCTATTTGAACTTTAAAAGTCATAACCTCTGTGTACCTCAATCTTTTCATCTAGAAAGTGGTGAGAATAGACTGGATGATCTTCAATCTCAGTCTTATTATTCTGTGCTTTTGTAATTCAGTGAAATTTCCACTTTACAATTTGCAAGTGGGAAAGCAACTACTGTAGGGACATCTAGTGGCTGTTCTAAGGTATCATTTATATTTTATATTTTTACAGAGCTTGGAT
Organism: Gymnobelideus leadbeateri; assembly: GCA_011680675.1. Taxonomy (NCBI): domain Eukaryota; kingdom Metazoa; phylum Chordata; class Mammalia; order Diprotodontia; family Petauridae; genus Gymnobelideus; species Gymnobelideus leadbeateri. The sequence goes on from WOXC01002550.1 coordinate 7,414, forward strand.
ATGGCAGGCTTCATGTTCATTGTTTAACCACAATGTTTTAATGAATTAATTAAAATTTTGTATTGGATGGAAAATACAAAGAGTTATAGAGTTATAGCCAAAAGGGACCATAGAGTTCCTTCATTTATTTCAAACCTCTTATTTTGAAGATGAGGAAACTAGGACCTAGAGAGGTTAAGTGACTTACGCAAAGTCACACAGGTGACTCTAGCTCTCTAGCTGGAATTTGAATTCAAACCTTTAATAACACATCTAGTTCTAACACCATAACAAACTCCCCATCTACAGTAAACTCCTATACAAAACCTAAAAGTTCACTTAAATATAAATTGTTAAAGGTTGTTTCTTAATATTGATTATAGGGAAACAAAATTTCAAACATAATCATAGATTTTTGAACTGGAGGTAACATTAAACATTATCTAGCTCATCCTCCTCCCCTCAGAGAAATGAAACCCAGAAGAGTGAATGAATTGTTCAAAGTACCTGAGGTAGTGATACAGTCACAGTATTGAATCTAGCTTTTCTGATTGCAAATGTAGCACTTTTTCACTGTGTTAATTCTTATTATTGGTTCAGTTCTAGCTAATTTCCAAATGGTTCATGTTTGATCAGGTACAGAGTAGATAGGGGGTATTTTTTTTACATAAGATTAATGAATTAATCCTGAATGCATCATAAGATAGATATGCTTAGACACTCCTATCCTGAGTTCCAGTTCTACTTGCAGGTTTCAGTCTCTGTCCACTTGCTCTATTGCCATCTGGAATCCTATATTATCCACAGCTTATTGAAATGTGTGGGGAATATGAGATCCTACTTATTTTTTGTTGACTATTAAAAAACATTTTATTTAGTAGAAAAAAAAAACCCTTGGTTTTAAAGGTTTTCTTCCAACAATGTATCATTTAGGTGCATATTAAAATCTAATAACATTCCTTTAAAGATGTAACGGCAGAGATAACTTTGAACCAAGACCCTTGATTAGTAATATTAAATAAGGCACAAAATAGGGAGAAGTATGCTTACAAAAAGCATTTGCCATTACAATGAAGGGTATCAAAATGTGAGATTTCTTATAGATGGGTGAAGCCCTCCTTTTTCCAGATGACATTGTGCTGATTGCATCAAGTTCCAGAACATGCCACAATCTCCTGAGGGCTATAATTACTCAAAGGTACTTAACTAAATACATATGAAAAACAAAATGGTTAAAGAATGCCTTAATGGCAAGACTGGATAGACAATATATGGAGCTGATTCATGAGGATATGGATCTTATGTAAATTTTGAATATGGACTGTCAGATTTAAATGAATCTATGGAGAGACAATACTTAAAATAAGAGCTTGTTGAAAAGAGGAAATTAGGAACATTTAGGAACACATGCTTGGGACAAGCAGCTTACAAATAGAAAACCTGGAAGAGAGACTACAAGAGAAATCTACAATGGCACTTTTAAAATCTAAATAACAGTAGTAACTTCTAAAGGTATCTAAAAATAACAAATGCAAAATATAACTATTTTTTCAGAATACATTTCAATACATTTTTTAAGAACTTATTTCAGTAGAACTATTTTCAGAACCTTTTCAATACTTTTAATACAGCTATTTTTCAGAAGTGTCATGGTGTTAGGTTTTTGTTTGTTTCTAAGAAGTTTTTCATGACCTAGGCACATAAGTAACATTGACATAATATCAGCATAACAACCTACTAAGGTTTGGTTTCAATATGTGTACTTTCCAGTTTCCAAGTCACTTTAATGTTGCTGGAACCCGCTAGAAACAAGGTTTAATATAGTTTAGTAGACTCTCACAGAACTTAATCATATGAACATTAGTTCATATGGTGAAAACTAGCTCAAATCTTATAGAGTTAACCTTATAAATATCAGAGCTATAGGAAGAACATCAAATTTAGCTACCTGTATGTAAGTCGTTTTGAAAGTTTGGAATGTTTCAGTTTCCACATACCATTTCTTTTCTATACCCTGTATGTGGTATGTATAATGCTATCTATAGGATAGAAAAAGAATCTTTAAAAGGATCCTTGAGGACCTTATTCTAAAATAAGTCCTTCAGGAGAAAGAGAGAGAGAGAGAGAGAGAGAGAGAGAGAGAGAGAGAGAGAGAGAGAGAGAGAGCACTTAAAAGAAAAAACTCCAATTTAAGAAGAAAATCCCAAAAGCAGGACACAAAATGCTTTTTTTAAACGATGTGGTTTTAGTAAAAAAAATTAGCTATAATATTCAAATACATACTTTTTTGTTAGTAACTCTCCAATATTGTCCTAAACCAAAACTGGCTTTTTAACCAAGCAATTAGAGCACACTGCAGACTTCTTTTTAATTTTACATCACTTTAACCATCTTGCACATACTAAAATGCTTTAGACAATTAGTCCATTTAATGTGTTTCAACAAATTGAGACAAATCATTTTTTGAATCTAAGTGCTTTATGATTATATGACTGCAAATACCTATTTATTTAATGAGTCTATATCCAACTATTTTGCATGAAGTACTAAGGGAAGGAAGGGAAGTGGTCCTTGGCTATTTGCTTAGGACAAGCATCAATTTTTGTTGAGTAATACTGCATTCTGATTTACTTTTTGTCTGTCTTCTTGGACAGGTAACCTATTGGACTTTTAGTTTTTATCTTTAAAATTATAAAAATGTATTGCTTATAGAAACTGACAGTATTTTACTGAAACATCTTTTGTTTCTAGAGTGTTAAATTGATGTTTTTAAAGTCTCATTGAACCCACTCTATTTCTGGTCATTCTGAGGACAAGCATTTTCCTTCTTTCTCAATGCTTGTAGTGCCACAACAGTATTTTAAGTTGTTTTGTGAAGGAAATGGCAAGCATTTATTTCCTCTTTATGGTTTAATTTTTTAAAAAATCATTGTTTAAAAGTTTCTTCACATCTAACAAAAAAAAATCCTGTATGTAAAATTCTTAATTCAGTTTGGGACCTTATAGAAAATGACCAAAGTCTGTGTGTCTGAACATTTGTGTGGATAAGCATCTGTGGATATTCAAATGTATTTGAAACAGACTAAGTAGTCCCCAGTTGCCAAAAGGTTAAAATTAAAAATATGTCATTTAGGAAATCATGTTTATCTGGCTTTTCCCATTGTTTTTCACTGGTACAACAGCAGAAATTCTGGATGTTTAACACTTTAATGCAGCATTTTCTTTTATTTATTTTTTTAATTAAACAAATGCTTTATTAACTTCTGGTTTACATCATTCATTTCCGCCAGATTTTGAGTTACAATTTTCCCCATTTTTTCCCTACCCACCAACCCAGAATAGCAGTCCCACAAGATATCCCCCCTCATCCAATCTGCTCTCTCCCATATCTTCTCCCATACCCCCTTCAACTTTACCATTAGGGCAAGATGAATCTCTGTGCCCCAATGCCTGCACACCTTAACTCCCAATTACATGCAAAATAGTATAAATAATAGTATTTATATATATTTGAAACATTTAATTTTAAAACTTTGAATTTCAGATCCATTCCCTTCCTCCCTTGTCACCCACTCCCTCTGGGAAGACAAGCAATTCAGTATGTGTTGTACATGTATAGCTATGCAAAACATTACCATAGTAGATATATTGTAAAAGACTGCTTATATTCCACCCCCCCCATCCCACCCCCTACCTGGTCCATTCCCTACTTTGATCCTGTCCCTCTTTGAAAGTGGGTACTTCCCACCTCCCCTTCCCCCAGAATGCCTTCCCCTCCATCATCCCCCCTCTCATCCCCTTTCCCCCTACTCTCCTGCAGGGTGAGATATGCCATTTTGTATGTATGTCATTCTCTCCCTGAGCCAAATTCAATGAGAATGTGGTTTTGCCTTTTTGCCTTCCTGTTCTTCCCCACCCTTGCAACCACTTCCCCTTGCCTCTTCTACATGAGATAGTTTACCCTACCCTGTCTCTCCCCATCTCCTCTTGCCACTTTCCTCTCTCACCTCTTAACTTCACCCCTTAAGTATCATCCCTTCCCACCAAATTCAACCTGTGCCCTCTATCCATGTATACCTATAAACATATATACACACATTCACATATGTATTCATATGCCCATAACAGCAGAAATTCTAAGGCTGCTGATATAGTCCAACAACTATCACAAGACTTTTAAGTTTATTCTTTTAGTGTATGGAAAACATTTGAAAGTCAAACACTAATCTCTTAGTTTTCAAGTGGAAACATTCTAATCTTACTGGTTTTTCTCAAAGTGACCTTGACTAATCCATTAAGACAAAAACTTTTGCATCTTCATCATATTCCCCCTTTGAAGATCTATGTTACCCTCATATCATTCAAGTAAGTTTTAACTAATATTTTACAAACATAATCTAATATATGAATAAACAGCTCTTAAATCAAGGTGATAGCAAGTAAAAAAACAGATTTGTCTTCGTTGTTTAAACTAGAAAGTTTACAAGTACTGGCCATAAATTTAGGACAGTAAAATCAAAGAAAAATTGTCCTTTATATTTGTATTCCATTATGGTAAAAGAGCTACATTAATAATACTAAGGATGATGACGACAGATATAGTAGCTACTACATATCAGGCATTGTGTTAAGTACTTTAAAATTGTGTTATTTGTATTTCTTATTTCTTATTGTCCTCATTTTACAATGGAGGCAACTAAGGCAAACAGAGGTTAAGTGAATTGTCCAAAGTCACAAAGCTAGTTAAGTATCAGAGTCTGAATTTGAACTTCGGTATTCCTAGCTCCAGGCCTCACATTCTGCCCACTGTGCTAGCTGTCTTGTAGTTTAGAGATGCTTTATGATTATAACAATAAACTTATTATAAATGTTATAAAATATTTATAAAATATATATCATAAAATCAATAAATATTATAAAATATTTACAGTTCTTCCATAGTCAGAGAATTTTCCTATGATGAAAATAGGAGGGACATGGGTACAGCAGTATCAAGGCTGTTTCCTGATACTATTATAGTATCAATCTGTTTCTTAAAGTCACAGACTGATGGATCATAGTTATGTCAGGACAAGATTCCCTCAGGTCTGTCTGCCTTTTTTTTTTGGAGGGCAGTTGGGGTTAAGTGACTCGCCCAAAGTCACACACTTAGTAAGTGTGTCAAATGTCTGAGGCTGGATTTAAACTCAGGTCCTCCTGACTCCAGGGCCGATGCTCTATTCACTGCGCCACCTATCTGCCCCTACCTGTACTATTTTCAGATAATACCTTTTTTTTTTTAACTTTAAAATGTGTTTTAATTGCAAGCATAATATTCAAGTCAAACACTAAACTATAGTCCCTTTTCTTCAGAAATATATGGTTTTGTAACCTAACTCAATAATATTATGTATGTATGTATATATATGTATATGTATATCATATATATATATATATACACACACACACACACACACACAAAATTGATCTACAGTTCAAATATATCTGACATTATATGGCTTTGATATTTTTACACAAAGAAAAATAAGTTATTTTGATGACTATATGTGCTTAGAAAGATATACCTATTATTTCTTAAATAATTCTAGTACACCATTTTAAGTAAACTCTATCCTCCCCTACCCCCTGCCCTCAAACAATCAGATGTGATTCTGTAATGTTTTAGAACATGCATATTAAGGGGCAAAAACCTACTATGAACACATACAAAGTGCTTTCCAGACTGCCTACATGTTATAGGCAATTTTTTTTTTTCAGAATGAAAAATCAATGTAAAATTTAAATAGTACTAAATTCTAAAGGCTTGACTTAGGTCACAATTCCTTTGAGCAGCTTATAGCATTTCTCTTGAATAGTGGATTGTTGGCTTAAGCAGTAATTCAAAACAGTTACATCTGAATTCAAAACTCAGAGCAAATCAAATTATAGTAAGTTCACTACATAGTAAGTTCCACTGCTTACAATTTAGAGCAGGATACAGTGGTTTGTCGTGTTGTAACAACAGTTAACAATAAATGAAAACATTTTTTAGTATGTATGTACATATAAGCATTCATTCAACATCTTTCTTTTCTACTTTAATCACATCCTTAGGTAAAAATCAATATGAAAAAGCTCTTATTAGTTCTATATATTTTCTTTCTGTCTTTTCTTTCACAGAGCTGATACAATTTTATGATCTAGTCAAAGCTGAAGAACTAAGAACCCGACAAGATCTAAGAACCTCATAGATAATAGGAATTTATAAAGTCTTCTGTGTTTTTCACAAACACTAATTATCATTATTATTCATTTAAAGCAAAATATACCCAATTAAATGCTCAAGACAATTTTTAAATCCATAATAAGTCTCTAATAAATGGTACCCCAATTAATAATTTCAGAGTATTCAGATCAAAAGAAGAGTTAATCTTCTAATGATACATTTATATCATTCATTATTTAAAAAAATTAATAGCAAGATAAACTGAGGCACAAAAAAGGTGATCCAACAAACAAGATTTTAGCTGAAACTTCAAGAAAGTTAGGGAAGCAAGAAGTCAGAGATGAAAAGGCAAAGAATTCCAGGCATGTGAACAGCCAATGAAATGTAGAATTGGGGATGTCTTGTACAAAGAAAGTGAGTAAACCAGTGTTAGTGGATCAAAGAATGGCTCATAAGGAGCTTGAAAAAATAAGGAGCCAGACTGTCAAACCTGGTTGTTCTATTTGATCCTGAAGTTATAGCGAACAACTGGAATTTATTCAATGTGGGTGGGGAGCATGATCTGACCTGCATTTTAGAAGGTGGATGGACTGGAGAGGAGAGGCAGGAGACTTGAGGCAGGGAGACCAATTGGAAGGTAACAGAAATTGTTCAGGCAGGAGGTGGTGGTAAGAAGTGGCAATATCAAAGGAGAGAAGGGGGTATATATGAGTATAGACTTCATAGGATTTGGCAACAAATTGGACATAGTTGGGATTGTAACCCAAAGTGGAAGAAACTGGGATCACTGGGATTCAGTGAGAACTGACAGATCAGAGTCTAAGACATTTTCTTCAAAACTGTTATGAGAAAAATATTGATCGTAAAAATACTGGGGAGTCTTCCATGCTTTTTCCTGTCACAGCTTCTTAGAGAAATGTGAATTCCGGGAAATGAGTATTTTTTTTTTTGGGAATTGTAGAGAGGTGGGGTTAAGTAGAATAAGGGTAGGGAAAAATTCCCTTATACTTTTGCAGTGGAGTGCCTTGCAGATAATACTACCCTCTTGGCACTCTTGGCACTCTTTTGGCACTCTTTGGCTCTCTTGGCACTCTTGGCACTCTTGGCACTCTTTTCTGCCCTGTAACTGTGATAAAGCTCTCCCCTCCATTGTGGCCACAAAAGCCACTATGCTAGTATTCCTCCTCACATTGGGACTGCCACCCACGACTTCATCCTGGATCCAAATATGGGCAAAGCAACAGAATCCTGTCTCAGTGCTAGCAAAAAGACCACTAAAATCTCCTTTTGACCATTTCAACTCTCTTTCCATCTGTGGGCTGAGACTGGAAACAGCAGCTGCTGCTGATTCAGTGACTCCCAAGGCCTGCTCCTGGTTTGTTATGGTCAGGGCTGTGCTGGTGCAGCCTTTACTGGACTATGATCCATCTTACCTAGGTGCAAGAGACATTTCCTGCTGACCTTCCAAGTTGTTTTTGGTGTCTGTGGGTTGGGAGGCCTGGAAACCACCACTGCTGTCAGTGATTCAAGCCTGCTCCAGGTTGGCTGAGGAATGGTCTGTGTTGGTGTGGCCTGTGCTGGACTGCACTCCTCTTTTATGCATGTGTGAGAGGCCTTTCCTGCTGACCTTCTAAGTTGTTTTGGGTTGGAAATTTCTTTCACTCTGTCTTTTTTGTGGGTTCTGATGCTCTAGAATTTGTTTAGAGTCATTTTAAAAAGGTATTTTAAGAGGCTTGGGGGAGAACTCAGGTGAGTCCCTGCCTTCACTCCTCCAGGCTGGCTCCACACGCCCATCATTTCTTCTCTGTCTCTTCTTTTTATCTTCTCCAGTTCAGACTGACATTGCCTCATAATCCTTCTCTCTTCGAGGGTGGTATATACTATGGAGAAGCCCCTCTCAGGTTCCCTTCAATTGGTATCTTCCCTCTAGCACAGTTTGGGGGACCAAAGAGTTGCCAGGAGTAATATTACTTTCAAGTAGCATGGAGGATGTCAAACTCTCACTATATTACTATGTCAAATGTAAATTTATTTGGAATTAGTGGGAATTCTGAGTACTCGCTGAGGTGAGAAAGAATCCTTATTTAGCCACTCTGGGAAAATGAAGTAACCCTTTTACAAAGGATTCTCAAAAAAATAAGGAAATATATATTAAGTGACTTCTGTGAGCCAAGTGCTTTATCTCATTTAATATGTGATATTATTATCTTTATTTTAGAGTTAAAGAAACTGAGACAGATGGATGTTAAGTGATTCATTCAGAGTCATACAACTAGTAGGTGTCTGGGGTCAAGTTTGAACTTCCTGATTCCAGATTCAATGTTCTATCCACTGTGCCACCTGTATAAGAGAGAAAGTACAATTTTTAAATACATGTCTATTAGTGAGTAGGATGGAATTATTTTTTTGGGGGGGAGGATAACCTTTTGGTTATCTGGGTTAATCTGGGTTCAAAGTTAGTGTTCTCTATTATCAGAATTGATTGCAAATGTTCATCTGTCAATGCTAATCTATAATGATATTTTATGTACTTTATCTTTTTCACACAGATATGTTCTGCCAAATTCTGATACTGATCTATAAGCATATGATTAGTGGACCATATTCATAACCTGAAAGGTTTAGAATTCTACTAGATTCTTCTATTGATACATTGATAGTCATGTCACTTCTTTGCAGATTATTTCCAATTGAAGGTTAGGTAGAAGTTCCTCATTTGCATAGTTAAATGGATTTTGAAATGTGAAAATTTCTTTTGCACTTTCATTGTGGTCTGAAAAATACTGTCGCAACTGTATTTGGAACTCTGGAAAAAATGCATTGGCTACAAATTTATGTGAGAATGAATATCATACTTCTTTCTGTAACTTTTGGCAGCAAGGGAAGTATATAAAGCAGTTTAACATAACTTGAAATCCAAACAAGTTAATTGTTGTCAGATTGGCTTTATCACAGTATAAATTTCATTTACAAATACTGTTTTTCCTCATAATTTTAGACCGAATTCACTAAGAAACACTATCAAGTTTGGAGCAAAAGTTAATTTCCAAATCTATTTAGTGTTTGATAATAGTTGTTGAAGATATTTTTCTCATTCACAAAAATTGCAATGGGGAAAAAATTGTAACTCAAAATCTGATGGAAATGAATGATGTAAACCAGAAGTTAATAAAACATTTGAAAAAAATTGGAATGCTAAAGTAGGAAATCAAAAGATAATTGGAATAGCAGGCAAGTTGCCCTTGGAGTGCAAGATGAAGCAGGGCAGAGACTAATAAGAGTTTTGTCAAGATAACTCACTGGTCATAACAAACACTTTTTCTTTTTTAAACATTAATTTATTTTTAGTTTTCAACATTCACTTTTATAAGATTTTGAGTTCTAAATTTTTCCTCCTCCCCTACCCTCTCTGTATGACAGCATGAAATCTGATTTAGGATATACATGTATGATTATATTAAACATTTCCACATTAGTCATGTTGTAAAGAAGAACAGAACCAAAGGGAAAAATCATGAGTAAGAAAACAAAAAACAACAAAAGGAAAATAGTCTGCTTCAGTCTTCATTCAGATTCCATAGTTCTTTCTCTGGATGTGGACAGCATTTTCTTTCATGAGTCTTTTGGAATTGTCTTAGATCATTGCATTGCTCAGAAGAGCAATTAAAAGAATGTGTTGGCCTAAGTTCATTCCCTTTATCAAAATGTGAATAAGCTCAGGGTATGGTTTTTTGATCACTCAAGAAATGTAGCATGGTGGGGTGAAGAACCAACAGACATCTATCTGGGAGGGTATCTGTGCATAAGGCAACTGATTTCCATGGCTGTGCAAGATAGATTCTCCCTGATAGAGGTGGCACCTTCAGAACCTGTGTATCAATACTGCTGTCAGCTCTTCCATGCTTCGGTCCCTCCAGAGAATGTCTTTGTGTTCAGGATCTACAGATACTGCAACCCTTTCCTCTGGGAACAATAACAGAGAGAGAAGAGGAGGCTAAAAGCCCTGCAAATTCCTAGCCCTCCGGAGTACCACCTTTTCTACCAAGGCTACATGAGCTTGGAGTCTTTGATAAAGAATGGTCTTTGCCCTATAAGGAGGAGTGCAGATGGCATCTTGGGCTGAGGACTCTATTTCTCCCTAATACCTACATTACCCCTTCCAATCTGACCCCTCAAAGTGGATACTCAACAGTGCTGGCCAAAGAGCTAGTTGGAGAAAAGACCGTTGGCCACCCATTCTTGTTTGTCCCAACCCTTAATGCAAATGGCCAGGAGTATGACTGCTTTGTGAATGACATGAAAATGCCCACCCTATTTAATGTGTTCCTGAAAGAGCTTACCTACCCCTACTTTGTCATCTTTTACAGACGTCTTCCAGACGCAGTTCACTTGGCCTGAGTTGGGAAGAAAGGGCATCAGGAGGCAAAAGTGCTGGGCACCCACCCATACCCCACACAGACAACCCTCTCCTTTAGTCTCCTCAGGCTAATTAAAGCCCCATACCTCCTGGTCAGCTTGTTGCTGCTTTTAAGGATATTCTATCATGCCCCTTGTTGTTCTCCACACAAGCCTGCTTTTGTCATGCTCAGTTCTATTTCCCCTTTCCTTCCTCCTCCAGTCCTGTCTGCTGCTTCTGATCTCCACTAGTCCCTGGCCAGGGTCCAAGGAGGAGAACAGAATTAAGGAAAAGGCAGCTGAAAGTGGAGGGTCCTCCAATATTACTGTGGCCTGCCATATTTTCTGTAACTTGATAACTTGAATTATTTTAATATTTCAATAAACATTTCTAATCCTGAAAATAAAAAAAAAAAACAAAGTTGGCCACTGCACAATGTTACTGTTACTGTGTACAGTATTCTCCTGGTTCTGCTCACTTCACTCAGGATCAGTTCATGCAAGTCTTTCCAGGTTTTTCTGAAGTCTGCCTGCTCATCATTTCTTATGGAATGGTAGTATTACATTATATTCATATATCACAACTTGTTCAGACATTCCCCAATTGATGGACATCCTATCAATGTCCAATTCTTTGACACCACAAAGAGCTGCCATAAATATTTTTGTTTATTTGTGATCTCTTTGGGATACATACCTAATAGTGTCATTGCTGGGTCAAAGGGTATGTACAGTTTCATAGCCCTTTGGGTATAGTTCCAAATTGTTCTCCAGAATGACTAGATCAGTTCATAACTACCATCAGTGCAATAGTGTTCCAATTTTCCCACATTCTCTCCAACATTTATAATTTTTCTGCTTTGTCATGTTAACCAATCTGATATATGTGATGTGGTCCTTTAGAGTTGTTTTAATTTGTGTTTCTCCAATCAATAGTTATTTAGAACATATTTTTTCCACATGACTATAGATAGCTTTTGTTTTTTTATCCAAAAACTACCTGTTCACATCCTTTGACCATTTATCAGTTAGGGAATGACTTGTATTCTTAAAAAAAATTTTTTTTTGAAGCAATTGGGGTTAAGTAACTTGCTCAGGGTTATACGGCCAGTCATTATTTATGCTGATTTTCTGAGGCTGGGACCTATGGCTGGTCATCCCGACTCTGAGACTGGCACTCTTACTCACTATGCCACCTAACTGCCCCGTGACTTGTATTCTTATAGATTTGACTTACTTATCTATATATTTTTTAGAAACGAGGCCTTTATTAGAGGCTATAAAAATTGGTTCCCAGCTTTCTGCTTCCCTTCTAATCTTGGTTGCATTGGCTTTGTCAAACACTTTTTCAACAACTCAAAAGGTGATTCTACACACTGACATCAGCATATGGTTGGTCGATGCTGAAATCAGATTGATTATATACTTTTCAGCCACAGGTGGAGAAGTTCTATACAATCAGTCAAAATGAGACTTGGGGCTGACTTTCTATCTGATCATGAGCTTCTTATTGCAAAATTCAGACTTAAATTGGAGAAATCAGACCAGATTGACATCACTTAAATAATATCCTTTATGAAAATGAAGTGAAGGTGATGGATAGATTTAAGGGACTTGATCTGGTAGAGAGATTGCCTGACGAACTATGGTCAGAAGGTTGCAATACTGTATAGGAGGCAACAATTAAAAAATTCCAAAGGAAAATAGAGAAGAAAGCAAAATGGCTATCTGATGAGACTTTACAAATATCTGAGTATGAAGGAAAACAAAAGGGAAAGGAGAAAGGGAATGATATACTCAACTGAGTGCAGAATGCTAGAGGAAAGATTAAAAAGGTTTTCTTAAATGAGCAATGCAAAAATAGAAGAAAACAACAGAAAGGGAAAGACAAGTGTCCCTTCAAGAAAATTAGAGATATTAAGGAAAAGTTTCATGTAAACTTGGCATGACAAGATAGGGGGGAATTTAACAGAAGCAGAAGAGATTAAGAAGAGGTGGCAAGAATACACAAAAGAACTATATATAAAAGATCACTGATAACTGATTGTTCAGTTACTAATGTAGATCCAGACATCCTGGAGTCAAGTGGGCCTTAGGAAGCATTGCTCACAATAAAGCTAGTGAAGGGGATGGAATTGCAGTTGACCTTTTCAAAACCCTAAAAGATGATGCTGTTAAAGTATTGCACTCAAGATGTCAGCAAATTTGGAAAGCACAACAGTGACTACTGGATTGGAAAAGATCATTTATGTTCCAATCCTAAAGAAGGGCAAGGAATGTCCAAATTACCAAACAATTGTGCTCATTTCTCATGTGTATCAGCAAGCACCCTTGCATACCCAGGATGGCTGCTAGCACAGGTTCTTTGATATGCTTTTCTAAAGAAAAGCAATTCAAAAGGGATTACTTTAATCAAACACACACACACATCATTCACTTAGTTCAGGGGAAAAATTTAGCACCTTGAACTTCAGAAAATACAAATGGAAATTACAAGCAGACAAAAATATATAGAGAAAATAACACAATTCAACAGACCAATAGAAAAGGCTTCTAGCTGTCTTACTATTACATACACAGAGTGTTAATTACCAAGAGAAGTGCAAGCATCTGGGTTTTCAAGTGTGTGTGTGTGTGTGTGTGTAGCCTTCTCCAGGGTCAGAGAACATCACAACCTTCATGACCCACTGCCTAATTACAAAGTAACAAAAGATATATGCCTTCTTGAAAAACAAGTCTCCCCTAAGCAAGTTTCTCTTGTTGGGCTCCAAGTGAAGCCCATTAAAGGGCAGGAAAGATCTTCAAATTCCCTTAGCATGTTGGCAAGATTCTGTCAGCAAGGCTTCAGCAATATGTGAACCAGGATTTACCAGAAAAGCAGCCTGGTTTTTTAAAAAAAGGAATTTATTTGTTTATTTTTAATTTTTCAACATTAATTTTTATAAGATTTTGAGTTACAAGTTTTCTCCCCATGTTTCCCTTACCCCCACCCCAAGATGGCAAACATACTGAATACCCCTTCCCCAATCTGCCCTCTCTTATATTCCCCCTCCCCCCCTTACTTTTTTGTAAGGCAAGATGGATTTCTATACCCCATTGTCTGTATATCTTAAGCAGGCTGGTTTTCAAAGAGACAGAGGAACTAGAGACCAAACTGCCAACATTCATACTGGATTATGGAGAAAGCAAGGGAGTTCCAGGAAAACACTTAGGTCTGTTTCATTGACTACTCTGAAGCCTTTGATTGTGTGGATCACAAAATGTGATAAGTCCTCAAAGAGACAGGACTACCAGATCACCTTACTTGTCTCCTAAGGAACCTGTCTGTGGGCCAAACACCAACAGCTGAAACTGAACATGGAACAATGGGTTGGTTTAAGTTTTGGAAAGGAGTTTGACAAGGCTATATGTTGTCAGCTTATTTATTAAACTTATATGTAGGCTACATCCTGTAAAATGCCTGCCTGGATGAATCAAAAGCCAGAATTAAGGTTTCCAGGAGAAATAACAACAATCTCAGATATGTAGACGATACCATTCTGATGACAGAAAGTGAAGAGTAATTAAGAATATTTTTGATGGAAAAAGCTTCTAAAAGCAGACTTGAAGCTTAATATTAAAAAAAACCCCAAAACAAACTGGTCCCATCACTTCCTAGCAGATAGAGGATGAAGAAATCGAAGCAGTACCAGATTTTACATTCTTGGGCTCAAAGATCATTGCAGACAGCAACTGTGGCCACCACATTAAAAGAAACTTGCCCACTGGAGGGAAAGTTATGGCAAATCTGGACAGCATACTAAAAATCAGAGACATTACTTAGCTAACAAAGGTCTGTATGGTCAAAACTATGGTTTTTCCAGTGGCAATGTATGGTGATGTGTTAGGGCCCGCCTTTCAGGGCTGACGTCTAACTCACCTCTCCAGCCGCCTCTGCGGCACTCCAATAGCCTTCTGCAATTCTGGTCGCCCTATTGCAACCCTTTTGGTCACCTCACCTCAACCCCTCAGAGAGTTCCTTTCCCAGTCTCCCCACTGCGACCTCTGGTTCGCTCCCATGAACCCCTTGGGGGACCCTGCTCCTCCCAAACAGATAAAGGAGTCCTGACACCAAGATGTAATGTCTTGCCATTTAATCTCTTTCTCGTTTACAATCCCCTCTTCTCTCCCTCCTCTTGCTTTCACCTTGCCTCCCTCCTTTTAGCTCCTTTCCCCTCCCCCGACACTGTTCTTCCATGTGCCTCAGCAGTAGCAGTCTTCTCATGGCAGGGGAGTGCTCCCCTGTTAGCAGCGCATACTCAATACCCCAGAATCACAGGGTAGAATACGCGTTCAGGTGCCTCCAACCCTGCTTGAGTTCCTCTGTCCTTTGCCTGAGTTTTCCGTGGGTTCTCAGAGTTTGGGTAGAGTCTTAAAGGGCCCCAACAGTGAAGAGAGATGAACTATGAGGAAAGCTGAGTGCCATAGAATCAATGCTTTTGAATTGTGGTGCTAGAGAAGACTTTTAAGAGTCCATTGGACAGTAAGGTGATTGCATCAACAAATACTTAAAGAAATTAATTTAGGCTATTCACTGGAAGATCAAATGCTAGTGCTAAAGCTAAAGCTGAAATACTTTAGCCACATAATGAGTAAATAGAGCTCATTGGAAAAGACCCTCATGTTGGTAAAGATTGAAGGCAAAAGGAAAAAGAGGATGGGGATGAGATGGTTAGATAGTATCATGTAAATGATGAACATAAACTTAGAGAGACTATAAGAGAGAGTGAAGGATAGAAGAGCTGGGCATGCTATGGTCCATGGTATCCCAAAGAGATCGACATGACTGACTTGACAACATAAATTCTTTTTTGGTCCTGAGACCAATTCACTTTTCTTTTTGAGGCTTCACATATAGGGATTTTGACATTGTTGTCCTCTTCTGAGTTTGTGTTTTGATCATTCCTGTCACCATAGTAACTTTCTTTTTTTAATCCTCATTTTTCAGCCCATTTTGATACTTTTAAAGTTGGACTCTCTTCCTGGGGTGCACTATTCTAAGCTTTTTGTGCTAGGGGCATGAGGCCTCACCACTAGCCTGCAGCACTGGGAGTGCTGGAACACTGGCTTATTGTGCAGGGCATGCAGGGCTTTTTTGCTGGCCTGCTGCACTGGGGCTTGCAGCCTCATTGTGGGCTTGCATTGGTGGGGCCTGCTGTGCCTTTCCTGGGCACTGCTTGTGATAGACTGTGCTCCCCTTTTACAGACATTTCCTGTCAACTTTCTAAATTGTCTTGGGCTGGAAAATTGTTAACACTTCATCTTTTTTTGGATTTGCTTCTTCTGAATTCATTTTGAGACATTAATTTATAGTTGTTTGGAGGTGAATTTGGGAGAGTTCAGGGAAGTTCTTGCCTTACTCCACCATCTTGACTCCACATGAAAATTGTTGGAGGACACAAAGTAGCAGAATTTATGCCCTAAGTTTCCTCACAGAAAAGTCCTTTTCACTCCACTTAACTTTTTGTGATTGGATTCATCTACCTATACCACTTTAACACTTTCTCTAACAAGGTACTTACTATGAGACTGGTACAGGTGGACCCAAGGTGGTAGAGTAGAAAAAGGTTTACAGCTGAGTTCTCTAACATTCTTCTCCACAGAATTTTAAAATAATGCCTAGAATAGAATTCTGGGGTGGCAAAGCCAATAAAAGGCTGGAGAAAGACATTTTTCTATCCCAAGACTAGCTTGGAGGTTAGAAGAAGTGATCAGATCTGTGACACTAGGGTCTAGAAGATGGTCTGGAGTACATGTGGAAGCAACACCAGCTATGGGCATTGGAAGCAATGACAGCAGCAGCAGCTTTGGGAATTCTCAGCAAAGAGAGGATTAGAGGATTAGACAACTGAAAGAGATTACAGGGGATACCCATGCTAGAACTGGGTGCAGGACTGGATGCCATTGGACAACTCCATTGCTCATACTGAGTCCTTGATTGCAGTTCCATAGCAGAGAAGAGCGCTTGTGGATGTCAGGGAGCAAACTACCAAAATTATTTCATAGAGCTAGAGAAAATAATAACAAAATTCACCTAGAAGAACAAAATGCCAATAATATCAAAGAAAGTAGTTAAATAAATGTGAAGTAAGGTGACCCAGTCCTAATTGTTGTTCAGTCATTTTCTGTCATGTCTGACTCTTTGTGACCCTGTTTGGGGTTTTCCTGGCAGAGATAATGGAATGGTTTGCCATTTCCTTCTCTATCTCATTTTACAGAAGAAAAACTAAGAAAAACAGTTAAGTAACTTGTCCAGGATCACAAAACTAGTTAATTGACTTGAGGCTAGATTTGCATTTTCCTAACTTCAGACCTGGCATTCTATCCACTGTACCTCCTACTTATTAGTACCAGGTCTCAAACTGTAATAATTATTAAAATAACCTTCTACAGGTTAATAAATAGGAGGATCAGTGGAATTAGATATGCTATATATATATATAAGCAAATAGTAACATACTGTTTGCTAAAATAAAAAAAAAATCTACATTTTGGAGTAAGAACTCACCATTTGACAAAAATTGCTGGGCAATCTGGAGAGAAGTTTAGCGAAGACTAGGTATAGACCAACATCTCACACAATCTAAGTCATGGGTATATGAGTTAGATATGATAGGTGATATCATATATAAATGAGAGGAGCATGGAAAATTATACCTGTCAGATCTATGGATAAAGGGATAGCTTTTGGGGGCGGAGCCAAGATGGCGGCATAGAAGCAGGAAAACTCCCTGAGCTCCCTCCATAACTACCTCAAATACCTATAAAATATGACTCTAAACAAACTTTACAGCTATAGAACCTGCAAAGTGACAGAGAGAAACAAATCTCCCGCAGAAGGCAGGCCAGCAGGAAGGGTTCATTGCAGCATGCTGGGAGCAGAGCCCAGGCCTGCCTGAGCCCACAGTTTTAGCCCCATGGTGCCCCGACTAGCCATGGCTGGAGGGACTTTGGGAGAGTGGATCACTAGCAGCTGTGGTGGTTTCTAGAATTATCAACCCATAAATACCAAAGGAAAAAAAAAGGTTAGTGTGGACTTTGGGAAAAGGGTGATTGAGAGTGGGGTCAGTCCTATGCCCCTGGAGGGAGAAGCAGCTGAGTCACAGCGGCTGCCGGGTGGCTGTTTCAGAGTTCCTGGCCTGCACATTGTAGTGGGACTGAGCAATCATTCAGAGGGGTAATCACTCTTGCTTTAACCTGCTTGGATCTGGATTACTATCTTAGGTGGAGGTCCTGGGGTGTGTGACCAAGTGCCAGAGCCAGTGGAGGCTTCTGAGAAGGCACCCAACTAATAGCTCTGGCAGCTGTGAAAACCCCAGCAATTTGGGAAAAATCTCTCCTCTCTGGAAGCAGAGTCCTACTGTGGCAAAAAAGATCAAAAGTCAAGTAATTGAGTGGCAACATGAGCAAGCAAAGGAAGCAAAGCACACACAGCAATCTGGATTCCTTTTTTGGGGACAAAAAAGGATCAAAGCATGGAACAGGACAAAGACAATGAAGTCAGAACTCCTGCACCAAAAGCTTCAAAGAAAAATATGAATTGGTTACAGGCCATAGAGGAGCTTAAGAAGGATTTTGAAAGCCAAATAAGAGAAGTGGAGGAAAAATTGGGAAAAGAAATGAGAATGATGAGAGAAAATCACGAAAAGAGAGTCAACAACCTGACTGAAGAAAATGACACCTTAAGAAACAGACTAACTCAAATGGCAAAAGAGGACCAAAAAGCCAATGAGGAGAAGAGTGCCTTAAAAAGTTGAATTTGACAAACGGAAAAAGAATCTCAAAAGCTCACAGAAGAGTATTATTCCTTCAGAATTAGATTGGAGCAAGTGGAAGCTAATGACTTTATGAGAAATCAAGATACTATTAAACAGATACAAACAAATGAAAAAATAGAAGGCAATGTGAGATGTCTCATTGGAAAACCACTGACCTGGAAAAGAGATCCAGGAGAGATAATTTAAAAATTATTGGACTACCTGAAAGCCATGATCAAAAAAGAACCTAGAAATCATCCTTCAAGAAATTCTCAAGGAAAATTGCCCCGATGTTTTAGAACCAGAGGGCAAAATAGAGGTTGAAAGAATTCACTAATCACCTCCTGAAAAAAGATCCCAAAAAGAAAACTAGGAATATTATAGCCAGGTTACAGAATTCCCAGATCAAGGAGAAAATATTACAAGCAGCCAAGGAGAAACAATTTGAATACTGTGGAAATACAATCAGGATAACACAGTATATGGCAGCTACTACACTGAGAGATTGAAGGGATTAGAATATGATATTCTGGAGGTCAAGGAAGTTGGGATTAAAACCAAAAATCACCCACCCAGCAAAACTAAGTATAATGTTTCAGGGGAAAATATGGTCATTCAGTGGAATAGAGGACTTTCAAGCATTCTTGATGAAAAAACCAGAGTTGAAAAGAAAATTTGACATTCAGATACAAGAAGCAAGAGAAGCATGAGAAGGTAAACAGGAAAAAGAAATCATAAGGAACTTATCAAAGTCGAACTATTTACATTCCTACATGAAAAAATGGTAATTATAATTTATGAAACTTTTCTCAGGATGAGGATAGTTGAAGGGAAATTAAATGTGTGTGTGTGTATGTGTGTGTACATCCATATATATGTCTATATAAGAGGGTATATGGGTATATGAATACATATGTGAGTGTGGGTATATATGTTTATAAGTATACATAGACAGAGGGCACACAGGATCAATTCAATAGGAAGGAATGATACTTAAAAGGTGAAATTGAGAGGTGAGAGAGGAATATAATGAGAGATGGGGAAAGACAGAATGGGGTAAATTATCTCCTATAGAAGAGTCAAGGGAAAACTGTTACAATGGAGGGGAAGAACAGGAAGGCAAAAGGGAATATGTCAACCTTACCCTCATTGAATTTGGCTTAGGGAGGGAATGATATACACACTAAACAGGGTATTTCACCCTAGAGGAGAGTAGTGGGGAAGGAAATGAGAGGGAGGATGATGGAAGGGAGGGAAAGCAGGGGGGGGGGGGTTGTTAGAAGCACACACTTTTGAAAAGGGACAGGGTCAAAGTAGAGAATAGAACAAGTGGGGGGCAGGATAGGATGGAGGGAAATATAGTCAGTCTTTCACAATATATGCATTGTGGAAATGTTTTGCATAGCTATACATGTACAACCTATATTGAATTGCTTATCTTCTCAGTAAGGGTGGGTGATGAGGGAGGAAGGGAAAGAATCTGGAATCCAAAGTTTTAAAATCAAGTATTAAAACTTTATTATTATTATTACATGCAACTGGAAAATAAGATATACAGGCCCTGGGTGATGGAGATCCATCTTGCTCTACCAGAAAGTTTGAGGGGGTATGGGAGAAGATATAGGAGAGAGCAGATTGGGGAAGGGGGGTATACAGTGGGATCACTGTTTTGAGATAATGGGTAGGGGACAGATTGGGAGAAAATTTGTAACTTAAAATCTTGTGGAAATGAATGATGTGAACTAAATATAAACATTTTTTTTAATTAAAAAAATTTTTTTAAAGTAATTGGGGTTAAGTAACTTGCCCAAGGTTACATGGCCAATCATTATTTATGTGTGGAAGATCCTGCGTCCTCCCGACTCCAGGGCTGGTGCTCTTACTGTGCCACCTAGCTGCCCCAAACATAATTTTTTTTAAAAAAAGGAATAGCTTTTGACCAAACAAACGACAAGAGAGGATTGTGGGAAGTAAAATTGCCAATTTTGATTACATGAAATTAAAAATGTTTTGTACAAATAAAATTAATTCCTAAAATTGGAAAGAAAATAGGATACTGAGAAAAATTTTTAGCAAGTTTCTTTTTATGGGCCTCATTTCTTAAATATATAGGGAACTGAGACAAATTTATAAAAGAAAATAAGGTCCATTCTATAACTAATAAATCATCAAAACATTTGAACAGTTTTCAGAAGAAAAATATTGAAGGCATTAATTATCACATTAAAAAATGGTCTAAATCATTACTGATTACAGAAATGCAAATTAAAACAACTCAGATATTGATTGGCTAACATGACAGGAAAGAAAAATGACAAATACTAGAGGGAGTGTGGAAAAATAAATATGCTGATGCACTGTTGGTGGAATTGTGAGGTGGTCTAACCATTCTGCAGAACAATTTTGAACTATGTCCAAAGGGTTATAAAACTGTGATCCAGCAATACTAGTACTAGGTCTGTATCCCCAAGTGATCAAAGAAACAGGAAAAGGACCTATATGACCAAAAATGTTTATAGCAGATATTTTTGTGGTGGCAAAGGATTAGAAATTTATGGAATACCCATCAATTGGTGAGTTGTTAAATAATTGTGAGTATATAATTGTGATAGAATGCTGTTGAACTATAAGAAATGATGATCAGTATGATTTCAGAAAAACTTAGGCTTACATGAACTGACACAAAGGGAAGTGAGCAGAATCAGAAGAATGATGTATATAGTAATAGCAATATTGTAATGACGATCAACTGTGAAAGACTTAACTACTCTGATCAACATAATGATCCAAAACAATCCACAACTGTGATGAAAAATGCTGTGCACTTTCAGAAAGAGAAGTAAAGAACTTTGAGTGAATGTTGAAGCATATTTTTTGTCGATTTTTCAATTTTTCTTGCTTCTACCTCCCCCTCCCCCAACTGAGCCAATGTGTAACTATTAATTCTTATATCTAATGGGTTTTTATATTGCTTGCTTTCTTAATGGGTGAGGGAAAGGCTGAACAGGGTTCAATCATTTCAGTCATGTCTGATTCTTCATTTAACAGATGAGGAACTAAGGCAAACAGGGGTAAGTGACTTGTCAAGGGTCAAATTTGAACCCAGAAAGACATCTTCTTGACTTTAAGCCTAGCACTGTATCAACTGTGCCACTTAGCTGACCCTATGGCTGAAAAGAGAGAGAGAATTAGGAACTCAAAATGTTAAAAAATAAATATTAAAAACAATTCATTTAAAAAAATGGAAGATTGAAATGTGAGTCACATCAATTCACTATGGAAGAAGGATGGACAGAAGGCACAGTAGTCAAAGACTAAAAGCTGTTTGCACTGGATACTGCTGGGAACGTTGTAGGAGCATGTCTTTTTTCATGTAGCCCTCCACTGTTTTTCTTTGCTTTTTGTAGGGGGGAAGGTAGGGCATTTGGGGTTAAGTGACTTGCCCAAGATCACATGGCTAGTTTTTGTGTTAAGAGTCTGGGGCCAGATTTGAACTCAGGTCTTCCTGACTCCAGGGCCAGTGCTCTATTGACTGTGCCACCTAGTTGCCCCAATCCCTCCACTGTTATTTTATTAGACTTTACAACTTGAAGATATGTAAGCTAGCTTTTAAAAAAATATTCACAGAATGTCCCCTTAAGTGTTCCTCTAGAGCCTCTGTTAAAATACTCAAGGTAAGCCATCAATATTTGATCAATCACCAAATACTTAAAGAGTATTTGGGGCTGTTACCACAACCTCCCTTTCATCATGCTTGGGGAAAAGGGAAAGAGAAAAATAAAATCCCTTGGACTATACAAACCTGCCTCCTGCCTCTCTTCATTGTAAAATAATGAACCTGTCTGTAACATTCAAAGTTGTTCTTAACTTTCTTGAAATGAATTTCAAAGAATGTCATTAGCATGTGCTTTGTGGGCTAGCAGTAATCATATCACTCAGTGATACCATTCAGAGACTGACTAGTCTTTTCAAGAAGGAGGTCTGAACAAAAGTAGGGGGAAAAGGATGGATCATGAATTAATAATTAGTGTGTGGGATAGAAACCACTTCCAGATCTTCAAAATTAGAGTCTGAGACTGAGATCAGAAAAGGTCTTTATTCTTTCTTATGAGAAAGGGCCCAGCCCTGGTCGCTCAAAGGCCATCAGCCAGGGAGTACCAATTGCTAAAGCTTGCAGGCCTCTGTTATCTTTTTTTTCCCCAAATGCTTTATTAACATCTGTTTTACATCATTCATTTCTGCCAGATTTGAGTTACAATTTTCCCCATTTTCCCCACCACCACCCCAGAATAGCAGTCCCACAGGATATCCCTTCATCCAATCTGCTCTCTCCCATATCTTCTCCCATACTCCCTTCGACTTTTCCAGTAGGTCAAGGTGAATCTCTGTGCCCTAATGCCTGTATATCTTATTTCCTAATTATATGTAAAATAGTATTAATAATAGTATTTATATGTTTTTAAAACATTTGACTTTAAAATTTCAATTTCCAGATTAATTTCCTTCCTCCCTTGTTACCCACCCCCACTGGGAAGACAAGCAATTCAGTATATGTTGCACATGTGTAGCTATGCAAAACACCACCATAGTAGATAAATTGTAAAAGACTGACTATATTTCCCTCCCTCTTATCCCACCTCCCACTTGGTCTATTCCCTACTTTGATCCTGTCCCTTTTCAAAAGTGGGTGCTTCCAACTTCCTTCCCTCCTGTTCCCCCTTCCATCATTTCCCCTCTCATCCCCTTACCCCCTACTCTCCTGTAGAGTGAGATATCCTATTTAGTATGTATGTCATTCTCTCCCTGAGCCAAATTCAATGAGAACAAGGTTTTGCCTTTTTGCCTTCCTTTTCTTCCCCTCCCTTGTGACCATTTTCCCTTGCCTCTTCTATATGAGATAGTCCACCCCATACTGTCTCTCCCTATCTCCTCTTGTTATACCCCTCTCTCACCTCTTGATTTCACCTTTTAAGTATCATCCCTTCCTATTAAATTCAACCTGTGCCCTCTAACTATGTGCACCTGTAAATATATATATATATATATACACATGTTCACATATGTATTCATATGTGCATATACCTTTCTTCAACTATTTTCATACTGAGAAAGGTTTCATCAGTTACAGTTATCATTTTTCCATGTAGGAATGTAAACAGTTCACCTTTGATAAGTTTCTTATGATTTCTTTTCCCTGTTTATCTTCTCAAGCATCTCTTGCTTCTTGTATCTGAATGTCAAATTTTCTATTCAACTCTGGCTTTTTCATCAAGAATGCTTGAAAGTCCTCTATTCCACTGAATGACCTTATTTCCCCCTGAAACATTATACTCAGTTTTGCTGGGTAGGTGATTCTTGGTTTTAATCCCAGCTCCTTTGCCCTCCAGAATGTTATTTTCCAAGCCCTTCAACCCCTCAGTGTAGAAGCTGCCAGATCCTGTGTTATCCTGATTGTGTTTCCACAATATTGAAATTGTTTCTTCCTGGCTGCTTGTAATATTTTCTCCTTGATCTGGGAATTCTGTAACCTGGCTATAATGTTCCTAGTTTTCTTTTTGGGATCTTTTTTCAGGAGGTGATTGGTGGATTCTTTCAATCTCTATTTTGCCCTCTGGATCTAAAACATCAGGGCAATTTTCCTTGAGAATTTCTTGAAGGATGATTTCTAGGTTCTTTCTTTGATCATGGCTTTCAGGTAGTCCAATAATTTTTAAATTATCTCTCCTGGATCTCTTTTCCAGATCAATGGTTTTTCCAATGAGATATTTCACATTGCCTTCTATTTTTTCATTTGTTTGTATCTGTTTAATAGTATCTTGATTTCTCATAAAGTCACTAGCTTCCATTTGCTCCATTATAATTCTGAAGGAATGATTCTCCTGAGTGAGCTTTTGGGATTCTTTTTCCATCTGGCAAATTTGGGTTTTTAAGGCATTCTTCTCCTCATTGCCTTTTTGAGCCTCTTTTGCTATTTGAGTTAGTCTGTTTTTTAAGGTGTTATTTTCCTCATTCAGGCAGTTGGCTCTCATTTCATACTTTTCTTGCATCTTTCTCATTTCTCTTCCCAATTTTTCCTCCACTTCTCTTATTTGGTTTTTAAAATCCTTCTTAAGGTCCTCTATGGCTTGTAACCCACTCGTATTTTCATTTGGGGCTTTTGGTGCAGGAGTTCTTACATCCCAGTCCTCCTCCTGTTCCATGCTTTGGTCCTCTTTACCCCCAAAATAGGAGTGTAATATTGCATTTTTCTGTTTATTTTGCCTAGGCAAAATTTATATATATCTATATATCTATATATCTATATATCTATATCTATATCTATATCTATATCTATATCTATATCTATATATATATCTATTTATATATGCCTAGGCATGTTGTCACTTAATTACTTGACTTTTGAGCTTGTTGCCACAGTAAGACTCTGCCACCAGCCAGGGAAGCTTCCGTCCTAAACACTGGGGTTTTCTCAGCTACCAAAGGTATTAATTTGGGTGCTCTCTCTGAAGCCCCCACACGCTCTGGCAAGCTGGTCACACACCCCAAGTCCTCCATCCCAGACCGCAATCCAGACCCAAAAAGGTTAAAGCAAGAGTGATTACCCCCCCCCCCCCACCCCAGACTGATTGCCAGATCCCCTTACAATCCATGGGCCAGGAGCTGAAGTTGCAAAGTGGCAGGCTGTGCCATGACTATTCAGGGGCTTCTCGCCCACAGGGAAAGAGGCCGACACACTCTCCCAATCAGTAGCAAAGTCCATACTACACTGACCTCTCACTTTGTCCTAGGCATCTATAAGTTGATAATTCTGGAAACGCCATAGCTATTGGTGTTCTGGAGTCCCTCAAGCCAGCTGCTGGTCTGGCTGCACTGGGGCTAAAAACTCAGGCTCATGGGGCCCTGGGATTGGCTCCCAGAGCATTGTGCTGGCCGTTCCCTGCCGGGCTGCCAGGCTGTCCTCAGTGGGAGGTTATCTTCCCTGTGTCATTTTGTGGGTTCTGGAGCTCCAAAGGTTGTTCAGAGTTCCCTTTTCTGTGTTTTGGAAGTGATGTGGACAGGAGCACTGGGGAAGTGCTGTTTCTACTCTGCCATCTTGGCTCTGCCCCGCAGGCTTCTGTTATCTTAATCCCAACCTGGCCTACTTCCTTGTCCAGTCTCACCACTTGTCAGTGTGATGGGCTCAGGTGATTTAACATTATGTGAAATGATGGGAGGGGAAAGGAGAGAGAGAGATTGATAGACAAGTTGACAGGAGCCACTGGGGGCAGTCCCCTAGTGCAAATAATAGGCCTTACAAAGAACAACGGTACATGGAGAAGAATTGAAAGGGAAAGGTAAATAGTCTCTTAGTAACCTACTCCCAATGTCAATTACCACATCTTAGGGCTCAGAAGTCTCATATAGCTATCTGGTTTCTGAAAGCGTCTCTTAATTTGGTCCTCTGGTTCTTTGGAAACTTTTCCTTTTAAGTATTCTGGAAAAGGCAGGCTCTCAGAGCAGCTTCTTCTAATAGATCTGCTTCTTTGATTCAGGGTCACATGTATAAATCACCTTTTTTGTTAAAATCATTTGCAAAAGAGTTTGTTATTTTTTTCAAATCTTAGTTTTTCTACTTATTTTATCTAGATTTTAATTTAATACTTAATTTTTCCCTAATTACTGGTAAAAACACTTTTTAACATTCTTTTTTTTTGCTAAATTTTGTATTCATTTTAAAATGAAATACAAATGAGAAAAGAAAAAGAACATTTCCATGTACACAACAGAACATAAGAGAAGATTCAATAAAAAACAATACATATCTGTTTCAAGAAAATCTGTGTAATAAAAACTACATCTACAAAGGTTTTCTTTACTTCCTTCTAGGTTTTCTGTTGTTCTCTGCTGTGTACCTTTTACTTTATTTCTCCCTCTGCCTCCCTGACATAGAAGGCTACAATTAAACACACACACACACACACACACACACACACACACACACACACACACACACACACGGTTTTCAAAGAGGACCACGGCATGAGGGAAATGATGACATGTCTTACTGTTGACTTTGATTTGAGTTAGGGAGGCCTGTGCAAAGTCACTAGTCTCACTTTCTCCTCTAGTCATCTGGGTCCAGTGTCCAGATATTCATCAGGACAACTGGAGATGGCCCAGGTAGGAATGGGAGACCCTGGCCCTTTGAGTGAATGGAATAAAAGTGAAAGCTTCTCAAGTAACATTCCAAAAATCTGAACAGAAGTGTAATAAAGTATCAAAGACTTAGTAACCTGGGCTGGGAATCTAGGACCCTTGCCCTGCTTCCCTGGTCATAAGCTGAAGTTTTTGCTAACCTTAGCTAAGGGTAGGAGGGGAAAGCGTAGACCCTGCAAACTTAACCACAGGCCCAAATGTTCCAGACTTGTTTCCACTGACCACCATCTGACCTGTACAAATATAAAATTGGAACTCCTGCTGTGGAATTCCAGGCAAGTCACCATGTCCTAAAATCCCCATGATTCATAAAATATTATCTGCTTTCATATCTGTATTGATATTGTTAGAACATTTATCTTCTGCTTTCATATCTAATCAATACTGATGACATATTTTGTCTGTTTTCATGTCCTCTAGACATGTCCCTTCTGCTTTTTGATATTACTGATATTTCATCTGCAAATGCCAGCAGATTTTTGTGGTTAAGATTATGCATCTCAGTTCCTAATTAACGGAAACAGGACAGAACAAGGGAGGGGGGTAAGGGGTGGTCTTTTTGGTATATAACCAAGCTTTGCATTTTGTATTTTGCCTCTCCTACTAGACTACCTCTAGTAGCGAGACTGCTCTTCTTGCAAGAAGAAACAATTTAATAAATTCTTCCTGTCTCTACTTGGAGCTATCTCTGCTTATTTTATTTTGTGCAAGGGTCATTCTTGTCTCACACATGAGGCAAAGGCCTTTTCAGATTCTCACTTTGAGTGAGGTAATGCTCAATCAGTGAATAGGCTTCTTTAAGAAGTCAGTCAAAGGATGGCCCCTTTAATCAGAAAAAAGAAAAAACAAATCAAACTGGGAGAAGAAGATCCTTAGGGTTGCTTTTCCAAAGACAAACAGTTACCATTGACATTTACTCTAAGCCAAAATATGGCCCTTAAGTGGAGCTTGGGCAGGGGCTTATTGTGGTCCAATCTATGAGCTTAAGGAATTATTTTCTTCCTTAAGTTTTTGATTCTCCATTTCTAGTTGGTTGACCTTTTTTTCATAATTTTCTTGAATTGCTCTTTTTTTTTTCTATTTTTTCCTCTGTCTCTCTTATTTGATTTTAAAATTCTTTTAAAATTCTTCCAAGAACTATTTTTTGGGACTTGGGGCCATTTGACATTTCTCAATGAAAAAGGAGTGGCTTTCTTTTAGCTTCACTACCTTCTTCTGAATATTGACCCAGATCTTCTCTGTCCTCATAGTAGCTATGGTTGGGTTCTTTCTCCTTTCCTTACTCATTTTTATTTTTATTTGGTCTCATTTCATTTTAACAGGTTATCATTATAATCAAGTTCTAGTCATAAGATGTGGAGAATGATGCCCCAAGTCTTAGTGATGGGGTACAGGCTCTGGGAAAACCCTTGAACTCTGATTGATTCTTCCCATTAGAGGAGGCATTTGCCTGAGGCCATAAGCCTTTCATTCTAGCTAGGCCCAAATCTCTTACTCTTACTAGCCTAGTCCTCCATTGTCCATCTACTTCCTACCCTTGATCCTATCAAAATATCTATACCCAAATCTGTTACCCTCCATTGTCAATCATATACAATTAGTCTTCAGCTATTTCCCACCCTTAATCTCATTGCTGGAGTGTGACCTCATTTGACTCCTCCTCAAGACCCTCCCCATACTTCTCCTCTAGACCACCCCTAGAACCCCACAATTTTTCTGTATATAAGATGCATTTTCCCTCCATGAAGGTATGAAGAATTCTAGCGCAGACTCATTCTGTGTCAGATTATTCTGGCCTGCTTGTCCAATACAAGTGTCACAGATCCCTAGGCTCCTTAAGAATCTACCCATTAAGGCAAATCTTTAATAAACTTTGCTTTACTTTGGCTGAGAGAAGAATTGAGTTGAATTCATTCAGCAGTACCTGGTGGTTTGATATTTTGGGGTCTTGAGCACCCCTAATCTAAACCTTAAACCTCAACACCTGGACTCCTCCTCCTATCATCCCAGATTAGCCGACCACCCCTAGATTCCTCCACAGTCTTTCTGTATATAAGTTCCATCTTGCCCCCACGAAGGTGCTCAGATTGAATCTAGCTGAGATTCAACCTAGCTGACTTGTCAATACAAGTGTCACAAATGCTTAGGCTCCTTAAGAGCCTGAATCTTTAATAAACTTTGTTTTACTTTGGCTGAAAGGAGGCTTGGGTCTAATTCATTTGGGCAGGACCCAGCAGATTAGTATCTTGGGATCCTGAGCACCCTTAAACCTCAAACATTTTAAACCCCATCACTTTTGTAATTTCAAAGTGACGAAAGACTAATTGGGTATCAATACAATTGATTGCAATAATTAAATCAGAGATATTTAGCTAAATCAGAGATATTTTAGTTGAGAGAAAGGGAAGATACCATTTTTAACATTAGATTAATTCAAACTGTCTTTAAGGAAAGAAAAACTTTTAGAAAAGATGGTTTGAAAGGTCTTGTGTGATAATTTCTGAAAGTCTTTTTATGAAAAGCTGAACAAAGCAGATAAGACGGTTTGGGGACAAATGGGATTTACCTAAGCCCCTCCTGTTTCCAGCTAGTTGATATCAGTTTTAGATGGTTAAGTGTGTTAAGAGAGAGTATGAGGAAATGATGGGAGGCAGAGAGAGTATGGGGAAGTTAAAGGAAGGCATTTCAAAAATTAGTACAATTGACTGAATTAATTGTTAGGACTCAGTCAGAGGCATTTTTAGTCAAGAAAAATTTTTAGTGTGAGCTTAAATTACACATGGATATAAGAAGATAGGGAAATTTGGAATGTAATTACAAATCTGTTAGAACAATCAGTTGTAATTCTGTTGAAAGATTTAATTTCTTTATAAACAAAAATTAAGATGTTCCTCAACCAATGTAAGATTACAAGCATATTTTAAGTTAATTACTGAAGATTGTTACTTAAGATTTAACGGGACTATTAATTGGCTGTTTCTTTGAGTCTAATTCCAGGTATAAATATTAAGAAAAGCTACCCGAGCCTCCATCCATGGTGCCAGACCCTATAAGATACAGATGTGAAGTACAAAGGAAGGTTGGGAGAATGACTGTTCAGCATGTGCTGAGGTAGGATTCTCCTGACTCGATTTACCCACAAGCACTTGGCAAATTTCAAACTTGGCTCACTGCAGATTGCAGTGTGGTATACATCTTGCCTGGAACTGACACTCTAAAGTTATTATAGTTTTGTCCCTATTCTTGGTGACAAGTTTCAATAATCAAAACAGTATAACAATGAATCTGTTGAATTCTTGAATAAAATAGCTGCCTACTTGAAGTTTAAAAACTGCAATAGAATCAGATTTAGATAATTTCTCTATAATTAAATCGGACTTAGATAATTCCTCTAAATTTAAATATTGATGTTTAAAAATTTTGGCTTTAACAAATTCTTCTGCAATTTTAAGCTTTGAGTATGTTTTATTAAAAGCAGAGGTTTGAATTTTAGCTCTAGGATTGTATAAGAATGTGAGGTAAGGGTAAAACTACTGTGTACCTGACTTAATGTAACCAAGTCATTTTTGTAACATTGTAAAAGAACACCTTATTGTTTTTCTTGAGCATAGCCCTGTGTGGCTAAGGCAGTAGATGTTTAATCATATGTTACTAAGAACCCTTGCGAAGTCTGGCTGGCTGTGCCAGCTTGTATGCATGAACTCTAGTCATCTAAAGATTACCCCTCTGTTGAGCCTCAGGATTTGAAAAAGACGAAATCAGATACAGACAACTTTCCCAAGATCCTGGACTTGGCCTTTCCTGAGACATCTCCTTTCCTGGCATAATTCAACCCCGAAGGAGTTAAAGCTTTGCTTCCAGTGCCACCCCTCTACCGTGTGGCTGAATGGATTCTGAGCTTTTATTTTAGAGCACTACCTGTGTGCTTGTTCTTTTGTTGTCTTTAATAGTGTTTGCATTTGGTCTTTTTGTTTGTGTTTATTCTGAACCCCCATATAATCATTTTATCTGTGATGATAGTGTACTACCATGGAAATTTCCTTAGTTTATTTTTTGTTCTATGGTATTCTTTCTATTGTATTCATGTAGCTCAGACTTTCAATGGTTTGACTCTCTCCTGAAAAGAAATGGGGAGTGTTATGTCCAAACCCAAATCACCCATAGCCTGATTTGAAGCCCACCATTAAGCCCCTTTATATATTTGTCTTTGTCTCTATCCTATACCCTGTGATAGCTTGAAACTGCTTAGGGAATAGTCTTAGGTCTTGCCCAAGGCATAGTCCCAGGGTTATGGTACAAGTTTATCTTAAGAAGAGACCACCCTGTTCTGTTCTGCTGACCAAGCAGGGTCCCAAAACCCTTTACCCAGAACATGACCCTAGCCTGTCCCCATTACCTGACAACCTTCCACCCTGTTCTGGGAGGGTCCCCCTTGTTCCAGGAAAAGTTGCACCCTCGTACCCTTGCACAAATTAGCCCTGAGCTATAGATCTAGCCAATGGCAATTCTTAGCTTCTGTGCATTATTGCTTATGCTAGCTCCCCTCCCCAATTGTGGCTTGTGTGGTTTTAGTCTTTATAAGCATGGTTTGTATCCCAATTTGGGGCTGCCTGACTTGAGTTTATACTCTAGGTAGTTGTGCTTGATCAATAAATCCACACCTAAATTTACCTTCAATCCAGGTCTTGCTCTCTCTTATTCTCTGCACAACATAACTAGATCATATGATGAGAGCTAGCTCAAACCTTATAGCTCTAATAAGAACATGAAATGAGGAATCCCTAGATCAGAGAATCTATAATTTTTCCACACTCCTGTCTGCTCCTATCCTCATCTAAACCAGATACTTGATTTAAGACAACAGCTTGAAGGGAGAATACAAAAGAATTACAAAAACTTGTAAAACAAGCCCTTTGGGTTATGGATTTTATATTTGCCAATGTAGTTATGTAAGCTAAGGCTAAAAGTATCTTTTAAAAAATATCTTTTAAAATGCTCATTGACCCCATCATTTAACTTCTGGTATTCATTGATTTCATTTTTCACCTCAGATTCTAAACATAGAAAGGGAAAAAACTAAAGCTAGGGAATTGTTATGTTGATATATTTAAGAAATTCAATTAACAACAAACCCTCAGATTGCCTGAATTGTGTAGCAGGGATGGGAAATCTGCAGCCTTGAGGGCACACGAGCAGGCAAAACAAGCAAAACAAACAGAGCCCAACTTTATAAACCTATTTTGGGAACAAAAAGGATCAAAGCATGGGACAGGAGGAAGACAGTGAAGTCAGAACTCCTGCACCAAAAGCTTCCAAAAAAAATACGAGCTTGTTACAGGCCATAGAGGACCTTAAGAAGGATTTTGAAAAGCAAATAAGAGAAGTGGAGGAAAAATTGGGAAGAGAAATGAGAATGATGCAAGAAAATCATGAAAAGAGAGTCAACAACCTGACTGAAGAAAATGACACCTTAAGAAACAAACTAACTCGGATGGGAAAAGAGGCTCAAAAATTCAATGAGGAGAAGAACGCCTTAAAAAGCCAAATTTGCCTGATGGAAAAAGAATCTCAAAAGCTCACTGAGGAGAATTCCTTCAGAATTAGATTGTAGCAAATGGAAGCTAGTGATTTTATGAGAAATCAAGATACTATTAAACAGATCCAAACAAATGAAAAAATAGAAGGCAATGTGAAACATCTCATTGGAAAAACCACTGACCTGGAAAAGAGATCCATGGGAGATAAATCAAAATTATTGGACTCCTGAAAGCCATGATCAAAGAAAGAACCTAGAAATCATCCTTCAAGAAATTCTCAAGGAAAACTGCCCTGATGTTTTAGAACCAGAGGGCAAAATAGAGGTTGAAAGAATCCACCAATCACCTCCTGAAAAAGATCCCATAAAGAAAAGTCCTAGGAATATTATATCTGGGTTCTGGAATTCCCAGATTAAGGAGGGAATATTACAAGCAGCCAGGAAAAAACACTTTGAACATTGTGGAAACACAATCAGGGCAGCACAGGATCTGGCAGGGCAGCACAGGATCTGGCAGCTTCTACACTGAGGGATTGAAGGGCTTGGAAAATGACATTCTGGAGGGCAAAGGAGCCAGAATTAAAATGAAGAATCACCTACCCAGCAAAACTGAGTATAATGTTTCAGGGGGAAATAAGGTCATTCAGTGGAATATAGGACTTTTAAGCATTCTTGATGAAAAAAACAGAGTTGAACAGAAAATTTGACATTCAGATACAAGAAGCAAAGAGAAGCATGAGAAGGTAAACAGGGACAAGAAATCATAAGGGATTTATCAAAGTTGAACTATTTACATCCCTACATGGAAAAATGATAATTGTAACTTATGAAACTTTTCTTAGTATGAGGATAGTTGAAGAGAATATATGTATGTGTGTTTGTGTGTGTGTGTGTGTGTATGTCTATATAGGAGGGTATATGGGCATATGAATACATATGTGAATGTGTGTATATATTTTTACAGGTATACATAGATAGAGGGCACAGGACCAATTGAATAAGAAGGAATGATATTTAAAAGGTGAAATTAAGAGGTAAGAGAGGAATATAATGAGAGGAGATGGAGAGAGAGAATGGGGTAAACTATTTCATATAGAAGAGGCAAGGGAAAATGGTTACAATGGAGAGGAAGAATAGGAAGGCAAAAGGGAATGGGTCAGCCTTATTCTCATTGAATTTGGCTTAGGGAGGGAATGACATACACACTAAATAGGTTATCTCACCCTATAGGAGAGTAGGGGGGAAGGGAATGAGAGGTGGGATGATGGAAGGCAGGGCAGGTTGTGGGAGAGGGAAGTTGGAAGCACTCACTTTTGAAAAGGGACAGGATCAAAGTAGAGAATAGAACAAGTGGGAGGTAGGATAGGAGGGAGGGAAATATAGTCAGTCTTTTACAATATATCTACTATGGTAATGTTTTGCATAGCTACACATGTACAACCTTTACTGAATTGCTTATCTTCCCAGTAAGGCTGGGTGACAAGGGAGGAAGGGAATGAATCTGGAATTCTAAGTTTTAAAATCAAATGTTTAATATATATATATATATAATATTACTAATATTATTTTACATGTAACTGGGAAATAATATATACAGACACTGGGGCATAGAGATCCACCATGCCCTACTGGAAAGTCGAAGGGGGTATGGGAGAAGATGTGGGAGAGAGCATATTGGAGGAGGGGATATCCAGTGGGATTAGTATTTTGTGGTGGTAGGTAGGGGGAAAATGGGGAGAAAATTTGTAACTCAGAATCGGGAGGAAATGAATGATGTAAACCAGAAGTTAATAAAGCATTTGATTTGAAAAAAAAAAGAAAGATGAGTTTCTAAGGATCTAATCCTATACAGAAGCACATAAGTAACAAGAGTCTTTGCATACACTTCATTCCAACTGCAACCAAAGGATGTCAAGAGGTATATTTCAATTGCACAAACTTTGTGTGTATGTACTTCCCTTGAAAATTCCTCTCTTCTTTTTTCTGTTTACTTACTTTTCACTTTTCAGAATCTGGAGAGAGTTAATACTTTGTAATTCATAAGTTAAGAAAGTAGTATTTTTCAACTCTTACCAATGTTGATTTTTTGCAGCATTCCAATTAATTGGAATTTGAATATTAATTTCTCTCATAATGAAGCTGAGAGCATCTTTGGTAAAATAGCTGGCAAAGTACAGAGAAAATTATAAAACATTTTCTTAGCATTTCCTCTGCAGTTTTGCAAATTGATCTTTCACAATGTTGCCAGTTTGTGTCTTGGTGCTTCTCCAATTTTCCCTTTTCAATGAAAATATACATGTAGGTATCCATGCATATGCTTGTACATACATGTATATACATATAAATATTATGCTTGTTTTGTTTCAGTTGTGCCCAACTCTTCATGACTCCATTTGAGGTTTTCTTGGCAAAGATACTAGAGTGGTTTGCCATTTCTTTCTTCAACTCATTTTACACATGAGGAAACCGAGGCAAGCAGGGTTATGTGACTTGCCCAGGGTCACACAGCTAATAAGTGTTTGAGGTGGGAGTGGAACTTAACTTAAATCTTTCTGACTCCAGGCCCAGGACTCCATTCACTATACTATGTAGCTGCCTCTAGCTGCATATTTTACACACATATTACCCATACATATGTTACATACATAGACATACATAATATGTATATACAAAATTTGTAAATTTGTATATGCAATATGTACAAACATCACAAGTAGGGGTATATGACAAATAGCCAGTAATGCAAAAAGCTACAGACTCTAATTTTGCCTTCCCCAGCAGAGCCTCCCCCAACTTTGGGGAGGTCTGGGAACAATGGGTCACTGAGTCAACATATTTTTCAATAGTACATAATAATTAATATATCGATTCAATTTATATGCCAAAGACATGGTCTTTTCCTTTTAGGGTTTCAGGTCCCATGACCCCATCATCTACACCTGTGTATATTTGTAGATACATACATGCTCAATTTTTACTGGTGGGGTGCAGAATAAAAAAAAATCAGAAACCACTGATATAGTATAATTCATTTTCAAGGGTTTCCTCTACACAGGCTAAAGAAGTCTACTTTTTCTTCATGTTGATTTCCAGTTATAATATTTAAATCAAAATGAAAATGAAAATTTGCAACAGAAAAAAATGTCTCATGTATATTTAAAAATATTTTCAGTTAGGTAGGTGTTCAGTATTTTGTTCTTTAAACCGAGTTTATACTGTACTGCTGAAGTTGGCTTGTGTGTGTGCGTGTGTGTGCGTGCGTGTGTGTGTGTGTGTGTGTGTGTGTGTGTGTGTGTGTGTGTGTGTGTGTATGTGAAATCATTTAGCTCAGAGATTCTCTTCAGAGGAAACTGAAGATGGTGGTTCTGACTAGCCCCTCCCTCTCCCTCCT
The DNA here is from genome assembly GCA_011680675.1 of Gymnobelideus leadbeateri. Lineage (NCBI taxonomy): Eukaryota > Metazoa > Chordata > Mammalia > Diprotodontia > Petauridae > Gymnobelideus > Gymnobelideus leadbeateri. Next base: position 42,912 of record WOXC01002550.1, read on the forward strand.
ACCTGGGGATTCAAACAACAAGCCTTCGAGGCAGATCCTTTTCCTCCTAGGGTTCCTGGCATCAGAAGCGCCAGTGGCAGCAGGAATGGATTTCTGAGCCCGGACTGCAGACTCTTGGGCTTTTCCCCTACTTCCCCGCCCATGTAAAACCCAGGCAAGGATTCGAGTGATATTTTCCACGTCCAATCAGAGGAAGCGGCTTCTCCCTGGCCACCGCCCTGCTCACCCTGCGGCCCCCAATAACTGCTCGGAAAGGTCGGGTTTATGCAGTCAAGTAGCTAAGGAAGGATCGCCCGAAGGCGATCGCAGAGGGAGGGACTGGGCTGAGGTCTGGTGTGGAGGATGCTCTTTGCGGCGGAAGTGAAGAACCTGTAGACTACATCCTAGCTGTGCTGCAGAAAGAACGCCCAGGGTGCAGGTAAGAATCAAGTATTTTTTTCTTCTATGCTGATATGCTAAATAATGCGCATTTTCCTGAAATCAGTTCCTTTCCAACCCTCCTTCATTGCCCCTCCCCCCAAATTAATTAAATAGCCATAAACATGATTGAGTTACGTTATTAGGTTTTATTGAAAAACGCCTAAGTATGGATCATTTGAGGAATCTGAGAGGAATAAGGGAGATGTTGGAGCATGTGGGAATAAGGACAGAGAAGGGCACTAAGAGTACCCTTAGGAGACGGTAATAAACCTGAAGCCCTTGTACTGAGTCAACTTTCCTTCCAGATGCAGCATCAAATGCTTGTGATTTGTCTGGCAAATCTATGCCAACCTGGACTGGAGAGGAACGGGGATTAGAAGTGTCAGTGACAGGGACACAGCTGGTCATCTTCAATCTCTTCTTTCTTTTCCTCTTTACTCTATTTTCCAAAATGAAAGGTGATTTACCCCAGAGGGAGGAGGAGGGACTGAGAAAGAGGCTCCCCACCCATTGCCCCCTCTTTTCCTAAATTCAGCAATTTGCTGGAAAAATTGGGTGTGGTACTAGGGTCTGGAGGTTGTTTTTTCCCCAGGCAAGTCAGCCCTGTTTAGATTTTTTTTTTTAAAGCGTGTGCATTCACTAAATAGGTATTTCTGATCCATCACACCGTTATTCAGAAGAGGCTGGTCCTTCTCAGGTGTTTGCAGCAGACAGCAGGGAGGAGGGAGCAGATGGGTCATTTTACTGCTACCCTTCTCCTCCTTGTCTGTTGCTGCCCATTAGGAGCCCACTTTCCACACGATCTAAGGGAAATGTTCGACCATGGAGATTCCGGAAGAGTAAACCAATCATGGTTTGGTGGGCAAAGAGGCCTTTGGCAGACTCTCAGATGACTACATCTGGCTTGTACAGATTGGCCCTGTGGCCATTACTGTTGGTGTCAGATTGCTTCAAGCAGTAGGCACCAACGATGTTGCAGGGAACCATACTCTGAGTCATTCTCCAGGAATTTATCTCACCCAGTTCTGAGAGTTCTTGCACACAATGCTTGGGAGGGGTGGGGAGAGCAAACCCCAAATCCTCTTCTCCATTTATTGGTCCGAAATCCAGCATTTGCATAGATGCAAATGTACATACAGCACAGAGCTATGGATAACTCACACATGCCCAGTTCAGTCCTTGGTAAAAGGGCCTTCTGAAGCAATCTGAAAATGTACAGGGGAGAGGCAGATCAAATTTTCTGAAACGAAAACTAGAGAAGATGGATTAATAGTATGGTGACTGATGAAATCCTGACTGGAATGAAAATAAGCAATTCAATAATATACAACAAGACTAGTAACTTTAAATAACATTTAAGTACATTCTTCCATAAATTATCTAATATTTATTTTTCAATTTTGTTTTTGTGTCGTAACATATGTCTAGAAATGATCATTACTTGAAAAGAATTTATTATATTGCAAAAATGCTATATTAACAGCTTTAGAGATAAAGATGATTTTTATGATTTTCAGTGGCACTATTTACTTTTAAAATAGTCTTAAAATTGTTGAGGGTTCCAGAATGAAAAAGCTACCTTCCCTTACCTAGGGTCCATGACAAAAGGTAGGGTTGGAGGAGGTCCAGGTAGAGTAGACTAGAGGGTAAGTCCCTCTATGATATTTGCTTGTGTATGAAGTATTTAAAGGTGTTCTGTTGAAAGCTTCATATCCTATCTATTCCTAAGAAAATTAATGTACATTTATTCCAAAATATATTAATAATCTCCCAATTTTCTGGAATTTTCTAATTTATTATTAGATTAGAATAATAATTACAGTAGAAGCTCAGAGAAGGCAAATAATTTGTCATATGTTCCATGAAAATTGATAGGAAAAGACCCTACTCCTAATGTTATGTCTCTATTTCTTACTACCTTGGTTAGTGGTGATTAGGTTAGATCCCAAAATTTTGTGTGGTTGCCCTTATCAATTTGGTGCCAATACCATGTACAATTAGAACCAATTATTCATACCTAGCTTATATCTATTCTTATTAAATTATGAGTACTTATGAGGAAAAAACTGTTGTGCCATTAAATGTTGCTATTACTATGTTTCTCATTCTTCCTTACCCATGAATGACCTAACACCTTACATTATTAAGGTCAAGGGCACCAGGAAAATTTTCCTGTTGATTTCTTCCCAGTCTTTACATCTCTACCCCTGACTCTACTATTTGATGTTTCCTAGAAGATTTTTATCACAACCAGAATGTTAGGGAAATTGACCTATGAAGCAGTAACAGTCCTACAGCTAGCTTCTAAAGACAGAGCATACCCAGACTTCTAGGTCAAAGTTTCTAAACTGGACCTCATATTATAAGACTTAATATTTTACACACACTAAATATGTCTCCCTTGCCCTTTAGTTGGTTGATATTTTTGTTTTTTCAGAGATTATGGTAATCTATGATGTGTAGTCATATAGCATAAATATAAACATAGTACTGTTGAGGTGGGCCTTTGTTTCAGGGTAAAATTTGGTGTCATTGCAATCATTGCACAATTTCCCAAATGCAAAACAATCTACCCTCTCTCTTTAATTTTGGTTCCTGAAAACTATTCATGTATAGCATCTGTCCAAGTTATATGTACTTACGGACCAGATCAGTGAACATCATAATGTGGACAATAGGCACCCACTTGTTTTTCTTGTGTGGATTAGGTTGAAATCTTTGGTTGTAAATCTCATTTAGGAGGGTTTATAATGTTCCAGGGCTTAATGAAATCAACACAATGGCATCTGCAAACAAGATAATCAGCAGGAACTCAACATCCATTGGGAATCCCTCTTCTTTTTGGTTTCTGCATTGGACATTCTTGTTGGCAGTGGCGAATAAGCTCTGATAATCATCAGTCTCTCTGATTTCTTGTTTAATATTACTTAATATGAGTATTGAACAAAGGTTTTTGTGCTATGGTTTTTATCAAGTAATATTGTATAATATTAACATCTGTGGGAGACACCTTGTTGGAGAAGAGCCTTTAAGGTTACATTTTGCTCTACAGAGTCAAATGCTTTTTATGGTCAATAAGCCAATAAGTACAATGAGAAATTGCACCCTCTGCACTCAAATGTATGACTATAAAGCCTGTATTTGTAAATGACTTCGTATTATCTTCTTATATTTTCTTTTTCTTTTTTCTATTTTGTTTTTTGGAGGGGGAAAGCAGGCAATTGGGGTTCAGTGACTTGCCCAAGGTCACATGGCTAGTAAGTGTTAAGTGTTGAGGCTCGATTTGAACTCACCTCCTCCTAACTCCCTTTATTCACTGTGCCACCTAACTGCCCCTCTCTTATATTTTCGACAAGAATGCTCTTGATCTATGTGAGAATAATCCTTATAAAGATTTTGTGGAGGTGAGAATATAGACATATCTTTTAGTAGTGATTAATGAACCTTTATTAACATTTCTTTTTGTAATAACATCTATGACTTTTCCCCCACTCTTTTGATTATTTCTTTCTTTAAAATACATCTAGAATCTATCAACCAACCAATGTCAACAATCACTTACTAAGCACCAACCACTCTAGGCCCTATGCTAGACACGAGGAATACAAACACAAAGAATGAAAAAAAAAGTACTCTTAAGAAGCTTATATTCTCTCAGGGGAGACAAAAGGTGCATATGTAAGTGTATGAATAATAAATATGAGGTAGTTAAGGGGCAAGGACACTAGGAGTTGGGGGGAATCAGGAAAGGCTTCAAGAAGAAGGTTGTACTTGATCTAACAAAGTGGGGAGGACTCATTCAAATGTGTATTTTTAGATATGACCAAAATATGTGTCTTTTTTTTATCTTCACTGTGTTTATTTGTTACAGAAGAGGATTTTAAAATTTTGGGTGGCTCAGGAATTGAGAGGGAAAGAGAAAGAATAACTATAGGAATAAAAAAAAGAAAAAAGATTAATCTTATTTAAAAATATACAGAAGAAAACAAAGAGGTTCAGAGGAGACAGACACAAAGAACATCTTTAAAATTAATAAAGTATCAAATTGAATTTATTACACAATTAAAAACATATATTTATTTATTTTTAGTATTCTGCATTCACTTCCATAAGTTTTAAATTTTCTCCCCCTCCCTCCCTGAGATGGCATGCAGTATGATATGGCTCTCCACATATATTTCTATTAAACACATTTGAATTCATTATATTATTAAGAATAAAATGAAAGCAGTGAAGATTTGTGATTTCTTTTAGAATCCTATACTTGCCTTTATTGGGTATGGAAATGCTCATGTTTGATGACTTGTGTCAAGTACAGAGTAACAAAAAAAGATACAATTAAAAAAAAAGAAAAAAATGATGGTACTTGAGCTTCATCTTGAAGGAAGAGAGGGATTCTGAGGTGGAGGGGAGGAGAGAATGAATTCTAGGAATAAATATAACCACTGAAAAAACACCTAGTTGAGAGCTGAAGCACAGTGTGCGAGGAACAGGGAGAAGGCTGGTTTGCTCATGTCCCAAAGTGGGGGAAGAAGAATAATATATAATGAGGGTAGAAAGACTGGGGCCAGGTCATGAATGACTTAGAAAGCTAAACAAAGTTTATATTTTATACTAGAGTTTAATTATTGAATATGGGATTGACATGATCATATTGGAGCTTAAGAAAATCATTTGAACAACTGCATGGAGAAGAATCTGTAGTGGGGAGAGTCATTTAGACAGAGAAACCAATTAGGTAGCCACTATAACAGTCTAGACATGTACTGAACTAAAATGGTAAGCTGTAGCAGTGAGAGAGGAGTGGTCAGTTGTGGGAAATAATATGGAAGTAGAGATGGCAAGGTTTGTCATCTGATTGAAAGAATAGGGATACATTTAATGAAATTATAATAAACATTTATTAAATACCTATTATGTACCAAACACTGTACTGAGTAGTAGGGTTACAATGAAAGGTGAAAAGACGATCCCTTCTCTAATGGACCTCACAGGAACCTCACCTTTTCCCCTGACGGGGAAGACAACATGAAAATATCTGTATGGAAACAGGCTAAATACAGGAAATATTGGAAATATTAGGCAAATTTAGAAGAGGGGTGAATTGGAGGAAAAATCTGGAATTCTGTTTTGGAAATTTTGAATTTGAGATGTTTTTGTGACATCCAGACTGTGAAATATATAATAGGCAGTAAAACTCATGGAGAAACACACACACACATATGTATTATATCTATCTATTTATGTATCTTAAGCATACAGATAGTAATTTATGCCTTGGGAGCTGAGAGGATCAGCAAGAGAGATCACACAGAGAGAGAAAGAGCCCCCAGGACAGATCCTTGTTGATTGCCAGTAAGGGATCATGATATGAATGATGATGTAGCCAAAGAGCACAAATCAGATAGTTAGGAAGATAATAAAAATGAAAATGAGGTAATCAACAGTGGCAATGCATCAGAAAGGCCAAAAAGCATGAGAACTGAGAAAAGATCATCAGATCTAGGGATTAAGACCTGGTTACTTTAGAGAGAGAAGAAATTTAAGTGGATGATGAGTTTGGAAGCAAGATTGCAAGTTATTAAAGAGTAAATGAAGGAAGAGATAATGGAGTAGAGAGTCAATGAGTGTCTAAGAGAGGAGAGATGGACACTAACTTGAGGGGGCAAGGTTAATTGTCTTTTAGTAGTAGGTACAGTGCTAGGTGCTGGGAATATTTGCCCTCAAGGATCTTATCAAAAGAAACAATATACAGTAAATTAAAAGTAATTTAATCTGAGTGGATCAGAAAGGGCTCCATAGAAGAAGTAGGTAGTACTAGAGATTTGAAGTGAGCTATGATTCTAAGAGATGGAGGTGTCCATTCTAGGTGTGGGAGACAGCTTGTGTCACCTTCAAGATGTATCAACTGTATAAACTTGGTCTTGTTTAGCTGTTCTTTCTTTCTTTTATTTATATTCTTTCCACTTTGTCATGCGGCACATGAAGAACTATGATATTATATAAGAATAGTGGTGATTCTGTTGCTATTGATGAAGAAGAAGAAATTAGTGTGTTTTAGAGATATAAAGAGATTTTTTCAAATTAATTTATTTTTAATTTTCAGCATTCACTTTTATAAGATTTTGAGTTCTAAATTTCCCCCCCCCCCCCCCCCACCTTCCACCAAGCCAAGACAACCTGATATAGGCTAGACTTTTAAACATATTTCCACATTGGTCATGTTATGAAAGAAGAATCAGGTTATTTTTTTTTCTATTTTAAAAAAATCTGTTCATGGTGCTCTTTCTAAATTCATCTTTGTACACAAAGGATATGGCTTGATTCTAATCTTATGCTCAATAATTTTTTCCTCTTCCATTATATCTCAGATTTTTTTGAGCTGAACTTGATTATAATATTTTACCTTAGTGTGGAATGCCTCCCTGCCTAAAGTTTTTCAAACTGGTTTTTATTCTAAACTTATTTGTCAAGGAGATAAAATGCTTCCTTGTGGAAGCATTTCTAGGTTCTTTTGGCCTCCTTGTTTTTGGCAATTGCTTTATATCAGTTAAATGACTAAAGAGTGAACTGCGTATGGTTAAGGCCAGAGGTGGGGAACCTGTGGCCTCAAGGCCACATGTGGCCTTCTAGGTCCTTGGATGTGGCTTTTTGACTGAGTCCAAGTTTTATAGAACAACTCCTTTAATTAAAGGGATTTGTTCTATGATGTTTGGATTCAGTCAAAGGGCCACAACTAGAGGACCTAGAGGTTCACATATGTCCTCAAGTCCTGAGGTTCCCCACCCCTCATTAAGGCAATAATCCATAAAAGATCCAGTCTAATTTTTTATTTGGTCCTAGAGGTAGACCTAGGTTCTTGAAATCTCTGTCTATAGAACTCAAGACTTGGTGATCCCTTTAGTGTATGGATTTCACTATAGATGTCTGCTGATATTCTTTGCAGCTCTCAGACCCTGTGAAGTGAATTAAAACTCATTACATTGAATTTTTTTTTTGTACTGGACCTGTGAATTCTTTGGTATAGAAAGTTTCCAGGGAGGAATATACTTTATAAAAGCAAATCAATATCTTCTTTACAATGTATACTTTTAGAGAATTTTTAAATTAAAAAAATTATTGTAAATATTTATTTGTTTTTAAATAAAAAAATATTTTAAATATTTATTTAAAAAAGCAATTGGGGGCTAACTTGCTCAAGGTTACATGGCTAGTTATTATTTATGTATGGGTGCTCATTTTCTGAGGCCGGATTCGATCTCGGGTCCTCCTGACGCCGGGGCTGGTGCTCTTATTCAACTTTTAGAGAATTAATTTGGGCACTGAGAGCTTAAAGAACTTGCTAAGGGTACAAATCTAGTATCTGCCTGCAGTAGGACTTGAACTGAGGTTTACTAGAATCTGAGGCCAGCTCACTATTGTTATTTATAAAAATTCCAGAAGAATGACAAAGACTCCTGAGGTAGATGAGGCAAGCCCATTTATTCTACAATTCTTGCAAGGATTGTGTGTGTTGCCTGCACAGCAACATACACCAAGGGCAAAAACTTGGCAGTTTTAAGTCCCCTGTCCTGAAACGTGAAGTCCCTCCCTCATTTCCTCATTGACTGAGTTCTTTAAGGTGTACAACTTCCCGACTCCTACTTCAAGTTCCCCTTCTTATGATTCCTCCCCCCATATATATTCACATGTATCACACATGCATTAAAATGAGCCTCAGCTCCTCCCAGGGGAGGAGAAGATAATATTCATGAAGCAGTTAAGCACGAATACTTCAAGCCTGACTGACCTACTTACCCTACTTTACCACGGACCCAGTCAAGACTGGTTTTCCCCTGTTCTTGGAATTGTTTTTGCAAAAAGCCCCCTATTAACTACTAAGAGGTGTTTTTAAAGACCCCTGTTTTTGGAATTGTTTTTGCAAAAGGCTGTTAGTTCTTTGAAAAGAAAACTCACCTGTACCTATGTGGAAACATGAATTTTTTATATTTCCCAATTCTCCCCCTTTCTTATTTCCAACTATTTATGTTCCACATATTCCGCCTTTCTCCTTATGTGCATTTTACTCTTCAAAATCCTTCAGTAATTCCAGACATTCCTTTTCTTCCCTTCTCATCTGTGATGTTGGCCTCCTTTTCAAAATCATCATCTGTATTCCTTTTCTCTCCACATTGATTAATTGCATCCTTTCCACTGTCCCGGTAATCAGATTAATAAAACATGGTATGAAACAGTGCGGGAGTATGAGATCAACCAGGGAACATATTAGGAAAGCCCCTAATTGTTTTCGCTATGACCCATTCAGTCAGCTGAAACAATTAGTACCAAAAATCCCATCCCACTTCTGTACTGGCTCTTGTGATATTTTCCTACTATTTTGGACTATATTTTAAACAGCCTGACCATTATTATCAATCTTGATGCAGCAATTTGACATATTCAATTTTCCACATTCTCCTCCTTCTTCTGCTTAATCTAAGACCATTGGGTGTTGAAGCACCACTTCTCTGGTTTGATTTGCCTAATCAGCTAAAAGTTCCAAAGCCTGGGCAGTTTGGTTAGTTATAGTTTCTACTACTGCCTGTAACCTAATTAACCTATTACATATATATGTATACACACACACACACACACACACACACACACACATATATACACATACACACATATGTATATATGTATATAGGCGTTCTATATCCCCAGCTCCCATCCTGGGCCCAAGTTGCCAGGCCATAAATTTTGATAATCTGTTCAGGAGGCATTGAACTTCCTCCATTAGCATTTCCTGTTTTGGTTAAATCAGTATCTATAGCCTCTTCTCCCTACCTGGACTGTCATATAATGGAATTTCTAGACTGGGCCCAGCCTCATCATCTCGAAAGAAGAATTTTGGCCTGATTATTCCCACATACCAGGTTCCTGACCATTTTGCGGGTAAATGGGTGTAGGTTGTGTCTTCACATATCCAATGATGACCCTTAAGTGTTGCTTGCTTCTTTGGGAATAGGATAAGGGCACCTTCATGTTCATATTCTGGGAAATACCTATTTTTCTCAAATCCTTTGGTTCCAGACAGAACCTATTCTATTTCACATTTGCACCTCCCTACTCCCTCCCATTTATGCCACTTACACTTACATCTTAGTGGACCAGTAATCCAAGATGGGCAGGAGTCCTTTTTGTCACTCCTATGCCTCCATCCCCACCTCAGTTCCCAGGGAATAAACTTCTGGGGGGTATTTAATCATGCACACCAGGTGATGAGGTCACCCACACATTTATCCTCTTTCTCATACTCTACTAAACTGCTTGCATATTTTTGCCAACATTCCCCTCCAGACATCCTCAGGGGCCACATTGCAGGGCATCCAGGTGTCATTTGGTAATTGTATATGATTTGAATTCCACCTACCCCTGTACTGGGCACAATTAATCTCATTGCATCTAATTTGTATGCAGTCCCATCCCAAGCTGTAGGTCCAGTTACAAATACTGTTCCCTCCTTTGGGGCTAGGACCTATCTGGCTAAGGCCAGGGTGCTTGAAGTGAGGGGCCAATTATATTCTTCATCTTCAGACCATTCAGGGGTAGTCCCCAACCTGACATTGACCACTTATCCTCTGTTTCAGGCCCCTCACATACCCAACAGTTTGTTAGGTTAAATGCACCAGTCATGGCCTCTCCAACCCTTAGGAATGTATCAGGGACAAAGCTGGTGATGGGACTGGGATGCATATTCCTCCTAAGATGTAGCCTTTTAAGAAGGTAGATGTAACTCAATTCACATGCATCCTGGGGAAAGTGTATAAACCTGATAGTGAACTCCTACTGGGAGTATAAGGAAAGAGGTTTCACTGAAATTAAACATTTTCCTTATTATCCAATGACACTTTATATTTATCTTTTAACTTGTAACCTGGTTAATTTGAATATTCATTACCTCCTTATTATCCAATAACACTTTCCATTTACCTTTTCACTTGTAACCTGGTTAATTTGAATATTCATCACCTCCACTCTTGGTCTCCTCAAGGGATCTAGATTGAAAAACAAGTGTATTGATATCCAAGCTTATTCTAACTTCCATGGTGGATAAATTTTAGGCCAGTGGTCCAGCTATCAAGAAAGATTCTATAGGAATCTTTCTCATGGGGTTTATCTAGGGTTGTCTTCCAGTTCCAGGTCAAACCCCATTAAACATATTTTCAATGAAAGTGATTCCATTCTTTATTGGGAAAAAGGCAATTATACTCTATAATCCACAAAGTAATTAAGATTATATTAATCCCTAAAACTATTAAAATTGACATGTTTAATTTCTATCATTCTAATGAAAAATATTCCTCCTTTCCTAACCCTCCACAAATCCAGAGAAGGAGGATGATTATCCAGATCACAACCAATACTCCTACCCCAAAAATTATCAGTCCCAATTCATCAGTCATTTCTGTCACTAAGTAACTTTAAGTGAGTTGGGATGATTCTCCACAGTCCATTCCTGGGGTTTTTCTACTGGTCCTTTAACTCTGGTGTAATGGATCCAAACTTTTTCTGCCATTCAGACAACTGTTTCAGTAGTCAACCATACTGGGTACAGTCCATCCCAATCTGGATGCAACTCAGTCTCTTTCCAAGTTTTAATTAACCCCCAGTCTCCTGGTTGATGTGGGTGTACTGTGAAATACAAGGGTGGGGTCTGGGCCAATAACCACTTTTTCCTCAGTCCTGCAAAATTGTTAGAAAGGGCCTGTATATAGTTCTTTTAAAAGTTGTCTTTACTCTCAAAGGAAGGGAAGTCTCTTTTCCCTACATATGGTAACCCAAACGTCATCTCCTAAGGAAATATTCCTAGGTTAGACTGAGGAACTATCCAGATCCTTAATAAAGCTATAGGCAAACATTTAGTCCATGGTAGTTTAGTTTCCAGAACTAACTTGGATAATTGCTTCTTTAATGTCTGATTCATTCTATCTACTCTTCCAGAAGAAGGTGGGTGCCATGGAATATGGAAGTCCCAATGTATGTCTCATCCTTTTATCACCCTCTGTAAAACTTTAGAGGTAAAATGGCTACCATTATCAGAGTCAATATTTTCTGTTAAGCTGTACCAGGGAATAATTTGTGCCAATATAATTTTTGAGACTCCAAAGGCAAGGGGTAAACTTCAAACCACCCAGTAAGGTGATCCACTGTTACTAAGAGATATTTAAGTCTTCCCACCTTAGGGAGTTCAGTGAAGTCTACCTGGATACTTTGGAAAGGTCAGAGACTGGGGCTCCTCCTTCCTGAATGAGGATTGCTTTTTTAAAAAATTGATTTGTTTCTTTACTTTTAGTTTACAACATTCAGTTCCACAGTCCCTTGAGTTTCAAATTTTCTCCCCTTCTTCTCTTTCCTTCTCTCCCCCAACCCATGGTGGCATGCAATCAAATATAGCATATACAAATACCTTCACATTAAACATTAGTCAGGCTGTAAAGAAGGATTATAACTGGTGGAATGATCAGTGGGAAAGAGGAAACAAAACAAAAAGAGAAAAAGAAACAGAGAAAGTAGTTTGTTTCAATTTGCATTTAGACTCTGCATCTCTTTCTCTGGTTGTGGATATCTCCTTCGATCATGAGTCCTTTGGAGTTGTCTTTTAACCTTATATTGCTGAGAGGAGTCCAGTCTATTGAAGCTAGTTGTCATGCATACATTTTGTCTGTGATTGTGTACGGATTTCTCCTGGTTCTGCTCTTCTCATTCAGCATCAGTTTATGTAAGTCTCTCCAGGTTATTATGAAGTCCATCTGCTCCTTGTTTCTTATAGTACAGTAGTATTCCATCACATTCATATACCACAACTTGTTCAGCCACTCCCCAATTGATGGGCATCCTGTTGATTTCCAATTCTTTGCCATCACAAAAAGAGCCACTATAAATATTTTTGTACATACAGGTCCTCTTCCCACTTCTCTGATCTCTTTGGGATACAACCCAAGAAGTGATATTGCTAGGTCAATTTATAGCCCTTTGGGCATAGTTCCAGATTGCTCTCCACAATGGTTGGATAAGTTCACAACTCCACCAACAATGCATTAGCTTTCCAATTTTTCCACATCCTCTCCAGCATTTATCATTTTCCTGTTTTGTCATTTTAGCCAATCTGAATGGTGAGATGTGGTAACGTGGAGTTTTTTTTTTTGATTTGCATTTTTCTAATCAATAGTTATTTAGAATATTTTCATAAACTTATAGATATCTTTAATTTCATCTTCTGAGAACTTACTGTTCATATCTTTTGACCATTTATCAATTGGAGAGTGGCTTGTATTCTTTTTTTTTTTTTTTTGCCTTTTTGGAGGGCAATTGCGGTTAAGTAACTTGCCCAAGGTCACATGGCTAGGTTTTTGTTTGTGTGTGCGTTAAGTGTCTGAGGACAGATCTGAACTCAGGTCCTTCTGACTACAGGGCCGACGCTTTACTCACTCCGCCACCTAGCTGCCTGAGTGGCTTGTATTCTTATAGATTCGACTCAGTTCTTTGTATATTTTAGAAATGAGGCCTTTATCAGAGACACTGGTTGTAAAAATTCTTTCCCAATTTTCCAGTGCCCTCTTAATCTTGCTAACATTGACTTTATTTGTACAATTTAATGTAATTGAAATTATCCATTTTGCATTTTATAATAACTCTTGTTTTGTCATGAAGTCTTTCCCTCTCCATAGATCTGATAGGTAAACTATCCCTTGCTCTCCCAGATTGCTTACTGTATCAGCCTTTATACCTCAATCATGCATCCATTTAGACTTGATTTTGGTATATGCTGTTAAATAATGGTCTGTTCCCAATTTCTGCCATACTAAGTTCCTGTTTTCCCAGCAGTTTTTGTCAAACAGTGTGGTCCTTATCCCCAAAACTGGAGTCTTTAGGTTTATCAAACAGTAGATTACTATAGCCATTGGCTGCTGAATCTCATGTACCCACTCTATTCCACTGATCCACTACTCTGTTCCTCAGCCAGTACCAAGTAGTTTTGATGACTGCTGCTTTATAATACAGATTATAACCTGGTATGGTTAGGCCATCTTCCCTAACATCTCTTTTTATTAATTGCTTTGCTCTTCTGGACCTTTTGTTCTTCCAAATGAATTTTGCTACTATTTTTTTTTCATTTTATAAAGTAATTTTTTGGTAGGTTGATTGGTATGGCACTATATATATAATGTAATTTAGATAAAATTGTCATTTTTAGTGTATTAGCTCCACCCAGCCGTGAGCAACAGATGTTTTCCCAATTAGTTAGATCTGACTTTATTTGTGTGAAAAGTGTTTTATAATTGTGTTCATATAAGTCCTGGGTTTGTTTTGGCAAGTAGATTCCCAAATATTTTATAATGTCTACAGTAACTTTAAATGGGATTTCTCTTGCTGTTGCATTTCGTTAGAGATATATAGGAGTGCTGAGGATTTATGTGGGCTCATTTTATATCCTGCAGCTTTGCCAAATTTATTATCTCAAGTAGTTTTTTACTTGATTCTCTAGGATTCTCTAAGCATATCATCATATCATCTGCGAAGAGTGATAGTTTAGTCTCTTCTTTGCCTAATTTGATTCCTTCAATTTCTTTTTCTTCTCACTGCTACTGCTAACATTTCTAGTACCAAATTGAATAAGAGGGGTGATAGTGGACATCCTTGTTTCACCCCAGATCTTACTGGAAATGCTTCTAACTTATCCCCATTACATATAAATACTTGATGATGGTTTTAGATAGATGCTACTTATTATTTTAAGGAAGACTTAATTTATTCCTATACTTTCTAGTGTTTATAATAGGATTGGATATTGTATTTTTTCAAAAGTCTGTTCTGTGTCTATTGAGATAATCATATGGTTTCTGCTAGTTTTATTGCTGATATGATCAATTACACTGATAATTTTCCTGATATTGAACCACCCTTGCATTCTTGGAATAAATCCTACCTGATCAAAGTATATTATTCTTGTGATAAGTTGCTGTAGTCTTTTTGCTAATATTTTATTTAGAATTTTTGCATCTATATTCATAAGGGAAATTGGTCTGTAATTTTCTTTCTCTGTTTTGAATAAACTTTCCGAATTAGGTATCAGTACCATATTTGTGTCATAAAAAGAATTTGGTAGGACTCCTCCTCCAATTTTCCCGAGTAGTTTGTAAAATATTGGAGTCAATTGTTCTTTAAATGTTTAGTGGAATTCACTAGTTAACCCATCTAGCCCTGGAGATTTTCCTTCATATGCTTATAGATATCTTTAATTTCTTTCTCTGAAAACTGCCTGTTTTGAAACTGCCTCCTTTGAAGATTTATCAATTGGGGAATGACTTGTATTCATATAGATTTGGCTCAATTCTCTATAAATTTTAGAAATGAGTCCTTTATCAGAAACACAAGTTGTAAAAATTCTTTCCCAATTTCCCACCTCCCTCTTGATCTTGGTTATATTGGCTTTGTTTGTACAGAAGCTTTTCAATTTAATGTAATCAAAATTATCCATTTTGCATTTTATAATGCTCTCTAATTTTGTTTGGTCCTACAGTCTTCCCCTCTCCACAAATCTGTCAGGTAAACTATTCCTTGCTTTCCCAAATTGCTTACAGTATCATCTTTTACACCTAGATTATGCACCCATTTAGACTTGATTTTGGTATATGGTGTTAGGTAATGATCTATGCCCAGTTTCTGCCATACTGTATTCCAGTTTTCCCAGCAGTTTTTGTCAAATAGTGCATTCTTATCCCCAAAACTGGGGTCTTTGGGTTTATCGAACAATAGATTACTATATTCATTAATTGCTGGGTCTCCTGCACCTAATCTATTCCATCGATCCACTACTCTACACCTCTGCCAGTACCAAGCAGTTTTGATGACTGCTGCTGCATAATACAGATTAAGATCTGGCATAGCTAGTCCACCTTCCCTAGAGTTTCTTTTCATTAATTCCCTTGATATTCTAGACCATTTGTTTTTCCAAATAAATTTTGTTATTATTTTGTCTAACTCTAGAAAGTAGTTTTTTGGTAAATTGATTGGTATGGCACTAAATATATAGTTTAGTTTGGGTAAAATTGTCATTTTTATTATATTAGCTCGACCCAGCCACAAGCAATTGATATTTTTCCAACTATTTAGATCTGATTTTATTTGTGTGAGAAGTGTTTTGTAGTTGTGATCATATAGATTCTGGGTTTGTTTTGGCAAGTAGATTCCCAAATATTTTATAATGTCTACAGTGACTTTAAATGGGATTTCTCTTTCTATCTCTTGCTGTTGAGTTTCATTAAAGATGTACAGGAATGCTGAGGATTTATGTGGGTTTATTTTATATCCTGCAACTTTGCTCCAATTAGTTTTTAATCTATCCTTCCATGGCCCTTACATATAATTTTTATTGTATCATGATGTGAGAAGGATGCATACGATATTTCTGCCTTTCTCCCTTAACTTCTCCTTTAGGAGTCTGGAAGCTGTACTGCTTGGTGCATAAATGTTTAGCAGGATATAGTTCTCCTCTTTATCTTTTTAATTAGATCTATCTTTGCTTTTGCTTTGTCTGAGATAAGGATTGCTGCTCCTGCTTTTTTTACTTTAGCTGAGCCATGATATATTTTATTCTAGCCTTTTACCTTTACCTTGTGTGTATTCCCCTGTTTCAAATGTGTTTCTTGTAAACAGCATATTGTAGGATTATGGTTTTTAATCCATTCTGCTATCCACCTCCATTTAATGGGAGAGTTCTTCCCATTCCCATTCACAGTTATGATTACTATCTGTATCTTTCCCTCCATCCTATTCCCTCCCCTATTTATGCTTTTATTTTTTCCCTTCTCCCTTCTCCTTCTGAAGTGTTTTCCTTTGACCGCCACCTCCCTCAGTATTTCCTCCTTATCAGGGCCTCTCCCTTTTTCTACCCTTTCCCCTTACTACTTCTTCCCTCCCTTCTAACCACCACCCCCTTTTCGTAGCCCTTCACCCCTCCTACTGCCTTTAGGGTACGATAGATTTTTATACTTAATGTAGTATGTTATTTCTTCCTTGAACCAAGATTGATGAGAATAGATCTCATGGAATGCTCCTCTCCCTCCCCTCTTTCCCTCTATTATGATAGGTTTTATGTCTCTTCTTGATAGAGTCCTATACTTAACTGATTATATTATTCCCTCCTTACATAAGAACCAACGAGGGTGAAGCTCATATCATGTTCATCTCCCTCCTTTCTTTCCCTCTACTATAGTGTTTTTGTACGTCTTTGTGTGGCATAATTTACCCTTTTCTGCTTCATTCTTTCCTCTTCTTACATTGCCGCCCCTTTGTAGCCCTTTATAAGTTTTTTTTAATCTTTATTTTGTGTAATTTATACCCACATTCTCTATTTATCTTTATCCCTTTTAGTATCCCTCATTCTGGAATGTACAAGAACTGAATCTTTTTTTTTCTTTTTTGGAGGGCAATTGGGGTTATGTAACTTGCCCAAGGTTACACGGCTAGGTTTTTGTTTGTGTGTGTTAAGTGTCTGAGGCCGGATCTGAACTCAGGTCCTTCTGACTCCAGGGCTGGCACTCTACTCGCTGTGCTACCTAGCCGCCCCAAGAACTGAATCTTTGCTCCTCCTTTTTCTCCTTTAACCCAGGTCTCCTCAAAAATTTCCTCCCCTTTGATCCCTAAGACCTTTAACCTTTGTCCTGAAAATTGTATGTCTTTAGGTTTGAAATTAAGAGAGGATTGCACTGCTCTGTTGACCACCAGGAACACTGCTTCCTCCTCTCTTGGTCCCACCTTTAGATTTATCAAGGGTTCTAGGAGGACTCCTTGTCTGGAGAACCCCTGACCTCCCTAATTCTCCTCAAATACCATCAAAGAGACTATCTTCTTGTCCTTCTTCAGCTCTGGGCATTCCCTTTTGAAGTGCCCAGGTTTCTTACAGAAATAATACCTTTCTTAGAGGGGAATATTTGATGGAAATTCTCCCCTTCTTTGCACTTTCTTCAGAGTACCTGCTTGTAAGGAGGAAACCCGGGCTGGTGGTAGAGGGGCTTGGGGCTTCTGTCTATTCCCTCTCTTTATCATTGCCTGTACTGTGGCTACCATAAGTTTAGCTTTCTGTTTTTACTTTTCTTCTTCTCTCTTTGCAAACACCTTTTGTGTTTTCCTGAGTTCCTCCAGAAGCTTCTGACTCTACCCTTCCATCTTTTGAAATTTTTCTGCATAATTATTCCACTTTTTCTCACAAAATATACTTTTAAGAGTCTTGTGCCTTCCTCTGAATCTGGGTCTAGACCTGAATACCTCCTCATTTGTTCTCTGAGTCAGTGTAAAAAGGTGGAAGGATTTTTATCCTTTTCCTGATGTAATCAAAAGCCTTAGAAAAATTCTGAGATTTTGGTATTGCCAATCTAATTGCCGGAATTATTAATTCCTAAGATCCCTCATATGGGAATTATCCTATTCAGAGTTATTGTCCTACCCTGGGACAATTTGGGCATTTTCTTTTGGCAGGCAGCACACTGCACACCCAGTGCTGGGGGATTTCTCCTTTCCCTCGTTGCAGTGTGTCAAACCATTCCTCTTTCTTCCCCTGTGAATAGGATATTCAGAATGGACATCTGTTCTGACCAGGTATACATGTTAGGTCCCCAAAACTGATCTAATTCTTCTGACAGTCCTATGGGGTCCTCTATTAGAGGCCTCATTTCTCTTTTAAAATTTCTCACCTCATTAGCAGTGAGTGGGGCATTTACGAACCCAATCTCCTCTTGACCCAAGGGGTTCTTTCTCAAGGGATAAATTTTAATCTCCTTGTCTTTTCTTGGGAAAGGCAAATTTTCAAAGTCTCTTCTATATTGTTCCAATTCCATTTTAGACATACATGTGTAGGAGCCAGAGGTGCACCAGGATGTTTCCCATCTCCTAATGAACCTACCAATTCCCTGAAATCAATCAAATTCTGGCCTGGAAGTGGAGGAGGTGGAGGAGCATATGGAGGTGGGAGAGTTTTGGGAGGGTCTCAGAGAGATCCCTTCTCTTCCCCATGAGTCTCATCCTCTCCCTTCCCCTGGACTTATAGGGGAAAAGCTTGAATAGTTGGATATCTTTCCAACAGAGTGCATAATCACTCTCTTCCTTCCTGAAAGGCTTCTTGTTATTCACATATATATTCGATGCCTGGCAAATCCAATGTACATCTGCCCTGAACTTGGGCCAGAATACATCAGGAGGCATAACGCTCTCCTTTGGCCAAACCACACAACAAACCTTATCATTTCCTTCTTATCTTTATCCCTAGTATAAGTATTGTCATCCCACTATTCCAGCATCCTCCATAAGGGACTGTTTGGAGGAATGCCACCAGGGACTTTTACCTCTGTCTCCTGCTCTAGTGTCTTACTTCCTTTGTTGCCCATTCTGCCTACCTGCATTTATTGCTTCCAGTTATAGTTAAATTAGGCAAAAATCTCTACTAAAAAGGTAATACTGAGAAGTCCAACTTTTATGTACCTTGCTCTGTGTACAGGCTTGCATAGTAGCCGTGGTGTCATCTCTATTCCCCCAGCTCTGTCACTCTACCTCACTCTGAAAATGAATTCTCCAGTCTGGACAGTCAGAGGGGAGGACATTCACTGGCAATCCATGAAGTCACCTAATGAGGTGGGGCTCACCTCTCTGTCCTTTGGTGGTAGTTGCTCTCCTTCCTCTGATGTTTTCTGGATCCTGTGTTGAGCCCCCAAATTGTTATTTATAAAAATTCCAGAGGAGTGACAAAGACCCCTGAGGTAGATGAGGCAAACTCACTTATTCTACAATTCGTTTTTTAAATTTCTTTTTGGAGAGAAATTGGGGTTACATGACTTGTCCAGGGTCACACAGTGTTAAGTGTCTGAGGCTGGATTTGAACTAAGGATTTTCTGACTCCGGGGCCGGTGCTCTTACTCACTGCACCACCTTGCTGCCCTTATTTTACAATTCTTGCAAGGATTGGGTGTGCTGCCTGCACAGCAACACACACCAGAGGCAAAAACTTTGCAGTTTAAATCCCCTGTCCTGAAAAGTGATGTCCCTCCCTCATTTCCTCATTGGCTGAATTCTTTGAGCTGCACAACTTCCCAACACTCCTACTTCAAGTTCCCTTTCTCATGATCCCCGCTCCTTACATATATGTTCACATACATCACATGTGCATAAAAATGAGCCTTAGCTTCTCCCAGGGGAGAAGAGTATAATATCATGAAACAGTTAAGCATGCATACTTAGAGCCTGACTGACCTCCTTCCCCTACCTTAACCACAGACCCAGCCAAGGCTGGTTTTCTCCCTATTCTTGGAATTGTTTTTGCAAAAAGCCCCCTATTAACTACTAAGAGGTGTTTTTGCAAAAATTTCCCTATTAGCCACTGAGGTGTTTGTAAAATGCCCCCTATTCTCGGAATTGTTTTTGCAAAAAGTGGCTAGTTCTTTGAAAAGAAGATTCACTTCCCTGTATCTGTGTGGAAACATAATTTTTTTTTTATATTTCACACTCTCCAGCATAGTACAGTATACTGTACTGTATGCTTTGAAAAAATACATGTCACTAAATTATGTTTATAGAAAGATGGTATTCCAGGAATCTGAGTAATAGGATTTCAGGGTAGAAATGAATCTTATAGATTATTTAGTCAAAAACTACTTTTAGAGATGAGAACAATGAGATCAAAAGAAGATGGAGGACCTTTGTAATGTCAGAATGATGTCAGAATAGGCATTTTGTTATGCCAGAGCTTGGTTATGTTTTCAATTTTCTTTTATAATAATTCGTATTTGTCAACTGCCAAATTTCTTTCAGACTTGACCTAATTTTTTCTATACTTTCACTTAGCAACATAGGTAATTTGCTTCCAAAAAGTTAACTCTTTACTTCTATGGAGAGGGTTATCACACATCATATTATAAATTTATTACATTATAACCCATAAGCTAAGATGACATTTGAAAATTAACCCCTTTTTCTTTTAATATTTATTAGAAAATCAAAAGTTAGATTTTGAGAATACTAGAGGTAATAGGAATGTGATAAAATATAAGCAAAAGAGGCTTGAGCAAGAATAATTTTCTCTGTGTCAAGTTATAAAGGAAAATATTTTTAACTTATGTGTGTTAAGACTATATATTCAAAAGCCTATGAATCCACATGAAAACATCAGCATTAATCAGCAGACAATTATTATGTGTAAAAGACTGTGGAAAATAAAAACCATTATCTGTTATCTTTTTCATATCTAGTTTGGTAAGTATGATGTATACATATGAAAAAATAGTTAACAGTTTAGAAAATAGTGTCAAATAAAAGTACAATTAGTGATAAAAAATTTACTAGTGATGTGGTATCTTTAAGAAGCGAAAATTAGCAGTACTGGGGCGGAGCCAAGATGGCGGAGTAGAAACAGCTCGTCCAAGCCTCTCTGCCCCCAGATTCTCCACAAACTATGTAAAAAAGGACTCTGAAAATCTTCTGGAGCCCCAGCACCCACAGAACGACACAGAGAAGCTAACCTCCCGCTGAGGACAGCTCAGCACCCTGCAGGAAGGACCAGCGCAGCGGTCTGGGAGCCAGCAGAGCGCAGAGCGCAGGAGCCGAGCCGAGCCCAGGTCCACGTGAGCCGAGGTTTTAGCCCCAGGGCGGCAGGGCCAGCAGCCGGCTGGAGGAACCCCAGAACACCAGGAACTGTGGAGACGCCAGAATTATCAACAGAGACTTGCCTAGGACAAAGTAAGAGGTTAGTGTCCTATGGACTTTGGGACCTGTATTTGGGAAATGCGTCAGCTCCCTCCCCTGGGGGCTAGAAGCCGCTGAGGAGACACGCCATTGTGTAGTTTTCATAGGCATTTCCGGCTCCCAGCCTACAAATTGTGGGGAGATCCAGCGATCAGTCTTGGGGGTAATCGCTCTTGCTTTAACCTCCCTGGATCTGGATTGTGATCTAGGGTGGAAGTTGTGGGTGGGTTTACAGCTTGCCAGAAACGGAAGTTGCCCCCCACACGTTCGGGACGAAAATTCCTCTATCTGGCCTTAAAGCCATAGTGTGGCAGCAAACCCAAAAGTCAAGTAATTAATTGGCAACATGCCAAGGCAAAGGAAACAGAAAAATGCAACCCTAGACTCCTATTTTGGGGGCATAGAGTGGGAAAAGGACTGTGAGGTCAGAAGTCCTGCTCCAAAAGCCCCAGGGGAAAGCATGAGCGGGTTGCAGGCCATAGAGGACCTTAAGAAGGACTTTAAAAATCAAATAAGAGAAGTGGAGGAAAAATTAGAAAGAGAAATGAGGAGGATGCAGGAAAAGTATGAAATGAGGGTCAACAGCCTGACTGAGGAAAATAACACCTTAAAAAATAGACTAACTCAAATGGCTAAGGAGGCCCAAAAGGGCAATGAGGAGAAGAATGCCTTAAAAAGTCGAATTTGCCAGATGGAAAAAGAATCTCAAAAATTCACTGAGGAGATTCATTCCTTCAGAGTTAGACTGGAGCAAATGGAAGCTAGTGACTTTATGAGAAATCAAGATGCTGTTAAGCAGATCCAAACAAACGAAATATTAGAAGGCAATGTGAAATATCTCATGGGAAAAACCACTGACCTGGAGAATAGATCCAGGAGAGACAATTTAAAAATTATTGGACTACCTGAAAGCCATGATCAAGGAAAGAACCTAGAAATCACCCTTCAAGAAATTCTCAAGGAAAACTGCCCTGATGTTTTAGATCCAGAGGGCAAAATAGAGGTTGAAAGAATCCACAGATCACCTCCTGAAAAAGATCCCAAAAAGAAAACTCCCAGAAATATTATAGCCAGGTTCCAGAATCCCCAGATCAAGGAGAAAATACTATAAGCGGCCAGGAAGAAACAATTTCAATATTGTGGAAACACAATCAGAATAGCCCAGGACCTGGCAGCTTCTACACTGAGGGATAGAAGGGCATGGAATATGATATTCCAGAGGGCAAAAGAACTGGGAATGAACCCAAGGGTCACCTACCCAGCAAAACTGAGTATTTTGTTTCAGGGGAAAATATGGTCATTCAGTGGAATAGAGGACTTTCAAGCATTCTTGAGGAAAAAACCAGAGTTGAATAGAAAATTTGACATCCAGATGCAAGAAGTAAGAGATGCCTGAGAAGGTAATTAGGGAAAAGAAATCAAAAGGAACTTATCAAAGTTGAACTATTTACATTCCTATATGGAAAAGCAATATCTGTGACTGATGATATCTTTCTCACTATGAAAATAATGGAAGAAGGGGGTGTGGTCATATGAATACATATGTGAATGTGTGTGTATATGGTTACAGTTATATATGGATAGAGGGCATAGGTTGATTTTGTTGGGAAGGGAGAGTACTCAAGGGATGAAATTATGAGGTGAGAGAGGAAAGTGGCAAGAGGAGATGGGGAGAGACATGGTAGGGTAAACTATCTCATGTAGGGAAGTGGGTGCAAAGGAGGGGGAGAATAAGGAAGGCTAAAAAGGCAAAACCACATTCACATTGAATTTGGTTCAGGGAGAAAATGACATACATACTAAATGGGATATCTCAACCTGCAGCAGGATAGGGGGAAGGGGGATGAGAGGAGGGATGATGGATGGGAGGGCATCCTTGGGGGAGGGGAGGTTGGAAGTACCCACTATAGAAGAGGGACAGGATCATGTAGGGAATGGACCAGGTGGGGGGTGGGATGAGTGGGAGGGAATTATAAGCAGCCTTGAACAATATATCTACTATGATAATGTTTTGCATAGCTAGACATGTACAACATATACTGAATTACTTATATCCCAAGAAGGAATGGGTGACAAGGGAGGAAGGAAATGGATCTGAAATTCGAGGTCGTAACATTAAATGTTTCAAATATATATATAAATACTATTATTAATACTCTTTTGCCTATAATTGGGAGATAAGATGTGCAGGCATTGGGACACAAAGATTCATCTTCCTCTAATGGAAAAGTCGATGGGGGTATGGGAGAAGGTATGGGAGAGAGCAGATTGGAGGAAGCGATATCTTGTGGGACTGCTATTCTGGGAGGATGGGTAGGGGAATAATGGGGGGAAAATGATTGTAACTCAAAATCTGGCGGAAATGAATGATGTAAAACAGAAGTTAATAAAGTATTTGTTTAAAGAAAAAAAAAAAAGAAGCGAAAATTAATTCTAGACTCAGGTGAAAAGTTGAAAAGGAATATTAAGGTTTCACAGAAGTATTGATAATGGTAGATTGATGGATATAATTTGGGCTGGCAGAGTGGGGAAAATAATGCAAGAGGAATAGCATGAGCAAAGACAGAGGCAGACACATATTCAGAGAATAGTAAGAAGATCAATTTAGCTATAGTAGAAAGGCTAGTCTAAGTCATTTGAACTTTATTTTGTAGGAAATGCTGAACCATTATAGGATGTAACATAATGAAAGAAATGTTTTAGGATGATTGATCCAGTGCTATACATTAAAAGCTGGAAATACTAGAATCAGGGAGACCAGTAAGAAAGCAACTGCAGTCATACAAGTCAGGTAAAGCTGTGAAAGAAAAGGGAAATAATTATCTTGTAAAAACAAACTTTGGTGAAATCATTAAGTCAAAAAACATGTGCCAGGCACTGTGCAAAGTGCTTGGAATACAAATAAAAGCCAAATAACGGTTCTTTCTCTTAAGAAACTTTCATTCTAATGGGGGTGGGGTGAGGATGCAATACATAAAAGGAAGCTGAAAAGTTTTGGTGATGGGGGGAGAGGAGAGAGAGAAGGTATCTGCACAAGGACTTGCTGGAGAAAGTGAGAGTCCACCTGTAAAGGAAGTAAAATGTAGTTGGCCTGGTCACTCCCTTTAACTGAATATTCTAGGATGAGCCAGCCAGTGAAAGAAAGGGGCCTCAGGAGTAGTGAACTTCCAGGTTGAGAAGGCTTCTGTGGCATGGTAGAGAAGGTTTGGAGAGTCAGGAATGAGGTGGTTCTTGTTCATAAGAAGATTATAATATAGTTAGACAGGTAAAACAACTCAAAAACACTTAAAGTAATATCCTTTCCTTTTCTAATCAATTCCTACATAACCTTCAAAAACCAAATCAAATGCTAGACCACCATGAAATCGCCCCAATCCCACACCCAAATCACTAACATTCTTCTTCTTTGGATAACACATAACACTTTAGTTTAGACCTCTCTAATGAATTTATATTATATTGTGTATTAACTTCCTACTAGATTAAAACTCTGTGAGGGCACAAATCATGCTTTATTTAAATCTTGTATGTCTCCCAAGGTGTGGCATATTACTGTGTACACAGGAGGCATTTATTAAATGTTAATTTCAGTGCATTTCCCCAAGTACATTCCCTAATGTACATCAGGTACATTCCATTAAATAAGACTTGTTTAACCTTGAGGCTGACTAACTTGAATAAAGAAATGAAAGGATGACCTCTGAAAGCAGATTAACCATGCTGCTAAGTCAGAAATATAGGACAAAATGAGATCAAGCCTGAAAGAAATTAGGCAATTGCCAAGTAAAAACAAACACAAAAACCAAAACTGACATCTGCAAGATGAGGGGAAAGTTGAGGACCCCACTAGTGTAGTTTTAGTGACTATTTTTTCCTAAAAATTATTTAACTTTTCCTTTAAGAATTTGGATGCTCTGGGGTGGCTAGGTGGTGCAGTGAGTAGAACATCAGCCGTGGAGTCAGAAGGACCTGAGTTCGGATCCGGCCTCAGACACTTAACACACACAAACAAAAACCTAGCCGTGTGACCTTGGGCAAGTTAAAACCCAATTGCCCTCCAAAAAGCGCAAAAAAAATTTTTTTGGATGCTGTACAATTTGGTACACACATCTTTAATACTGATAATCCTTGTCTTTGTTATATTTTTATATTTAATTTTAATTTTATTTTTCTCAATAACATGTATAAAATAAATCTAAGATAAAAGAAATTGAGTTCCAAATTCTCTCTCCCTTTTTCGTCCTACTCCTTACTTGAGAAGGCAAGAAAATTCATACAGATTATACATTTTCAGTCATGCAAAACATTATTATTAGCTATGTTGCAAAAGAAAATACAGACTAGTAAATAATAATAATAATAACAATAATAATAAAGGATGTGTCACTTCTCATTCAGACTCCATTAGTTCTTTCTCTGGAGGTTGATAGAATTTTTATCATGAGTCCTTCAGAATTGTCTTAGATCTCTGTATTACTGTGGACAGATAAGTCATTCTGGCCATTGTACAATATTGCTGTTACTGTATATAATGTTCTCTTGGTTCTACTATTCTGCTCTTCATTATTTTGAGTCTATCCAGGTTTTTCTAAGATCATCAAGCTCATTGTTTCTTATAGCACAGTAGGATTCTATCACAATCATGTATCACAACTTATCCAGCCATTCTGCATTGATGGGCACCTCAATTTCCAGTTCTTTGCCACAACAAATATTTTTGTACATATAGGTGGTTTTCCTTTTTTTTTAACTGTCTTTGGGATAGAGACCTTGTTAGGGTATTGATCAAAAGGTATGCACAGTTTTATAGCTCTTTGGGCATAGTTCTCCAGAATAGTAGGATCAGTTCTCAACTCCACCAACAATACATTAGTGTTCTAATTTTCCCATATCTATTTCAACATATTTTGCTTTCCTTTTCTGTTATATTAACTAATTTGATATATGTGAGGAGATACCTCAGAATTGTTTTAATTTGCATTTCTCTAATCAATAGTGATTTAGGACATTTTTTCATGACTATAGAGAGCTTTAATTTCTTCTTCTGAACACTGTCTGTTCATATCCTTTGATTACTTATAAATTGAGGAATGGTTCTTATTTTTATAATTTTGATTCAGTTCTCTAAACATTTGAGAAATGAAGCCTTTATTAGAGAAACTTGCTATAAATTTCTTTCCATTTCCCGATTTCCTCTTAACCTTGTCTATCTATGGTACCTTTTATCAAAATGTAGTTTCCTTGCTTATCTTTTTAAATTAGATCTGTTTTTGTTTTCGTTTTGTCTGAGATCATGATTGCTATCCCTGCTTTTTTTTAACATCAGCTGAAGCATAATAGATTCTGTTCTAGCTCCTTATTTTCACTTTTTCTATGTCTCTGTTTCAAGTGTGCTTCTTATAAACAAAATTATTGGATTCTGGTTTTTAATTCACTCTGCTATCCGCTTCTGTTTTATGGACAAGTTCATCCTATTCAGTTATGATGACTGTGTATTTCTCTCCATTCTATTCCCCCCACCCCCACTGCATCTCTCTCTCTCTCTCTCTCTCTCTCTCTCTCTCTCTCTCTCTCTCTCTCTCTCTCTCTCTCTCTCTCTCTGTCTCAGCACTATGATCTGTGCTGAGCTTCAGGTCTAACCATCATCCCTCTGAGAAGACCTAGTCCACCAACCTCCTAAGTAGTCTTGTGATAGAAAATTGTTTCACCTTGCCTTTTTGTTGGTTCTATCACTCTAGAAATCAGTTTGAGGCATTATTTTAAAGGTGTTTGGAGGGGCATTTGGGAGAATTCAGTTGAACCTCTGCCTTTGCTTCACCTTCTGTCTCTTCCCTTTATACATCTTCTTATTGAATGTCCTTCCTCCCTACTCCCTTCTCTTGTTGTCTAATTAATTATGTGTCATTTTGTTAACTGCTGAATGACGAAGTATTTTGTTTTGTTCCAGTATTGAACCTAAGTTGCTGAGAATTGGCTTAAATAACTCCTTTTATTTTAAAAATTTTGTGATTGAGATGATCATTCCTTTTAAAATCATGTGTTAGTAATGCTGGTGAAAATTTTGTCCATTAAATAATGTCTTTTGTCATCTGTAAGACAGAATATGAAACTGGGAGTCATTTAAAAGTCAAATGTACATTTTTAGTAATCAAGTTTTAGCTATAATATGTCATTCTAGAAATCTTTTAGTAGCACAACAAGGATGCCATATAAGTTTTTCTTTTTTTGGAGGGGAAGGCAAGGCAATTGGGCAATGACTTGCCCATGGTTACACAGCTAATAAATGTCAAGTGTCTGAGGCCAGATTTTATCTCAGGTCCTCCTGACTCCAGGGCCAATGCTCTATTCACTTTGCCATTTAGCTACCCCACATATGAGCTTTCTTAATATGCTTAATACCTTTCTTTTGTGAGTTACTTTGTTTTATACTGAAAAATAATATAAACATTGAAGCACAAAAATTTTTAAAAAGAGAAAAAAGAGAAAAATTGAAGCATTCATAGTAGAGTACTATCACTAAAGTGATTTTTTTTTTTTTGCTTTAAAATGACACTTGGTTTATGTAAATTTTATTGAACCAGATTCTTCCTATATGGCATGGGGTCTGGGAATAAACTACTTATCAAAGCTACATTAAATTTTCTATTCCATTCCTTCCCCTATCATCTCTATTCAGATGACTTCTGTTTATATCTCAGAAGAGGTGTCCACATTTACAGCTGCCTATAGGACACCTCTCCCCACATATTTCATGAGCGTCTCAAATTCTACATATCAAAAAATGAATTTATTTTCCTCTCCTTCTCAATTGCTTCTGATTCTCTTGTATTTGGGGCAACTGTAGTTTTACTCTGTATCCAATTTTCAGATATTGGAAGTTGCCTTTCAATCTTCCTTCTCTCTCAATTCTTATCCCATCAATTACCTGCTTCTTTGTGTTGTAGAGTGTATGTTACAAATGAGTGCTGTGACTTGTTACTGGCTTTTTCTGGCTTCACTGATAGAATCATGTGGTTTTGAATCCTTTAGGTTTTGATATTTTATGTTAATAATTTTCCTAATTTTGAACTATTCTTACATTGCTGGGACAAATCCAACATGGTCATAATAAATAAAAAAAATTATGCCTCAAACACTAAAAGCATGTATCAACATCTGCTATTTAATTTATATTTGGAAATATCTTTAAATAATCAAACATGGCCTTAGTTTTCCAACTATATTATCAGTACAGTCTGAAATCAGATCTTTTTTTTTTCTATAGCACCTATATTTCAGGGTTATTGTGAGGATAAAATGTGATATTTGCAAAGCACTTTGAAAACTTTAAATAAGCAAACTACTATTATTATATGTAATATCTAGAGATATCAATTTCATAATGAACATCATTTAACTTCTCAGATGTCTCAAAAGAGTGATTTTACACTGTACTTCTTTGGCTTCTGATTTATTGTTTGATGCTTTTTATGGTAAGGATGTGCAATTTTGTGAGCGTAAGAGCTACCTATATGGATACTCCTTCCACCAATACATATTACAATAGATGAATCCTAAGGAATTAGCTGAAGCAAACAGATTAAGTGATTTACCCTGTGTTACATATCTAGTGAGTTCCCATGGTGGGACTGCAATCCATGTCCTCTTGATTCTAAACTTAGCACTCTGTCCATGATGCCATGCTGCCTATTTAATTATTCATGGTATTGTTGAGAGATATTTTTATTATATTCAAAGTGTCAGAAGTAGAATTTTAATTTCCAGAGTAGAGGACTGTGATCCTTTTTCTTGTTTCTATTTTTTCCCTAACTTATGAAAATACAAAAGGTAATTCTGATAAAATAGTATGTAATTGTCATGGTTACTGAATATATCAGTCTTATTGTCTATAGCAAGCTGTAGATAGCCTTTCAAAAGATTATATTATATTATATAATTATATAAAAGCTTAAGGAATTTTAGAGGCATTATATATTTAAATGCAATATAGTGTAACTAGAATACTACATTTATCTTACAGTTGGTTTAAAAGTATTTTCTCCCAGTGCATCATAACTCTTTGGAAATTAGAATGTTAACTATTTTTCTGTTTGTGCATGACTTACTGCCCTAGAATTTAGGTGTGCTTTGAAAATGTAGATTTTTTTACATGAACCAAAGGACTAATATTCAGTAAAATGTATTAGAACTTATATCTATGAGCATTTAGCTATATTTTCTATAATAGTGTTAACAAATTTATATCCACCATAAAATAAAACTGAATGATTACAGATTAAAGTTATATAATCCTTTTTTCCTTATTATTAATATGATTATTTGTCCAAAACAACTGTGGTTTTATTACTGTGAACAGTATGGGAAATTAAATACTGTTTTTGTTTGTTATTACCTAGCACTTCCATGAGGGTTTGATGCCCATGTGTAGTGTTTTAAGGGAATTGTGTATTCCTTTAAGGGATATTCCCATTGATGGTAGATGATAGGCAGTCATTAGTAAAGTTGGTAGACAGTTATTCTAGGTGTAGGCCCTCACTTTTTTTTTTTTTTAAAGCAATTGGGGTTAAGTAACTTGCTCAAGGTTACATGGCTAGTCATTATTTATGCGTGGGTGCTCATTTTCTGAGGCCGGATCTGATCTCGGGTCATCCAAACTCCGAGGCCGGCGCTCTTACTCACTGCGCCACCTAGCCGCCCCTTTAGGGCAATTGGGGTTAAGTAACTTGCCCAAGGTTACACGGCTAGGTTTTTTTTTGTTTGTGCGGATTAGGTGTCGGAGGCCGGCTCCGAACTCAGATCCTTCTGATTCCAGGGCTGGCGCTCTATTCACTGCGCCACCTAGCCGCCCCTAGGCCCTCACTTTTAAGGTGTATACGGAATTTAAGGAATGTTTCCCTTAGAGTAGGAGGTCTAGTGGGTGGGGGAGATACACTGGTAACAGTATCACACTCACTTCCTAGTCTTGATTCACTGTTTCTTCAAGAGTTTATAATTATTGGGTTTGGGTGTTTCTCTCTCTCTCTCTCTCTCTCTCTCTCTCTCTCTCTCTCTCTCTCTCTCTCTCTCTCTCTCTCCCGTCCCTGTTTTTATAGAAACCTCTGCTTGCCCAGAGATTAGATTATTAGTATACTTGCATTATACTTGGGTACTTTCAAATGTATTCTGTTTCCTGTCTCTCTATAGAGATCAAAACTTTCTTCCAAATCTCTAATCATGAATGACAGCAGACAAGGATTTAGGGGCTGTGAGGGAAGTAAATTCATAAGAAATAACAATAATGATATACAATTGGGGATCAAATCATTTGTGAAGAGTCAGCTGTCTGATCAGTAATATGATGAGGAATAAAATCAGCTTCTTTCCTGGAGCTCAGCTCAATCCCAAAGGGAGAAGATAATAACTTGAGGGAGATGGAGGTTTTGAATTGATATTTTTTTAGCAGGCACTAATATTTTTTTTAGTAGACAGATGAGAAAACAAAAATTGTCTTTGGCTATTCTGTACCATATACTGGTACATTTGATGAAAGTTCCATCATTCCTCAGCTTTCTATTTGCATTGTGGAGTTGAGAAGATGACCTGGCAGCAGTGGCCATTCACTGAATTTTATCTCCATACTGCTTCCTGGGTGGTAGGAATGTGGTGGTGAACTGTTTGTTCTCTTCTGACTTCTCTCTCCTAGAATTCTCCAAAACAATACTAAAAAGCCAAATTAAAAATCACCACCAAACTGGCAAGTTCTGGGGGAATTAACTATAATTTAATTATGCTTAAGTTTCTCTTAAGGTATAGGCAAGTATTCTCAATACAGGTCCTAGTTTTTGATAAGATGTTTCAGACTCAAAGGTTTTGGGCTTACTGTTATTTTATATAATTTACCTCTATATTTTTTTTTCTTAAAAGGTGATTAATCTACTGTTTGGTAAACCCAAAGATTCCAGCTTCTGGGATAAGAACTTACTATTCGACAAAAACTGCTGGGAAAACTGGAAATTAATATGACAGAAACTAGGCATAGTTCAATATCTCACACTGTATACCAAGATAAGATCAAACTGGGTACATGATCTAGACATAAAAATGATACCATGAGCAAATTAGGAGAACAAGGAATGATTTACCTTTCAGGTCTATGGAGAAGGGAAGAATATTTTTAATTGTCTTTTTTTGGTAAATAGTATTTTATTTGTTTTCAATTACATGAAAAGATAGTTTTCTTCCCAATTTTTCCTCTACTTCTCTTACTTGATTTTCAAAATCATTCTTGAACTCTTCCATGGCCTGAGGACAATTAATATTTTTCTTGGAGGCTTTTGATGTAGGAGTTTTGACTTTGTTGTCTTTTTCTCGTTCAATATGTTGATCTTTGTCACCAAAGAACGATTCTATAGTCTGATTTCTCTTCTTTTGTTTTCTCCTTTTGCCAACCAATTACTTGACTTTTGAGCTCTTTGCCACAGTAGAGCTCTGCTTCCAGAGTGGAGAATGCTGTGTTTCAAATTTTTGGTGTTTTGAACAGCTGTTGTCAAAGATACTTCTAGGTATCTGCCTCCGACCTGTGAGGAGGACTCCCTCTCCACAGGAAGCACATGCTCTGCCACACCAGTGCTCCTCCTCACCCTAGGACTGCCACCCAAGACTATGACCTATATCCAAGCAGGACAAAGCAAGAGAATCTTGCCTCAGTGCCAAAAAAGAGATATGTGCAATAGTGCTCCAATCTGTTGCTTAGTTCCCCCACCATCTGTAGGCCTGGAGCTCTGGAAGCAGCTGCCCTGCTGCCCCAGCTGCTGCCCCCTCAGCTGTCCTGGGGGCAGGGACTGGACTGCACTCTTCTCTCACTCAGGTCTAACAGAGTTTCCCCACTGATGTACTTCTTTCTCTTTGATGTTTATGGATTGAGAAGTCTGGAAACTGCTACAGCTGCCAGAAGGTCCCCTGAGGTCTGCTTTGGCCTGTCTGTGCTGCTGGTCTGTGCCAGTGCTATCCATGCGGGATTGTGCTCTTCTCCCAGCCAAGTTCAATAGACCCTTCCTTTCAGCTTGCCAGGCTGACTTCAGCTGGAGGTGTATTTCACTCTGTCATTTTGTGGGTTCTGTAGCTCTAAAATTTGTTTAGAGTAATTTTTTACAGGTGTTGGAGGTGGTTGGGGCATGGAGCTCAAGCATGTTCTTACTTATGCTTCACCATCTTGGCTCTGCCTCCATAGTTTTCAACATTTGTTTTTTTACAAGATTTTGAGTTCCAAAATTTTCTCCCTCTCTTCTTCCCTTCTCCCCTCTTTAAGACAGCAAGCAATCTAATATAGATTATGCACATGCAATCACGTTGAACATATTTCCTCATTAGTCATGTTATGAAAGAAGAAACAGAACAAAAGGGAAAGCCATAAAAAAAAACCCAACATAAAGTGAAAATAGTATGCTTCAATCTGCATTCAGACTCCATAGTTCTTTCTCTGAATGTGGATAGCATTTTCCATCATGAGTTTTTTTTTTTTTTTTTTTGGAGTTGTCTTGGATCATTGTATTGCTGAAAAGAGCAAAGTCTGTCATAGTTAATGATCACACCATATTGCTGTTACTGTGTACAGTGTTTTCTTGATTCTGTGCACTTCACTCAGCATCACTTCATGTAAGACTTTCCTAGTTTTTCTGAAATCTGCCTGTTTACCATTTCTTATACCACAATAGTATAATCCATTGCATTCATATACTACAACTTGTTCAGTCATTCTCCAGTTGATGGGTATTGCCTCAATTTCCAGTTCTTTTCCACCACAAAAAGCACTCTGCTGTAAATATTTTTGTATATATAGATCCTTTCCCCCTTTTTATGATTTCTTTGAGATACAGAGCTAGTAGTGGTATTCCTGGGTAAAAGGGTATGCAGAATTCTATTGCCCTTTGGGCATAGTTCCAAATTGCTCTCCAGATGTTGGATCAGTTCACTGAGAAGAGAAGAATTTATGACCAAACAAGAGACAGAGAACATTATGAAATGCAAAATGGAAAATTTTGATTATGTTAAATTAAAAAGTTTGTGCACAAAGAAAATCAATGCAACCAAGATTAGAAGGAAGATGGAGAGCTGGAAAATAATTTTTATAGCCAATGTTTCTGATAAAGGCCTTGTTCCTCATACAGAAAATTGAGTCAAATTTATGAGAATACAAGTAATTCCCCAACTGATAAATGGTCAAAAGATATGAACAGGCAGTTTTCAGATGAAGAAATCAAAGCTATCTATAATCATATGAAAAAACTCTCTAAATTGCTATTGGTTATAGAAATGCAAACTAAAACAACTTCAGGGGACCACCTCACACCTATCAGATTGATTAATATGACAGAAAAGATAAATGGTAAATGTTGCAGATGATATGAGAAAATTGTGACACTAATGCACTGTTGTGAACTTGTGAACTGATCCAACCAAAAGACTCATGATGGAAAATGCTGTCCACCTCCAGAGAAAAAATTATGGAGTTTAAATGCAGATTAAAGCATACTATTTTTACTTTTTTTTTCATGGTTTTCCCTTTTTCCTGTTTCTTCTTTCACATGTGGAAATATGTTTGACATGATTGCAAATGTATATTCTATATCATTTTATTTGCCATCTTGAGAAGGGGGAGGGAAGGGAGAAAAAGTTGGAACTCAAAGTCATATAAAAATGAATTTTGAAAACTATCTTTACATGTAATTGGAAAGATACTATTTGCAAAAAAAAATGTTATTACTCTTTATAAGTGCTACCAAAGGAAAGCTATTATCAGAAAGAACTTAAGCGGATTTTATTTATTTATTTATTTATTTATTCAGCCAAAGAAAAGTTTATTGAAAAGTTTGCTTATATTAGACACAGAGTAAGTCTCTGCTAGGTCATTCTAAGGTGTTCTCATGCCACATAGTGTGAGATGGGTTCTTTTTTTATTAATAATGGTATTTATATATATTTGAAACATTTAATCTTAAAGACCTTGAATTTCAGATCCTTTTCCTTCCTCCCTTGTCACCCATTCCCTCTGGGGAGATAAGTAATTCAGTATATGTTGTACATGTCTAGCTATGCAAAACATTATCATAGTAGATATATTGTACAAGGCTGCTTATAATTCCCTCCCACTCATCCCACCCCCTACCTGGTCCATTCCCTACTTGATCCTGTCCCTCTTCTATAGTGGGTACTTCCAACCTCCTCTCCCCCCAAGGATGCCCTCCCATCCATCATCCCTCCTCTCATCCCCCTTTCCCCTATTCTGCTGCAGGTTGAGATATCCCATTTAGTATGTATGTCATTGTCTCCCTGAACCAAATTCAATGAGAATGTGGTCTTGCCTTTTTGCCTTCCTATTCTTCTCCTCCCTTGCAACCACTTCCCCTTGCTTCTTCTACATGAGATAGTTTACCCTACCCTGTCTCTTCCCATCTCCTCTTGCCACTTTCCTCTCTCACCTCATAATTTCACCCCTTGAGTATCCTCCCTTCCCAACAAATTCAACCTATGCCCTCTATCTATATATAACTGTAACCATATACACACACATTCACATATGTATTCATATGGCCATACACCCTTCTTCCATCATTTTCATAGTGAGAAAGATTTCATCAGTCACAGTTATTGTTCTTCCATATAGGAATGTAAATAGTTCAACTTTGATAAGTTCCTTTTGATTTCTTTTCTCTGATTACCTTCTCAGTTATCTCCTGCTTCTTGCATCTGGATGTCAAATTTTCTATTCAATTCTGGTTTTTTCCTCAAGAATGCTTGAAAGTCCTCTATTCCACTGAATGACCATATTTTCCCCTGAAACAAAATACTCAGTTTTGCTGGGTATGTGACCCGTGGGTTCATTCCCAATTCTTTTGCCCTCTGGAATATCATATTCCATGCCCTTCGATCCCTCAGTGTAGAAGCTGCCAGGTCCTGGGCTATTCTGATTGTGTTTCCACAATATTGAAATTGTTTCTTCCTGGCTGCTTATAGTATTTTCTCCTTGATCTGGGGATTCTGGAACCTGGCTATAATATTCCTGGCAGTTTTCTGTTTGGGATCTTTTTCAGGAGGTGATCTGTGGATTCTTTCAACCTCTATTTTGCCCTCTGGATCTAAAACATCAGGGCAGTTTTCCTTGAGAATTTCTTGAAGGGTGATTTCTAGGTTCTTTCCTTGATCATGGCTTTCAGGTAGTCCAATAATTTTTAAATTGTCTCTCCTGGATCTATTTTCCAGGTCAGTGGTTTTTCCCATGAGATATTTCACATTGCCCTCTAATCTTTCATTTGTTTGGATCTGCTTAACAGCATCTTGATTTCTCATAAAGTCATTAGCTTCCATTTGCTCCAGTCTAACTCTGAAGGAATGAATCTCCTCAGTGAACTTTTGAGATTCTTTTTCCATCTGGCAAATTCGACTTTTTAAGGCATTCTTCTCCTCATTGCCCTTTTGGGCCTCCTTTGCCATTTGAGTTAGTCTATTTTTTAAGGTGTTGTTGTTTTCCTCAGTCAGGCTGTTGGCCCTCATTTTATACTTTTCCTGCATCCTTTTCATTTCTCTTTCCAATTTTTCCTCCACTTGTCTTATTTGATTTTTGAAGTTCTTCTTAAGGTCCTCTATGGCCTGCAACCCACTCATGTTTTCCCCTGGGGCTTTTGGAGCAGGACTTCTGACCTCACAGTCCTCTTCCCCTATGCTTCGAACCTCTTTGCCCCCAAAGTAGGAGTCTAGGGCTGCATTTTTCTGTTTAATTTGTTTCCTTTGCCTTGGCATGTTGCCACTTAATTACTTGATTTTTGGGCTTGTTGCCACACTATGGCTTTGCAGCCAGATAGGGGAATTTTCGTCCTGAACGTGTGCGGGGGCAACTTCCATTTCTGGCAAGCTGGAAACTCACCTATGACCTCCACCCCAGATCACAATCCAAATCCAGGTAGGTTAAAGCAAGAGCGATTACCCCCCAAGACTGATCGCTGTATCTCCCTACAGTTCGCAGGCCAGGAGCTGGAGCTGCCTCTGAAAACTACAAAATGGTGTGTCTCCTCAGCGGCCTCTAGCCCCCAGGGGAGGAAGCCAATGCGTTCCCCAAATACTGGTCCCAAAGTCCATAGGGCACTAACCTCTCACTTTGTCCTAGGCATGTCTATGTTAATAATTCTGGAATCGCCATAGCTGGTGGTGTTCTGGGTCCCTCCGGCTGGCTGCTGGCCCTGCTGCCCTGGGGCTAAAACCGTGACTCAGTCACTCGGCTGTGCTCAGCTCCCCGTGCTCTGCATGCTGCGCTGCCGGCTCCCAGACCGCTGTGCTGGTCCTTCCTGCAGGGCTGCTGGGCTGCCCTCAGTGGGAGGTTAGCCCACTGTGTCATTCTGTGGGTGCTGGGGCTCCAGAAGTTGTTCAGAGTCCCCTTTTACATAGTTTGGAGGTAATCTGGGGGCAGAGTGGCTTGGACGTGCTGTTTCTACTCCGCCATCTTGCTTAAGAGGATTTTAATTTTACAAATGAGGCATGACAAAACAATTTGATGTTTTCATTGTTGATTAAGCCTATTCATTGCAGTCTGTGTAAAAGTCTTAAATCTACATCTTTGGGTCAATAAGTATTTACTGTATTTAAGTTCTAGTAATAAAAAGCATATATAGTTACTGCCCTCAAGGAACAAGAATTCTAATGGGGGTGGCAACATCCATAAATCAGAACATATGATAAATATAGGTATGTTTAGTTATTGGCTAATTTTATATACATATTCAATTAATCAATCTTCTTTTAAAATTTTTGTTATTTGTTAATGTATGTTTATAGGGACATATTTTTTTCTGCTGAGGACTGCTTCAATTGCATTTCAGAATTTTTGTTATATTATTTCATCATCATTATTTTCTTTTATATAATTATTAATTATTTCTATTATATGTTTTTGACTCACTTATTGTTTTGGATTTTGTTGTTACATCTCCATTTGGTCTATCTGTTTTTTTGTGTGCTCTGTTGGTTACTGTTTTCATTGTGTTATGGTTGTAAAGTATTATTTACTATTTATGTTTGTCTCTAATATATCTGCATCCTAATACTTATGATCAATATGTGCCACTGAAATAATAAGTATACACATATGTATATGTATAAATGTGTTTTTTTTTTTTTGGAGGGCAATTGGGGTTAAGTAACTTGCCCAAGGTCACATGGCTAGGTTTTTGTTTGTGTGTGCATTGTGTCTGAGGCTGGAACCGAACTCAGGTCCTTCTGACTCCAGGGCCTATGCTCTACTCACTGCACCACCTAGCCGCCCCAAAATGTGTTTTTTTAACAGTACCAATTGGAAGATGCTTCAAGTTTCCCCAAGATACTTGTTCAGTTCTGTATTTTCCTTGTCATTTATCTTTCTGTTAGACTTATCCAAAAAATGATCAAAGGACATAGAAAACTTCTGGCATAGTTGCTTCAGTCAGTCTTTTTTTAGTTCAGTTAAATGTGCATTTGTATGCTAAGGCATCTGAGGTGCATATCAGTTTAATATTGATAATGGTTTGTTTATGGTTTCTTTCAAAATAATGTACTTTCCTTATTTTTGTCCCTTTTTATATTTTTAATATATTTTAATATATTTACTATATATTTAATTAGTTTTATATGTATAGTAAATATATTAAATGTATATTAATATATTTACGATGTCTGTTTTTGATTGTAACTCATGCTTTTTTGGATTCACCTGATACAAATTACTTTTCTTTACTTTTTCCAGTTAATTTTTCCAGCACCTCACATTTATTGTGTATGTTTTTGCTTTTTAAGTGTGTTTCTTATAAGCAACAGTTATATTGTTGTATTTTGCATATATTCTGTGGGTATATCACAATAATACATGATATGTCACATTTTCTCTGTCTTCTTCCTCTTTTGGGGGATATCCTTCCATTCTGTAATTTAGTACTACAAAACAAATAAAACCCTATAGGAAGGGTGCTGTGAGGTTTATTCTATGCTGTTTCAGAACTTTTTCTCTACCACTACTTTTGCTTTCACTTTGTCTTGAGTACATTTAGAAAGAAATGTTATTTTGTGTTTGTCTTTGTTTGCTGTATTTATTTAGCTTCTTGTATTTCTGTTGTCTGGGGTGTTTGAGAAGCAAATAATTTCTATAAGTTCAGTTGTCTTTCTAGGAATGTCTAGAATGCCTCTTTTTAATTGAATTTCCATCTTTTTCATAATGTTTAAGCTCATATTTGCAGGGTAGGTCACCTTGGGTAATAGTTTGAGTTTCTTTGCTTTTCAAAAACACATTATTCCATTGCCTCTTGTGGTTTCTATGGGTACAGAATAGTCTTGTGTTATTCAAATTTCCTTTCCTTTATATTTGAAGCTATTTTCCCTGGTCCCTTGCAAAATTTGTTTGTCAGTAGAATTGTTAAATTAAATCACTTGGTGTCTTGGAGATTGTAATAGAAGGCTTTTTTTTTCTTTTTTCTTGTTTGTTTGCTTTGTTTTTCTGGAGATGATCTGTGGATTCATTCAACTGCCTCTTTATTTTCTGTGTTCAGTGCTCCTGGTCAGTTTTATTGTTTCTTGCATAATGAAGTTCATATTTTAAAATTTGTTATATACTTCTAGGAGACCTATAATCTTTAAGTTGCTTTTATACAGTCTATCTTTGAGATCAATGTTTTGCTTATATGAAAATCATGTTTCTTTGAATGTTTTGGCTTTTTCTTCTCTTTTTCCAGATTATTCTTCACTTCCATATATTTGTAAGGTCTTTGGAGTCTCTTACTTTACCTGGAGATCATATTTCCTTCTATTATTGATATCTTTCTTATTGCTTTATCTGTTTAGGCTCAAGGTCTTTTAATTGTTTTTTTCCTCTTGAAATCCTTGATAATTTCAGTCTTTTCCTTCTGTAATTGTCTCTATTCACTTACTTTCTGACTCCTTTCTCTTTGTGTATGGGAGTAGGACCTCAAACCCATTTCAGTTTCTTTTTACATTGGGAAATTTCATGGTTTGCCACTCTTGGTTTCTGTCTTACATGACAATTGGTGGTGATGGTGGGGAACAGAACTGGCCCTGATTGGGGATGGGATTTGTGCTGGACACCTAAAGGGAAAGAGCTTTCTTTGGAACCTGGACCCCAAAGTCCCTGAACCCAGATCTCTGGTATTTGCCTGAGGCACCCATCCCATCCCAGTCAATAATCTTTTTAACTGCTCTTTCATTATGACCCTCACTGTCTGCACCTGTCCCACCCCAGGCTACCTGCCACTCCTAGAACTCATCCAGATCTTCCCACAGTTGTTCTGTATAAAAATATCCATTTTATCCTCAGCAAATACTCAGATATTTAAAATCTGACCCACTTTTATTGGCATCACAAATAGTGCAGACTCACTAGGAGACTGGCTCAGTTCTATTGCTGTTACAATAAACTTGCTACTTGAACTGGAAGAAGGCTTGAGTGGTTGCATTCTTTCAAGGCAGACCCCTGTCCTGGCATTTTGGTAGCCCTGCCTGACCTCAAGCCCTTCTCTAGCCAAAACTGGAAGGTATGTAAGCTTCCCCTCTCTCTATAGCTGGGGTCACTTGCCAAGCACCTAGGAAGGCTTAGAGGTGCTTTTCAGGCCGGATACACTCAGGTTTCATTCAGGTGAGATGGTTAAGAGGCTGTCTTAGACTGGGGCGTACCTTCCACAGCATAGGGGAAGGATGACCTATCTGGAAGGATAAGCATTCTCTCAGTTCTTTAGGATGCTAGGTAATCAGGAAAACTGCAGGTACTTTTTGATTTCCTGAGCCTTACTCTACTCTCTGGGATACTCATTCATGGAGGGCCTCCCCATACCCACACTTGTGCCTGCAGGATCCACCTTGTCTCCCAGCCTCCTGGCCAGCTGATCCTCCTTGCATCCAGACTCCAGTGGGATTTCCCTGAAATTTGCTCCTAGGTTAGAACTGGAAAAAACTTAGTCTCCAAGACCTTGAAAAGGAGAGCTTTGTGCCTGGTCTCAAAACGATCTAGGGGACCAAGAAAATTATTGTGCCTGGCCTCCATACTATCTAGAGGACCAAGAAACATTGTAAAAGTTAAAAAAATTATTAAGAATATTTTTCCTGTGGTCCTAACTCTGACTAGGCTAAGGCTATAGAGAAAAGTTAGAACAGCTAAAAACATCTTAGCAGATTCTGGAGATTTTGTGATTGATCATTTAGGAGTTTTGAAACACTTCCTTACAACTCTGGTCACTCCTTTCCCCCACTCCCTTCCCTTGAGTCAAGAGGATGTCTCAGTTTAGGGACTGCAAACAGCCATGTGTTTTCCTGTTAACCCCTCTCATCCTTGATCAGATTAAGAGAAGAGAGTGCTGGAGAATGGCAGGGAATTTGTATCACCCTCCCCCACCAGTGAATTCCCCCACCTGGCGAAAGGAAGGAGGGTGGAGGGGCAGCAACTACAATGGGGCCCCACTGGCAATGTACCTGGCCCCTAGGTACTCTATAGTCCACCCACAAAGTCTGAAAGTATCACTCAGGTTCAGCACATCCATGGATCAAGGCAGCATGATATAAGAAGTTAGCAAACCTTGGCACTTGGTAAGACCATCCTATCAATAATTTTTGTATGACCTGGAAATTGATGTCATCTGAAGTTTATTGTTTGTGTTACAGCTAAAACAATTTGACTATCACTTATGAAAATTATAAGATTGTTGGTTATTGTTTTAATGCTAAAATCTAAAGCTGGTTACTGCCCGTGCATTTTTAAAGGAGGGGATGAGGTGAAAACCTCATCCAGATTGGTTTAAAGCCCATTCAGAGCAGTTCTGAGGGCTAGTCAGAAGGCACCACCCACATCAGTCCTGAGGGTACTTGGGGTGAATAGGAAGCCCCTTCTCTGGGGTCCCTGCCAATACCCTTTATTTATAAACTTGCCAAGAGGCTTGTTTGGGTTATGGAGTTCCAAAACAATGAACTTGACTTGCCGAGAATTTGCAAGTCTATAGAAATGATCTCTAAAGATTGGCTTTTAAAACAAAGACAGATTTAAATTTGAGTTGTAAGTCCTGGAAATTTTTTCCCTAAGCTAATTAGTGAAACTTGCTGTTTGAGGTAAAATCTTATGGGACTGTGACTGATTTTATTTTGAGTGGTCTAATGGATCATAATAATCATCCATAATCAACAGTCAATAATCAACCATCTAAGAGAAATGCCATAAGTTACTCAGAGAGAATGTGATTCAGATGGGAGGTCTGCATAGGGAAAAGGTGAGAGGACAAATTTAGCCTTAGACAAATTTAGCCTCAGTCTAGGATGTGATCCTCCTGGCTCAGTTTCCCCATTGTGTTCTTTTGAAAAGGAATGTTACCTATCTGGCTATTCCTGATTCTGGCTATGAGGTAGAAGTGATGAATCATGTCCCTGCTTTATCCTTTTATAGCAAATTTCTATAATCAGAGTGAATGGTCAGTAAAAGATATAAGCACAACCCAAGTGTGTGAGATCTTGCTGTTTTGACTTGAATGTGTATTTGTTCCATATCCCAAATTACTGAAATTAAATCAGAAATATCTTCAGTTTGGTTTGGGGAAGAGAATTTCAGTGCAATCAATTTTCTTAGAAGGAGGTAACCATTTGGCAGTCATTACTTAGGTATTCGCCCAAGGCTTTTGCTACAATTGGAGTAAAAGTCAGTCTCTGGCCAGGGGTGGAAAACTTCTACTTGCAAAAGTGTTGTTACTTCTCAATAGCATCTGATCCTCCTAAAGGAATTGGAATCATAGTGGCACCTTGGGGAAATAACAAGATCAGATAATACTGCAATTCAAATGTAAATGATTCTAATGGGGTTCTTGATTTCTTTCTCTGTTTTCCACCAATCTCACTTCACTTTTACTTCTCCCTATATTTGGGCCCTAGATATTTAAGCTTGTCAGACTTGCTTGTCAGATTTTTGTCTTCCAGGCTACAGGCCATTCATCTACACTTGGTAGCAAACAGTGGGAACTAGCCCATGTCCCACCATCATCCCTTGGATGCAGCCTGTGCTCAGTTCTGGTCAACCTCCTACCTAGGACTTCTTCAAGGCAGGGACAGCTCTACCCCCCTTGCCAGCAGGAAGCAATTTCAGGAGCCTAGCCTTTCTCCCCTTAGCCCAAAGGATTTTAGGTCCCATTTGTTTGAAGGGGTGGGATGATGAGGGATAGGATTCATGACGGACCTCTAAAAGGGAAAGACCATGTCTTTGAGACCTGGACCCTAAGCCCCTGAACCCAAATCTCTGGCATTCTCCTGACACACCCATCCCATCCCAGCCAATAATCATTTTAACTGCCCTTTTATTGTGGCCCTCATTGTCTGTATTTGGCCCACCCCAGGCTATTTGCAACTCCTTAATCCCAACTAGACCCCTTTTTCTGTAACCTCTGGACCATTCCAGGCAACTTGCCACTCCTAGATCCCATCCAGATCTTCCCACCGTCTTTCTGTATAAAAGTACCCATCTTATCCTCAGCAAATGCTCAGATATTGAAAATCTGGCTTGCTTGTGTTGACCTCACAAATAGTGCAGTAGTCCTACCTACTTCTATTGGTGTTATAAGAAACTCACTACTTGAACTGATAGATGACTTGAGTGGTCAAGGCAGACCCTGTCATGTACCCTTGATTTTGGGGTTTCTAGCACCCTTAGACCACATCAGCCTAGCTGGCTACTAGACTCTTTTATTTCAAGCTTAGTAGGATGCCACACAGACACAAGATCTGTCCCAGTTCCCTCTCTGCCTTTATTCTCTGGCTGATCTCTGTTGTGGCACAGAGTACTACCATGAAACCTCTGTTGTGGTACAGAGTGCTACTTTGCTATGTACTATTGAAACATGCTAAGCAAACTTCCATAGTTTAGATCTCTGTGGCACTAGGAAGAATGGGGATGCAAAGTTGAATTCTTTTGAGACCCTGTTGCCAGAGAGTAGTGGACTATGAGGAGAGAGTACTGAATGAGCATTAGGGCCTG
Organism: Gymnobelideus leadbeateri; assembly: GCA_011680675.1. NCBI lineage: Eukaryota > Metazoa > Chordata > Mammalia > Diprotodontia > Petauridae > Gymnobelideus > Gymnobelideus leadbeateri. Next base: position 86,113 of record WOXC01002550.1, read on the forward strand.
GGGGTTATTAGCCTTCTCTGTTGTTAGTTCATTGAATTATTATGATTATTTATGTTCTTAGTGTCATAAGCCATGGTCCCAGCTGAAATTGCATTATCTCTTGCACATAGTTTCTGTTTTGGGGAGATTTGAGAGGTCATGATGATTTGTTTTTATTTTTTCTCCAGTTATAATGTCAAGAAAATCTTTAGCATTCATTTTTACAAGATTTTGAGTTCCAAATTATTCTCCCTCCCTCCCTCCTCTCTTCTGAAAATGGTAAGCAATTTGATATCGTTTATAAATATGCTATTATGTGAAAATATTTCCACATTAGTCACAGTTGTGAAAGAAAAAAAAACATAAAAAAATGAGAAAAAAATAAAGTAAGTAGAAAAAATATGCTTCAACTTGCATTCAGAGTCCATCAGTTCTTTTTCTGGATATGGATTGCATTTTCCTTCATGAGTTCTTTGTATATGTCTTGGATCATTGTGTTGCTGAGAAAAGCTGAGTCATTCAGAGTTGATCATAATACAATGTTGCTGATAACTGAGTACAATGTTCTGATTTTGCTCACTTTGCATCAGTTCATACAAGTATTTCCAAGATTTTCTGAAATCTGCCTGTTCATTGTTTCTTATTGCACAGTAGTATTCCATTACATTCATATACCACAGCTTGTTCAGCCATCTCCAATTGAAGGGCATCCTCTCAGTTTCCAGTATTTTCCCACCATGAAAAAGGGCTACTGTAGATATATTTGCACATGTAGGTTCTTTTCCCTTTTCTAGGTCCAAGTGTATGTACAATTTGGTGACCCTTTGGGCATAGTTCCAAATTGCTCTCCAGAATGGTTGGATAAATTCACAAGTCAACAAACAGTGCATCAGTGTCCCAATTTCCCACATCTTCTCCAATATTTGTCATTTTCCTTTTTTGTCATATAAAACAATCTGCTTGCTCCACGTCACTGGGTCTCAGGATCTCCCACTGGTTTGCTGAGGTGGGACTTGCTGCTAATTTGCTCAGATTCTTCCTGCATTGGAATGTGCTCCTCTTTTACCTGAGTAAGATGGACCTTTCTTGCTGATCCTCCAACTCTCCCAGGCTAAAAGATCACTTCATCCTGTATTTCTGTTGGCTCCACTGTTCCAGGATTTGTTTTGGTGTGCTATTTTATGGTTGTTTGGAGGTGAATATGGTAGAGCTACAGTGATTTACTGCTTACTCTGCTGTCTTAGCACCCAGAAGTCCATAATTCTCCATCTTGTCACATAACCTATTTCTCACAATGTAAATATGGAGTAGGGGGAGGGTCACTTTAAAGCACATAGTCATTCTTTTTTTTAAGCAATTGGGGTTAAGTAACTTGCTCAAGGTTACAGGGCGAGTCATTATTTATGTGTGGGTGCTCATTTTCTGAGGCCGGTTTCGATCTCAGGTCATCCCAACTCTGAGGCTGGTACTCTTACTCACTGAGCCACCTAGCCACCCCAGGACATAGTTATTCTTGGTAACAGGAAAAGTCTCTTTGAGGAGGTGGCCCTTGAACTAAGTCCTAAAGGGAGCCTGGGATTTTAAGAGTCACATATTCAGAGGGAAAGCATTCTAGGCATGAGGAATAGCCAGTGTAAAGACATGGAGACAGGTAAAGGAATATTATGTGACAGAAATTAGGCCAGTATGACTAGGCCATTTGAACATAGTATGTGGAGAAGAGTAGAATGTAAGAAGATTGGAAAAGTGGGAAAGAATCAAGTTATAAAGAGCTTTACATGCCAAATAGAAGATTTTGTATTTGATCTTAGAGATCCTAGAGAGCCACTATAGTTCACTGAGCTGGAAAGTAGTATGGTAAGGCCCTTAGGAAAATCACCTTGGCCACTGACTGGAGATTGGGTTGGAATATTGGAACCTGCGGTGAGGAGATCAATTAGAAAGCTGTTATAATAGTTTAGGAGAGAATGAGAGTCTGAACTAAGGCTATGTGAGTGGATAGTAGATGTATATGTGTGATAGGATCACTGTCAACCAATGCTTCTCTCTCACTCATGCAGGTTAGATCAAGGCTTTCCCCAAATGCAAGAAGGCTGTTTCCAAGATTTAAATGGTCCAAGGGACTAAGGCTTACATTTCATCTCAAATTCCTCAGTTTCTCTTGACTTCTGACAGTATTGATATGGCTTCCAGGTTACCTAATGGAATATAAAGGGCCATCCATAAGTATTCAGGGCCTTTCAGAATTGGCATATACTATCTACTCTAGTTAAATTCTGGAATATTTTTATTTAATATATTTTTCTACATAGCAAAGGTATAACTTACAGATATAGAAACCGGTGGTATGTGGCTTAGGACTGAATGAGTAGTGATTCTAGTAGAGGCCCCAAAGTTTATATTCTGTTTGGTTTTTTTTTTTTTGGATATGAAAATGGAGTATAGAATCTAAATTCCTTGAGGGTTCTGATTTTTGAAAAAGGTTTGACAGACATAATTTCTGGATAACATTCATTTTATTAATAAGGTCAGAAGATTATAAATAAAAGAATGCTTTTGGCCATCTCTCTTAGGCCAAAGGCCGTCATGGCAGTAGACTTACAGGTAATTGATTAATTGATGATTTGAGGTGGGCTATATGAAAATGAAGGACTGAGTATCTGTTTGATAGGTCAAGTATCTCCATACAAGACCACTTTATGCTTTATGGTATCAATTTGAAGAATGCATAGCCATTTTCAATGTGGGACTGAGAGTAACCCCTCTTCTCTATCTCCTGCCCTCAGCATCTAGACAAAAGGATTGGTCTCCACTCTAGTTTGAGTAGAACACTATGGGCTTCTCCACCATAGATTAAATTCCTTGCAAGTGTGGGTGTGGTCTGATCATGGTGGAAGGCAGTAAATGCAATCACTTTATCAGTAATGTCCTTCTGAAGAAAAATTGAACTTTTTAAAATGAAGAATTTAGAAGAAGGGAAGAGCCTCTGAATCTCCCCAAGATATTGGTTATTAATGATAATTTCTCACAGGGGGAGGGTCTGTTTCATTTTTATGAGTGTATCTCACATAGCTGCAGCTTCTAGTATAGTATCTGACACATGGCAAACACAAATATTTGCTGATTGAATGAATCATGAACAACTATGTGGTCTTTTGACTAGTATAAAAGTTGTGCAAATTTAATTAGCATGGCAAAGGCTGAGGCAGCCATAGTCTAAGCCATTTTTTTTACCCTTCAGAAAATCACCTTCTTTACCACTCTCAACTTTTTTTCACCGTTCAAGACAATAGCTATGATTCTTACTTTACTCTTCTAAACTGTAAAACACTTGTATCAGGTTCTTTATAGAAATTTATTGACAGTATTTCTATCCTGTCATTCCTAGGAGTCTACTTGAGTCTGAATTCAATAGACATGACTTGGCTAGGCCTCCATCAAATGGAGATTTCCACTGTCTGATACTAGCTATTGAAAACCATTTAAACCCCAGATCATAATACATCAAAACATTTTGCTCAGGTCAGAAAGTATAGCAAAGTATCAAAAATACAACAGGTACCATAAATTAGTAATCATTTATTAAGCATCTACTAGAGGCCTTATGTTAGGTACTGAGGATTCCGAGAAAAAAGTGAAATACTCCCTGCTCTCATGGAGTGTAGAGGGGATAGATAGAATCATCTCTCTATGATCTAACTTTTTTCCTATGCACAGTTAAGATTCTGATCTCTTCATCTGTTGCCTCTGTGCCCAGAGTAGAAGGCAAGCAGTTCCATTACATAAACTCTTTGTTCTCTCAAAATATTGAAAGAAAAGGGTATCTCTCATGAGTGACTTCATGGAAATGCCATGGGCAACTAGTGGCAGGGTTTGGGGTGTATTGATTGCTTTGCCTTTTTCAAATGGTAGTAGGAGCCTTGAGCATAGGGGTTACTTTGTGATTACATCACTATAAGGCAGGCCTGCCTATCATATGGCCCATGGGCCACTTGCAACCTGCCAAAGGATTTCAGGTGGCCCACGAAAAATGTAGAAGATGTAAAAAGTAGAGATGTAATGAGTGCTTCGTCTGTGTCCCACTTAACCCTCCTTCCACTAGTCACTATTGTGCCTGTCATCTAACTTGGCAATCCATAGTGAACTCTGCTCTTTGTTATGTGGCCCATGGCAGCCAACTATTGTCAGTCTCTCACTAGTTTGAGAGGATCAAGAATCCCATCTTTTCATTGTGTTTTCAATCATTACTGGCACTGAACAGGGACAAAATGACATGTGCCAGCATAGCTGATGTCTGCTATGTGATGAGCAGCAACAATGTGGGGCCTTCCCTTGCTGCGCAGTCACCTCCAACTTACATGAGTGTCTGGTGCTCTCTCCAAGTTCAAACACTCAGTTCAATATTTCTTTGCATGTGAGCAGTTGCTGTGGAGGTTTTTTGGTTCTAACATTAAAGTTTTTTGGGGTGACTTTGTAAAATGGGTGATAAAAAGAAATGGAAGGTTGAATAAGAACATAGAGTATTTAATCCAGAGTGGACAAATAGATACTTGCTTACATGAGAAACAAAATAATGTCCCTGATTTGCTGAGAAATAATAACCATTCTGAAGAAATACAATCTTTGTCACCATTTCAAATCAAAACGTCTTGACTTAAGCAAATTGGACACTAATGAAAAACCAATTAAAACATCCAAATTGTTGAGCAGTCACAGTGGGAACAATAGTTTTTCAGGAAAGTAAATTCAGAAAATGAAGCAGCTACTAAGGTTAGTTTTGAGAATTCTGAAGAAATTACTGCTTCTGGGAAGTCTTTTATTGAAAGTAACTTCATAAAGAAGTGTTTGCTAATTGTAGTTTTTGGATTACATCCTGATTAAAAAAAGTGTTTTTGAGAAATAGTTTAATCATTAATTATACCTTTACATGGAAAGTGAGCTGCTAAAAACTTATCTGTGCCTGTAGAAGTTTATTAGCCTATTTTAATTTTGGCCCCTACCTAGTGTCAAGTTGTGCAGATATGCTTTAAGGAATTGTAGTGCCAATAAAATATTTACAAGTATCCACGATCACAATAAAGATCATGACTATAAAAATGTCACATGACGTTTGATGGCAAAATATACCAAACTCTCCATATATAGGACAGAACTGAAACATTTATTTAGACACCAGAAAACTGAATCCCAAAACCAGTGAGCCAATTCCATCATAGTACCAAAGATATTCAGAAGCCATGATAACACTGAGAGACACAGCATCGTTTAGCCTTCTCACAAACCAATATTAGATCAATATTTACTCACAAACCTCTTTATCTCCATGCCTGAGTCTCCTCTCTCTCCCACTGTCTCTCTGGCTCTGGCTTCTAGTTTCTGTGGGCTCTGCTTACCTTCAGCAAACTCCTCGCACCACAGGCTCCATGTGACTATATTCAGCCTTTCAGGGGGCAGAGTTTATCTTCACAGCAGGGAAGCTTCCTGTGGGCTCTGCTGCACCCTTCAGCAAACTCCTCTCATTGTAGACTCCATGTGATTACATTCAGCCTATTAGAAGGCAGAGTTTACTTTCAAAGCAGGGTAGGTCTTCAAATTCCCTCCTAGGTCTGTTAAGGGACAGGGAAGGTCTTCAAATTCCCATTCCCATTACAGGAATGCCCTGGTGAAGGAACTCCTTCTCCCAATAGAGGTTGGTACCTTTTCAGAAACCTCTACCATTATAGAATTGCCTAGAATATTGCCTAGAAGCAGTATGAACCAGAAGCAGGACTTAAACTCAGATCTTCCATGCTTTTAGGCCATTTCTCTGTCATTTATGCTTATTGCATTTTAAACCCCAAGCTTTCTGGACTGGTCTGATATATATCTGGCATTGGAATATCAGCACAGGTTTTTTTTCCCCTTCTTGTTCCCAGTGGCATCATGTTTAAATTCAGAAGGGAACTGTGTGTGATGGGATGGCTAGAAACAGAATTTTCCTTGCAAGTGGCAATAGCAATGTTTAAGATATATGGGGAGTCTTCTTTTAGGGATAGAGAAAATGTCTCAACCCTAAATGTTAACTAATTCAGATCAATTGTGCTATTAAGTGCTTTTCAAGGCATGGTGCTAAGTGTTGGGGATAAAAAGACAAAAATGCCTTGCCTTAAAAAGAGCTTATTTTCTATTTGTTTGCAGGTGGGGTTACATCACCTACACAAATAAGTAAATGTAGACCATGGATTTGGAATCTTCGAGAAACTTCACAAGGTCTGGATCTGGAGGTTAACCTTAAGAGGGCCATTCTTGTCCTTTTGCTCTTTGTATCCAGTTGGAATTATTCTTGGAAGTATCTAAAATAGAGTTTATTTCTAGGTTTGCTCAAATGTGAGCAATAGACTCCTTAGCTCCTGTATAATCCTGTAAAGGTCCCAAGTGCATATTGGATATAGCAGAGTTTTTATTTTATCCCAAAGAAAATTCAGAACACATTAGGAACTGTAGTTTATAAAGAGGCATAGGAAATATGTTAATCTCTAAGCTAACTCATTGGTGTTCAAAAGTAGATAGATTAAACAATATAAAATAGTAAAATAGCCCACAAACTCTCTTCTACCTATGTGGCAGAGCTTATCTTTTTAAACTCCTTAGGAAACTTGTTTACCATTGACTTGATTAGGGTATATATTCCCCTCTGTCTTCTACTTGCTTTCTCTCTTATTATAACCTTACCCATTCTGCAGTTTAGTTGCACAAACACTGTTGATTCACTTATAGTGGGGGGTTGTGGGGTTTAGTTCATGGTGTTTCAGGTATGTTCCTCCACCATCACTTTTCCTTAAGTTCCACTTTTATCTTTATCTCCTTGGTTATTTTTTATAAAGAAATCTCTAAACAGCCCCTCTATTGTTTTTTTTTTAATTAATTTATTAGTTTAGTTTCAGTTAACAAGATTCAATTCCATAGTTCCTTGATTTTCAAATTTCCTTTGCTTCCCTCCCCCCTCCCCTCATGACAGCATATAGTACAGTATAGGGTCTGCAAATGCATTCATATTAAACATTATTCCAATTACAAAGGCATATTGTACTAGGTGGGATGAAAGATGGTAAGGAAGAAGTAAAACCAAACAATGAGAAGAACAAGATCATTTAGTTTGCTTCCATCAGGATTCAGGCTCAGTTCTTTCTAGTTATATCTCTGGATGGCGCATTTCTCACTTTCTTGAGTCATTCGGGATTAACTTATATCACTGCATTGCTGAAAAGAGTCCAGTCTGTCATAGTTGGTCGTCACAGGTATGGTATGTCTGTGATTGTATACAAATTTCTTCTGATTCTACTCTTCTCGCTCAGCATCAGTTTGTATAAGTCTCTCCAGGTAATTATGAAATCTGTCACCTCCTCGTTTCTTATAGCACAATAAAATTCCATTACATTCATATACCACAACTTGTTTAGCCATTCCCCAATTGATGGGCACCCCTTTAGTTTCCAATTCTTTGCAACCACAAAAAGGGCTGCTAAAAATATTTTTGTACATATGGGTCTTCCTCCCACTTCTATGATCTCTTTGGGATATAACCCTAGAAGTGGTATGGCTGGGTCAAAGGGTATGAAATTATTTATAATCCTTTGGGCATAATTCCAGATTGCTCTCCAGAATGGTTGGATAAGTTCACAACTCCACCAGCAATGTATTAGTGTTCCAATTTGTCCACATCCTCTCCAGCATTTGTCACTTTCTTGTTTTGTCATCTTAGCCAATCTGACTGGAGAGATGTGGTATCTCAGAGTTGTTTTGATTTGCATTTCTCTAATTAATAGTGATTTAGAGCATTTCTTCATATGCTTATAGATATCTTTAATTTCTTTCTCTGAAAACTTCCTATTCATATCCTTTGACCATTTCTCAATTGGGGAATGACTTGTATTCATATAGATTTGGCTCAATTCTCTATAAATTTTAGAAATGAGTCCTTTATCAGAGACACAAGTTGTAAAAATTCTTTCCCAATTTCCACACTCCCTCTTGATCTTGGTTACATTGGCTTTGTTTGTGCAGAAGCTTTTCAATTTAATGTAATCAAAATTATCCATTTTGCATTTTATAATGCTCTCTAATTCTTGTTTGGTCCTAAAATCTTCCCCTCTCCACAGATCTGTCAGGTAAACTATTCCTTGCTTTCCCAAATTGCTTACAGTATCATCCTTTACACCTAGATCATGCACCCATTTAGACTTAATTTTGGTATATGGTGTTAGATAGTGATCTATGCCCAGTTTCTGCCATACTGTATTCCAGTTTTCCCAGCAGTTTTTGTCAAATAGTGCATTCTTATCCCAAAAACTGGGGTCTTTGGGTTTATCAGAACAATAGATTGCTATATTCATTAACTGCTGGGTCTCCTGCACCTAATCTATTCCATTGATCCACTACTCTACACCTCTGCCAGTACCAAGCAGTTTGATGACTGCTGCTGTATAATACAGATTAAGATCTGGCATAGCTAGTCCACCTTCCCTAGCGTTTCTTTTCATTAATTCCCTTGATATTCTAGACCATTTGTTTTTCCAAATAAATTTTGTTATTATTTTGTCTAACTCTACAAAGTAGTTTTTTGGTAAATTTATTGGAATGGCACTAAATATATAATTTAGTTTGGGTAAAATTTTCATTTTTATTATATTAGCTCAACCCAGCCACGAGCAATTGATATTTTTCCAACTATTTAGATCTGATTTTATTTGTGTGAGAAGTGTTTTGTAGTTGTGATCATATAGATTCTGGGTTTGTTTTGGCAAGTAGATTCCCAAATATTTTATAATGTCTACAGTGACTTTAAATGGGATTTCTCTTTCTATCTCTTGCTGTTGAGTTTCATTAGAGATGTACAGGAATGTTGAGGATTTATGTGAGTTTATTTTATATCCTGCAACTTTGCCAAATTTATTTATTGTCTCAAGTAGTTTTTTACTTGATTCTCTAGGATTCTCTAAGTATACCATCATATCATCTGCAAAGAATGATAGCTTGGTCACTTCTTTGCCTAATTTGATTCCTTTGATTTCTTTTTCTTCTCTAATTGCTACTGCTAGTGTTTCTAGTACCAGATTGAATAAGAGGGTGATAGTGGACACCCTTGTTTCACTCCTGATCTTATTGGAAAGGCTTCTAGTTTATCCCCATTGCATATAATACTTGCTGATGGTTTTAGATAGATGCTAGCAACTATTTTAAGGAAGGCTCCATTTATTCATATACTTTCTAGTGTTTTTAATAGGAATGGATGTTGTACTTTGTCAAAAGCCTTTTCTGCATCTATTGAGATGATCATGTGGTTTTTGCTAGTTTTGTTGTTGATATGCTCAATTATATTGATGGTTTTTCTAATATTAAACCATCCTTGCATTCCTGGAATGAATCCTACCTGATCAGGGTGTATTATTTTTGTGATAAGTTGTTGGAGTCTTTTGGCTAATATTTTATTTAGAATTTTTGCATCTAAATTCATGAGGGAAATTGGTCTATAATTTTCTTTCTCTGTTTTATCCCTTCCTGATTTAGGAATCAGTACCATATTTGTGTCATAGAAAGAGTTTGGTAGGACTCCTTCTTCACTAATTTTTCCAAATAGTTTGTAGAGTATTGGAATCAATTGTTCTTTAAATGTTTGATAGAATTCACTAGTAAACCCATCTGGCCCTGGAGATTTTTTCCTAGGGAGTTCATTGATGGCTTGTTTGATTTCTTTTCTGAGATGGGGTTATTTAGGTAATTCACTTCCTCTTCAGTTAATCTGGGCAACTTGTGATTTTGTAAATATTCATCCATTTCACTAAGATTGTCATATTTATGTGCATACAATTAGGAAAAATAATTCCTCATTATTTTTTGATTTCCTCTTCATTGGAGGTAGATTCACCCTTTTTATTTTTGATACTCATAATTTGGTTTTCTTCTTTCTTTTTTTTTATCATATTGACTAAGGGTCTATCAATTTTGTTGATTTTTTCATAAAACCAGCTCTTAGTTTTATTTATTAATTCAATGGTTTTCTTAATTTCAATTTTATTAATCTCACCTTTGGTTTCAATATTTCTAATTTAGTACTAAATTGGGGGTTTTCAATTTGTTCTTTTTCTAGCTTTTTCAATTGCATGTCCAATTCATTGACCTCCCTTCTCTCTGCTTTAATTAAGTATGCACTCAGGGATATAAAACTTCCCCTGAGAACTACCTTTAGTGCATCCCACAAATTTTGGTATGTTGTTTCATTATTATCATTCTCTTGAATGAAATTATTGATTGTTTCTATAATTTATTCTTTGACCCACCAATTTTTTAGGATTAAATTGTTTAGTTTCCAATTAGTTTTTAGTCTATCTTTCCATGGCCCTTTATTGCATATAATTTTTATTGCATCATGATCTGAGAATGATGCGCTTACTATTTCTGCCTTTCTGCACTGGATTGTGAGGTTTTTATGCCCTAGTACATGGTCTATTTTGAGTATGTACCATGCACTGCTGAGAAGAAAGTAAATTCCTTTTTATCCCCATTCAGTTTTCTCCAGAGATCTATCATATCTAGTCTCTCTAAGATTCTATTCACCTCCTTAACTTCTTTCTTGTTTATTTTGAGGTTAGATTTATCGAGTTCAGAGAGGGGGAGATTAAGGTCCCCCACTAGTATAGTTTTGCTATCTATTTCTTCCTCTAATTCCTTTCACTTCTCCTCTAGGAATTTGGATGCTATACCACTTGGTGCATATATATTAAGTAGTGATATTGCTTCATTCTCAATGGTGCCTTTTAGTAGGATATAGTTTCCTTCCTTTTCTCTTTTAATTAGATCTATTTTTGCTTTTGCTTTATCTGAGATAAGTATTGCTACCCTGCTTTACTTTAGCTGAGGCATAATAAATTTTACTCCAACCTTTTACCTTTACCCTGTGGGTATCCCTTTGTTTCAAATGTGTTTCTTGAAGACAGCATATTGTAGGATTATGGTTTTTAATCCATTCTGCTATCCGCCTCTGTTTTATGGGAGAGTTCATCCCATTCACATTCACAGTAATGATGACTATCTGTCTCTTCCCTTCCATCCTATTCCCTCCCTTTATATTTTTGTTTATTCCTTCTCCCTTCCCCTCCTTGAAGTTTTCCCTTTTGACCGCCCCCTCCCTCAGTGTTCCCACCCAGTGACCCCCCTTCTTAACCTACCCTCTCCCCTTACTACAATATCCCTCCCTTATAATCCCTCCCTTTAGTCTCCTCCTTTTCACCCCCCCCCTTACCCTCCCACTATCTATAGGACACAATAAATTTTTATACTTATCAGAGTAAATTACTCCCCGTTTGATTCCAAACCAATGAGAGTAAATTTCAAACAATGCTCCTCTCCCTCCCTCCAATTCCTCTATTTAATGAATTTATGTGTCTATTCACGTTAGATTCTTAAACTTCACTGATTAATTTGATCCTTCTTTGAACCAGAACCAGTGATAATAGTGTTTAAATGATGTTCCTCTCCCTCTTACTTTCCCTTCTTCTATAGTGTGTTTTGATGCCTCTTCAGATGGCATATTTTACCTTTTCCTAGCTCATCCTTTCCTTTTTCCCCATTACAGTACCATTGATCCCCTTAATAGTCTTTTTTTTTTTAGACTCCATGTTAGTGCATTCATACCCACACCCTCTAAGTATAACCCTTTTGCAGGTCATGATAATCATAGAGATTTCAAATATTGACAGTTATCAGCTCCACATATAGGGATGTGAACATTTTTCTCTTGTTGCATCCCAGGTAATGAGCTTGTGTTTGTGGGTGTGGGTGTGTGCACTTCTGCATGTGTGAGTCTATGTTACCCTTGTTTACCTTTTTATGTTCTTCTGGAGTCTTGTAATTGGAGATCAAATTTTCCATTGAGCTCTGGCTTTTTCATTAGGAAAGTCTGGAAGTTCCTTACTTCATTAAATGTCCATCTCCTTGCCTGAAAGATTATGCTCAGTTTTGCCGGGTAGTTAATCCTTGGTTGTAGTCCTAGCTCTCTTGCCCTACGAAATATCAAATTCCAGTCCCTCCGCTCTTTTAATGTAGAAGCTGCTAGGTCCTGTGTGATCCTAACTGTAGTTCCTCGATATTTGAATTGTTTCTTCTTGGCTGCTTGTAGAATTTTTTCTTTAATCTTATAATTCTGGAATTTGGCTACTATATTTCTTGGAGTTTTCAGTTTGGGATCTCTTTCAGGAGGAGTCGGGTGAATTCTATCAATAGCTATTTTATCTTCTGATTCCAGGACCTCAGGACAGTTTGCTTTGACAGTCTCTTGGAGGATGTTGTCTAGACTGCTTTTCTCATCATGGCTTTCTGGTGGACCAATAATTCTTAGATTGTCTCTCCTGGATCTGTTCTCTAGGTCAGTTATTTTTCCAGTGAGATATTTTACATTTTCTTGCAATTTTTTGATCATCTTGTTTTTTTTCGATTGACTCCTGCTGCATCATAGAGTTCTGAGTTTCAGTTTGATTGTATCTAATTTTTAGTGAATTATGGTCTTCAGTGAGTTTTTGAAGTTCCTTTTTTAGGGAGGTATTTTTTTTTCCAAGTTGGTCACTGCCTCCCTGATTTGGTCTTTAAAATTTTTCTTAAACTCCTCCAGGAATGCTATTTGGGCTTGAGACCAGATCATGTTTCTTTCTGTGGTCTCTGGTGTGGGCAGAGAGTCTATATTGTCCTGTGTGTTTTGTTGTTCTTGCCCTGCATAGTATGCTCGAATAGACTTTCTTGCCTTCCCCTTCTCCTTTTCAGCTTCCTTCCTTCCCATTGTGACTTCCTGTTTCTTAGTGTCTCAGGCTATGAGTTTTCGGCCTGATCCTTGACTTTGAAAACCTCTGGGTGGCTAGTTTATGGCTAAGTCAGGGAAGTCAGTGAGGAATGTAGATGTGTAGGTGGGGATGAGTCTGACCACTTCAGATTTGTGCCTCTATACCCCTGGGCTATAAGTAGGCTTTTGTTGGTGAGGTGAGGTGGGGCTTGTTGGGTCCCCTCCCTCTCTTCTCTTCAGATTCCTGGCTGTCTCAGTTACACCCTTTCTTGGAGATTCTCAAGCCTGAGGCTATTTCCATTAACTTGGGATTTCAATCAGGGTGGGAGACTTATCTTTGGGTTTTCTGCTTCATGAAGGAGGGATGGGAGGATTGGAGCAGCTAGGATTTACTTTGCCATTCCAGCCCCTGTATTATACAGGCAGGCAGTTTCTAAACTTCCAGGCTGGGGGCTGAATGCAGCCTGAGAAGCCACTCTCTCCACTGGGGGCCCGACTCTCCTACCTGGCTCCAATGATCCATTCCCTCTGCGAGATGACTGCTATTCGTCCTTGGTAAGTCTGCAGGCTGGGGCTTTTTCTCTCTCTGGTGTAGTCTGCTTGCCTGCTCTTAGGTCTGAGCTGTGCAGACCCCACACGCTCTGCGCTCGACCTGTGCGGACACTCTGGGCAACCTCCTGGGCTGGATTCTGCCACACTCTGTCTTCCACTGGGCTCCGTCACTCCGGAATCCGCTCAGATTTACCCTTTTGGACTTAGTGACAGAGGAGCTCAGTGAGGTTACTGCTTCCTTTC